>JAVLUX010000016.1:21267260-21727260 GCA_032164185.1 Moxostoma hubbsi
TGAGCCAAGTTATTACACAAGCACTTCCTGGTTCCCATGGAGGGTGAGGGGTTGCGTCTGGCCCTAGATCTCAAAGCTTGAACTGCCCTGTCTGGGTGTTCAAGTCCAAGATCTGCCTATCAAGACGGTAGTGTCACAAGCCCAACATCACGTTTGGCTTGTCACCATCGATCTTATGATGCACTTCTTTACTTCTTCGATAGAAGTTTTGCCACAACACAGGAAGTTCCTGAGGTTCGCTTTCGGGGGCGAAGTTTTCCAGCATCGGGTTCTTCCATTCGGCCTAGCCCTCTTAACCCGCACATTCTTAAATACAGGATGCAGTGCCGGCTCCTTTGTGACTCTGAGGCATCTGCATTTTGAATTATATAGACGACTGGCTGATCATTGCGCAGTTCCAGCGACTGGCAGTTCAGCACAAGGATACCGTCTTAGCTCATCTAGTTTCTCTGGGGTTGAGGCTCAACGCCAAGAAAAGCGACCTCTCTCCCACTCAGAATGCTGTCTATCGGGTATGGAGTTCGATTACAATGTGGGCACAACTGTCTCCCGCTAGAAATCGAGTCCATTCGGAATAACCTGAGCAAAATCAGGCTAGGCCAAGTTTGTACTAGGTCTCAGGCGACTGCGTCCTCGGTAATCCCTCTGGACCGTCTGCACATGAGACCATTTTTGTTGTGGCTCAAAGCCAAAGGATTTCTTTCAAGGGCCGAATCCCCTAGGCTGATAAGGGTTACGCGCCGCGGGCTTCGTTCTCTTTCTATGTGGTTCAGACCCTGGTTTCTTACCTTGGTTCCCACTCTAGGTGCATCTTGTCGTTGCAGGCTGCTAACGACAGATGCCTCACTGACGGGCTGGTTAGCCGGATTAAAGAGATAGGAGGGTCGTCAGTTCAGTTGTCACAGTTACTGTCTCGAGCTGATGGCTGTATTTCTGGCCCTGAAATACTTCCTACTGAGGCTGCCCTGTCTTGGTGCGGGTGGGCAATACAGTGGTAGCCTCTTACATAAACCATCAGAGGGATCCACGTTCATGTCAGCTGAATTTCTGGCACGTTGGATCCTCCTTGGGGCCCAGGGCAGCTCCTTTCACTCAGGACAGTTTCGTCCCTGGATGCCCGTGTGTGTGGGAGCAGATTTACTCTGAGGTAGTGAACAAATCTGGGTGAGATTTCACAGGGCAGAAGATGACCTCTTTGCCTCTATGATAGCCTGAGTCACCTGAATCACAGGATTCTCCCTGAGTCACCCAGCCCCCTTGGGTCTGGACTTAAAGGCACATACATGACCCTGAATGTGTCTGTATGCGTTTTTTTCCCCGGTTTCTCTGCTCCCGGGAGTCTTGGCAAGGTTCGCCAGCAAAGGTCTTGCCTCCTTCTGATAGCGCTGCGCTGGCTGAACACAGTATGGTTCTCGAAGTTAAATTCTCCCCTTGACGGCCCGCCTCGGGCGGTTCCGATCAGGAAGGACCTTCTTTCTCAGGCACAGGGGACTGTATTTCATCCCCGGCCCGAATTGTGGAATCTTTTCATGCTTGGTCCCTGTTGGGTACCAACTGAGGTGCACAGGGCTTTCTCCTGAGGTTATCAAGGACATTTTACGTGCTAGTGCTCCCTCCACTTGGAGAAGATCTGGATAGATTTTAAAGGGCAGAAGAGGATCTCTTCGCCTCTATGAACAGTGCAATGTCTCCTCTACTTCTCCCCGAGTCACCCAGTCCCCCCCTCGCCACTCTGGACTCTTATGCCCTTGAGTCGACATCTCAAGCTCGTGTCTGAGGCCTCTCACGCTCATGTGAGCACACTACACAACCGTAAGGGGTAAGGGGATGGATGGATGGACATTGATGCTTAGTTTTTAAAAATGTATTTACATTGTTATGTAATTTATAATTTAAGTATTGCTTAATTCAGTTTGATGGAAATTTGCCATATGATGGATATGCATAAACCTTAAAAAATAGACTGAAATGTCACATATAATCCAATACCATGCTAGACGATCCTCTGCTAATTGATTATTTTATGTGTATTTATTATTTGTATTTTACATTAATTTTGGTTGTTTCCCTTTCCTTTCTAAAGAGTATGAGAACTATTGCCTTGAGTCATAATATGACTCTGTTGAGATCACCAGATTCAATAAAGGAAGAAAAAAATATGCTGTCATGTAGCAGCTGTCCAACAAAGCAATGTAGTTGGATTAAGGAACACCGTTGTTTTGTTTTCCTCCCCATGTTCATTCAGCAATTGCCACAATGATTGATGTAATCCAATGAAAAGGTCTTAGATATTGTTTATAAAGTAATGCATCTGCCATAATTCAAAGTCATATTGAGCAGAAGGATGGAGGGAAGTTAGGGGGATCTTTAGAGATCTGGAACTGTTAGACATGACCCAGACCCTCACCCTTCTATCTGTCTCCAAGCAAAGCAATCAGTTTTTTTTTGGTTTTTTTTACTTTCAGCATCTGGATCCACAAGTCTTGTGTAACCCTTTAAAATACAGGTATGGTGCCTGCAGAATATCAAGCTGCTCGAAGTCAGCAAAGAGGAGTTAAGCAGGACACCATTGGCTTTAATATGTGTTATAAGCAACATACTCCATAACTCTAAAAGAATATTTATGATAAAAGCAGCTTTTGCAATCTTAATGATATGGGGAAAATAAAAAGGTTGAGATGTATTGTGTTGATCGGACAAAGTGAGTGAACGAGAGACAAAAAAGGAAAGAGAAAGAGAGAGGAGAAAAAGAACTACTGAAGGGTTTTAGTTTGCCTGTGGGAAAATATTAAATGCCTTTTCTTTTAGTTATAAAAGGTGAACCTATTTCATAATTCATGACAAATTTTTCTTACAATAAGTCTTTGTAAATTAAATTAATAAACCTTGGTTCCCTGTCTGTCGCTCACTTCGACGTTGTGTCGAAGAAGCGACGCTAGGGGTCTCTCTTGAGCGCCAAATATGCCTCTGATCTATGAAAAAAGGCCAATGAGAAGTTGGCAGACAGTATTTGCATACCCCACCTCCCGGTCATACGGGTATAAAAGCGGGGAAATACGTCGAATTCATTCAGAAATTTTCTTCGGCGCTGATGGTCGTGCATGCAGTCAGCTGCGAGTCACACACCTGTTTCTGTTCCTCTTCCTCTGACGCTTTGCCTGCTGTTGGATCTACGGCGCATTTCAGTGGCTTTTCTACTTCCCTGCATGGCAGTGCAGTTTGCCTCTAGGTGCTTCGACATCGCAAAAAACATAAGAGTTTATTTAAAAGAGTGATTTTCTCATTAAAAGAGTATTTTCCTCTAAAAGAGCATTACACAGCGGAGTTGAACGTCCTTTTCAGGACACGTCTTTATAAAGATGCCTTTCCTCCCCTGTGTAGTTCCTGGATGCGGTAGAGTGCTCTCCGCTTCAGACGGCCACAGGCATTGTCTCGTGTGTCTGGGCTGCGATCACACTTAGGCAGTGTTTGTGGATGGTTCATGTTCTCACTCCAAGAGCATGACCATGGCAACGTTGCGGTCACGGCTCGAAGAAAACAGAAAGCATGCCACTCCAGCCACCCCCCGCATTGCTCCTTATTCCCATGGGATTGAGGAAGATGCGGCTGGCGATGGAGGCAATCTGGGGAGGGCAGCGGGTGCAGCTCCGCCGGGTACGCCCCCTTGGACCACCTGCCCCCCAGCACTCTCTTTGAATCCTGTCCTTGCTTGAGGCAACATCGGCTTGCCTCACAGCCAGCCAGCCTATCCTGTGGAGCTCTAGGTGGATGAGCTCGCTTCTGCATCGGAGAGCACAGCGTCTGACGCGGATGACTTCCCTGGGCTGCTGCCTTCAGGCCAGCACGCCCAGGCTGAGGCTGACGCGCAGATGACCGATTTGCTTGCCAGAGCCGCCGCCAGTGTGGGGCTGGACTGGAACCGTGCTCCACTTGTGCCCCGGGAACCCTACCACCTGGTGGGGTCACCCTGTGCTCCCCTCCAAGGCCTGTAGGACAACGTCTTCACTGACCGCCAAAGCTTACAGTGCCACCGGACATGCCGCTTCCGTCCTGCATGCCATGGCCCTCCTGCAAGTCCACCAGGCCAAGGCACTTAAAGATCTGCACGGGGGTAGCCTTGATCCCGACGTGCTGCAGGAACTGTGCTCAGCAACCGACCTCGCCCTCAGAGCCATGAAGGTCACAGCGCAGTCACTTGGGCAGGCGATGGCCACATTCGTGGTCCAGGAACGTGGTCAGAAACCTTTGTGCAAGGTCAGGGAGGACGAGGAACAAGTCACCATAGTGGCTCCCTACTCCCTACCCTACTGGTTCTCAGACCTCGTACTCCTCATGACAGCCCCTCCCTGGCAAATTCCCCTGAGGAAAGACCTTCTTTCTCAGGTACGGGGCACACTCTGGCATCTGCACCCAGACCTCTGGAACCTCCACGTCTGGCCCCTGGACAGGACGCGGAAGATCTAGCTGGTCTACCACCTGTCGTCATAGACACGATCAACCAAGCCAGAGCCCCCTCTTCCAGGCAACTTTACACCCTGAAGTGGCGCTTGTTCGCAAATTGGTGCTCTTCCCAGACTGAAGACCCACATTTAGGTCAGTGCTCTTATTTCTGCAGGAACGGCTGGAGGGGAGGCTGTCCCCTTTCACCTTGAAGGTGTATGTTGCTGCACCCAGACCTCTTACCGACGCAGTAGACGGCAAGTCTTTGGGTAAGCACAACTTAATCATCAGGTTCCTAAGAGGCACCCGGAGGTTAAATCCTTCCCGGCCAAGCCTGTTACCCTCCTGGGATCTCTCGGTGGTCCTCGCGGGCCTTCAGAGACCCCCCTTCGAGCTGCTAGAATCAGTTGGACTCAGGGCCCTCTCTCTAAAGATGGCCCTGCTGATCGTGCTCGCCTCCATCAAGAGGGTCGGGGACCTGCAAGCATTCTCTGTTAGCGACACTTGCCTGGAGTTCGGTCAGGCAGACACATATGTGATCCTAAGACCGTGACCGGGCTATGTGCCCAAGGTTCCTTCTACGCCCTTTACAGACAAGGTAGTGAACCTGCAAGCCCTTCAATGATGTGTCTGGTACGTGCTTTGCATACCTACTTGGACCGCACGCAGTTCTTTAGACGTTCTGAGCAGCTTTTTTGTCTGCTTTGGTGGACAGCGGAAAGGGAAATGTGCCAATGGACATGCCGCTTCCGTCCTGCATGTCCACCAGGCCAAGGCACTTAAAGATCTGCACGGGGTAGCCCTGATCCCGATGTGCTGCAGGAACTGCGCTCAGCGACCAACCTCGCCCTCAGAGCCATGAAGGTCACAGCGGAACACTGTCTCCAAACAGAGGCTTTCCCACTGGGTGGTGGACGCCATTTCATTGGCCTATCACACCCAGGCCATGCAACCACCAACCCCCCCGCCCCCCACCGCCCACGGGTCCGAGCACACTCAACAAGGAGTGTTTCTTCCTCATGGGCACTGGCCAGAGGCACTTCCCTGGCAGACATATGTAGGGCAGCGGGTTGGGCAACACCTAATACCTTTGCGAGATTCTACAATCTCAGGGTTGAGTCAGTATCGTCCCATGATTTCTCAGGTCCGAGCCGGTAGAACTCTGTACATGCTGACGGACTGACCGGGTGGATTGCTTGCACCTAGCGCCCTTTCACTCAGCCGAGGTAAAACTGTGCGCTTTCTCTCCCAGGAGATCTCATTCATTCTGATCCCTGGATGACTCCTCCCTAGCCCTGTGGGTCAGCAATTCAGTGGAGGAATTTGCCGACCCAATCCACTGTGGGTACTCAAATCTACCCTGTACTGAAATAGGTGCTCTACAGGTCAGGACTCCTGCGTGGACTTCCTCCAGTGTGTATTTTCCATGGTACGGTCCCCTTATGAGTGGACCCGCGTCTCCCTTAGGCAGTCCCCGCTGCCCTCCGGTCGCCGTGTTGTAGCAACTCCCATGTGATGCATTCGCCACTCTTACCTCCCCCTTCCTGGGCAGGTGTGGAATCCGCAGGGTCTTTTCCCCCTGAAAGAATAGGAAAATGGGTAAGACCCCTTTCCCTCGATGCGTGTAAGGGCCCCAGCCGTTTCTTGCTCTATGCGGAGAAACATAGAGAGAAAAGAGGCCCGGCTAGGCTCGGACCGTTCCCGGGATGGCAAGCGTCACCTTGTTCCCCTGTTTATGGTAACCAGAAGGATTCCGACAACTTTTTGGGGGCATTGGGGAAGGGTAGGTGCAGTCTGACACAGCTGGTCACCTTTGCACGTAAAATACCGGCCCGCTCCTGTGTCAGCAGTACACGTACATGGTTCAGCGCATGGCGTGATTTAAATTGGACCCCTAGTGTCGCTTCTTTGACACAACGTCAAAGTGAACGACAGACGGGGAACATCTAGGTTACATATGTAACCTCCGTTCCCTGATGGAGGGAAGGAGACATTGTGTCCTCCCGGCCATGTCGCTGAGCCGAGCCAATGTGGTGGCCGGACCATTTTTTCAAAGCAGCAATACAGAAAACAATATATTCACCTTCAGTGTGCAGTGTGTATGTCACAATTTTGCCACTGTCTTGAATTCCTTTTTTTCTTTGTCTTTTTTATTGTTCTAAATTTTTTTACAGATTGTTATTGGCAGCCAAACAGCATGTTATTATCCCATTTGGCAGAATAATAGGTTTGATTAGGCTGTGAAGGAAACAGCGGCACATTCTCTAGACATTTATAAAGGAAAACAATCAAAGGGCATGCTTTTTAGTCCTTAAAGTTCAAAGGAAAAAAATGTATGTATGTATGTTTTTTGTGTGCCATTACTCCAGCCATCTGCTAAAGTTTAATTTCTGAGGCAGCTGTAAGGAAGAAATACAGAGATATTTTCTCTTTCCATATATTCCTTATGTAGTTAAAAAAGGACATGTGGAAATAATAATAATTTATGTTGCTTTTTATTGTAGTAATTAGTAAAGTCTTTTCCAACTTTATAACAAAGTAGCATGTTAAATAAAGACCACACTATAAGATAAATTATTTTGAGAGACATGTTTTGAAGTCTGAAGATGGCGTAACTGGGCCAGTGGCATGTCAGTGCTGGCCCTTAAAAATAATGCGCTGTAAATAGCAAGGAAATTAACAATGAAAAATTCCCTAGGCAGGTGGAAAGGCCAGCATTTGATCACCACATGCAGGTTTGACGAATAGTACTTGGACAATACCTCACCATCAATGCATTTCACATTCTTGATTAAGAGCCACAATTCTCCCCATGTGTTCTTTCTAGTCCTAGCTATTATCCATAACACAACAAGACAATACATCTAGTGGATTGGACAAATTTGTCATTGACGCCTGGGACTCGGCCAAGTCTCAGTCAATCTCTAATATGAGAGCCTCTCATATTCCTTTGTGAATTAATCAGACAGTTTAATTAGTCAGTCTTGTTGTCTGGGAGTTAGAGAACAGAGGTTTTTAGTGGTACACTATTCTAAAATGTGCTGTTTGTAATGATGACCTCCCTTCTTTGATTATATCCTAAAAAAGACAAAAGAAAAACAAAGAATATATTTTCTTTGGCTATGCAAATTTTTTCCCAAATTAAAACACTGACTCTTAAAAAACAGTGGGCAAAGAACCAAAGGTAATTACAGAAGTACTCACAGTGGGTACAATAAATCCTTATTTAAACATGCCGCGGTATTCCCTTGTTTAGCTGCAACCATGTTTCAGTGTACTTGTTGTCTGGAAAGTCATCTGCAAATGGTACTACAAGACCATTCAATGTCTTCCAAAACAATTCAGGTAGTGTCAAATATGTATACAAATATGTAATAAGTGCACTGTAAGTCACTTTGGATAAAAGCATCTGCGAAATGCGTAAATGTAAATGTATTCATTATCTGAAGCACAAAAATCAGCTATTATCCTCACTGAATGCTTATTGGCATCACTGTTGTACTTTAACTCTTGTGGTTGCACCTGCCACATTCTTACAATTCATGAATCTCCTTTTCTGCAATCAATATTCAGAATACCTGATCTTTCCCTGTTATAGACATTCAAATCTGCAAAATCAATCAGAGATGGAGGATGGTTTGGATATTCATGTGTATAGCCCTTAGGAAACTACAGGGCTTACGGTGCATACAGTAAGGTTAAATATTTTAATATGATGTTACATGACTCCTAAAATCAACAGGCCTTTCAAAGCAAAAAGACATGCAACAATAAAGCACAGAAAATACTTATTTGTAACATCAGAGGCAAACAATATTTACATGTCCAAAAACAAATGTCTTTTAACCCTTTAACAGGCCCGGTCGACTATTGCGCAATAACTTCGCAATATGCAAAAACTCAAAAATTAAAAGATAAGCATATCTTACATCGTTGGAAAGCTGAGACTCTTGTGATTCGAACGATGTAAACCATTTTAATATACACTTAACACAGCGGGTACAATCGGTGTATTTCTCAGACCACTTACAGCAAAATAAACGAATCTATAATGGTAGAAACTCACTTATAATGCTCATCTTACTCTACTGATCCACTTCATTCCATCAAAAATGGTTTAGTTACACTGTAAAGGGTCCATACAATCCAATTCAACAAAGTATTTGGTCCATAACACATTTATATATCAATAAACACCCACGAAGTATAGACGTAGCATTTCGAGCTAACCGACAGAGCTGACACAACTTTGCATTCTTTGATGAAGCTACCTTGAACATGTAAACATTACAGATATTTTTATGTCAAAATGTCCGCTGACCCCTGGACTTTAGATGGACAGGTCATTTGAGCCAGTCGGTGCATGATAGAGGTGTGGCCAGGTATCAATATCCTTGAAGCCTATACATACACTTGGATAAACATGTGTAAAACACTCATTTTCTAATGTATTGTTATCAAATTTTAAATTGGGTTTGGTAAGGTTTCATGCTGTGATCTAATTGTGTTTTCCAGCTAAATCCTCCCAGCTGTAGTTATCTGCAGGCATCTTTTTACAAAAAAAAAAATGTAGGCGGAGTTTATTTCCCCTTTTTGAGTGTGTTCAAAGTTCTATTACTCAATACAAGTAAGACTTACAGTGATTCTGACTATTCAGGAACAAACCTCGAAGTCTCCCCTTTCAAAAGAGACCAAAAGCATGCATATACTCCAAAGGGTTCAAGAACAGCATGCATTTTAATTTGGGTAGGCCTTTTTTAGGCGTTTTTGGCAAATATTGCAGGATGTTTAAAAGGTTAATAGTGTCATGACTTGCTTATCTGTGTTTGAGTATGGCAGATCACAGAGCTATCTTCTAGAAATTAATAACTTCTAAGACAGAATATATGTGAATGTAAAACAACAATTGTCAAGTACAACCATAACAACAACAACAACAAACAACTGCGATGAGTCATGGCATCCGCTCATGTTATTTCTTCCTGCATTACATGCCACATGTTTACTAAAGATTCTTCTGTCAGTAGTGAGGGATTCACATGTTGTGAAGTGCTGGATAATGCTAAATGTAGATTTTCTAAAATTGCTATTCATGTTGGCACTAATGATGTCTTCACAAGTTGGAGATCACTAGAGATAATGTTAAAGAGGTGTGTGAACTTGCGAAAACTATGTCAGACACTGTAATATGCTCAGGCCCCCTCCCTACTCGTCATGGTGATGAGGTTTACAGTAGATTAGTGTCACTGAATGGCAGGATGTCTGAGTGGTGTCTGGAGAATAGCATAGGATTTATTGACAATGGGAAGAGTTTTTGGGGTAACCTGACCTGCTAAAGAGAGACGGACTCCATCCCTCCAGAGAAGGTGCCAGTCTCCTCTTTAGTAATGTGGCTCATATTCATAATAATGATAGTATTTGACTAACTAGGGCCAAGATCAGGAAGCAGACAAACTGGCTAATTTGAATGTCTGCTAGCTGCCTTGAGACATCACACAGTTCACACTGTATCACCCAAATATCATGTAGAGACTGTGTTCCCTGAACTTCCAGACACAAAACTCTCACTAAATCATTTAGAAAATATTTTATTAAGGTCAAACTTGATTTAAATATAGCTAGATTAATTCTGTCACATAGGGTTGATGTTGATACTATAGAAATTCTACCACAGAGCGATGACATCTCAGATCATTACCATGTCTCTTGTTTGTTATTATCAGCTAATATCATTCAATCTACACCACACATTCAGGTAGAACAATTTTTTCAACCACTAAAGATAGCTTCACTAATAATCTTCCAGTATTGTCCCACATACTCAGTAAGCCAAAAAGTCTAGAAAAACTTGATGAAATAACAGAAAATATAAATACAGTCTTCTCTAGCACTCTTGATACTGTCGTTCCCCTTTGATTAAAGAAAATTCAAGAAAAAAGTCTTGCACCGTGGTACAAAGATCACATTCATGCTCTCAAGAGAGCATATTGGAAAATGGAGTGCAAGTGGAAGAATACAAAATTATTTTGCGGTGCATGGAAGGATAGTGTCTGTAGCTACAGACAGGCAATACTACAGAAAGGCACTAAAAGATTTCAGATCAGCATATTTTAGCTAAATATTTTAGTAAAAATCTGACTGCACATCTTGGCTATTATGAATAAAACTATGCCGCATTTTTAGAAATAAACTTTGGAGACAGGCTCATACGAGTAGTCTCGAGTGATTCGATCATTCTGTGTTGGCCGCCATGTACATTTTACAACTTCCATTCATTTGTTACAAGAAAATCGCATAGACGCTGTACAGGAAACAGAAATGATTAGTTCACCTTTCAACTATTTTTGGTCCAAGTCCGTCCCAATCGCTCGCTCGCTTTCACCCAGATCCAGCTTGTCCATCTCGTGAGCCTGAAGCGCGTTTTGGCGCCTCTTCAGTTCTCGAGGGGGATGCTGAATCTCTTGAGTCTGCGGACTTTGAGATTCCCACCTCTGGACATTCCACGCACAATAACAAAGTGGCTGAGGAATTACTCGAGGTGGTTACTCGGGCTGTGGCCAGGCTAAATTTAGACTGGCCACGCGAAAAAGAGACCCCCCAACGCTCTAAACTAGAAGACAGATTTCTGTCTGGTGGCCAAAAAAAAAGAAAAGAAAAAGGAAGGGAACACTATATCAGTCCCTTCCTTTCTTCGATGACCTCCATAACAAGCTTTCTCATTCATGGCGGAATCCTTATACTTCCCGTGTTTTCGTGCCCTCTACGTCAGCATATTCGACTATCGTGGGTGCTGAGACACGGGGGTATTCCACGATGCTGCCGGTAGAAGAGACACTTGCGGGTTATCTCTCACCTGGCATGGCATCATCTCATCCCCACAAAGCCATGCAGGACCACCTCCACACTTGTAGGAAAAGCTTATCAGGCAGCAGGTCAGGCTGGTGCTGTCCTGCACACTACGGCAGATTTGCAGGTGAACCAGGCTGACCTGTTGAAGGACTTGAGTGCGGGTAGTGTGGTCGACGAAGAGGCTTTCGCCGAGCTTTGTCGTGCCACAGATCTGTCTCTCCGGGCGACCAAACAGACGGCTCATGCCATTGTCTGGTCTATGTCTGCTTTGGTCAGCACAGAAAGACGCTCATGGTTAAACCTTTCAGGCATCAAAGACAGTGATAAAGTATTCCTCCTCGATGCCCCGGTTTCGCCTTCTGGTCTATTTGGTGACACCATGAACACGGTTATCACTAGGTTCCAGGAGGCGAAAAGCCATGAGGAAGCCTTCGGCAATTCCTCCCTCGCCGCACTCAGGGGGAGGGGCCACCAGTCACCTAGCCCCGCCCCGGTCCTTCTAGGAGGGAGGCTCAAAAACAGAGCATGGCTAATCGTGTTCACCCTCACAGAGTCTGGGGACCGGCTTGTCGCCCTCAGCAGCCCCAAAGCAAGACCTCAGGACCATCATCTCTAAGAAGAGAAAGCCCTGAAGGTCTTTGGGGGATAGACCCCCCCCCCCGTTGGGACATGTCACGTGAAACATCCACCTATACCCTCCCGATACCCCCACAAAACCGCTCCATTCCTGCCGCCTCTGGCATTTCGGGAGTTTGCAGTTTCCAGCAAAATGTTGGGTGTTCCGTTGCTTCCTGCCATAGCCCAGGACACAGGACACTCGACATCCCCTCAACAGGAAGTGTCAGAATAAAAAAAAAAAAGGGCAAAAACCCATATCAGAGAACCTGGCAGCGTGGAAACTACTGCCAGCTGTTTCTATGAGGGCCCTAAGATATGTAGAAAAAGGCTACAGAATTAAATTTGTTCGCCATCCTCTGTGTTTCAATGGTGTGGTTCCCACTACCGTGAAAACGGAACAAGCATGTCTACTGTGGGAAGAACTGAAAATCGGTTGGTCAAAGGGGCCATAGAACATTTTCCCCTTCCAGAAAGAGAATTAGGTTACTACAGTGATCCTGGTCCCCAAGAAGGATTGAGGGTCCTATTTTAGACCTTCTTAGCTCATCTGGTTTCTCTGGGGTTGAGGCTCAATGCCAAGAAAAGTGTCCTCTCTCCCACTCAGAAAACTACCAATCTTATGGAATTCGATCACAATCCGGGCACAATTGTCTCCCGCTCAAATCGAGTTCATTCAGAACACCCTCAGCAAAGTCAGGCTAGGCCAAGTTTGCACTGTTTGTCAGTATCAATGACTCCTGGGTCTCATGGCAATTGCATCCTCGGTGATCCCTTTGGGCCTTTTGCACATGAGACAATTTCAGTTGTGGCTCAAAGTCAGGGGATTTCATCCAAGGGTCAGACCCCTAAGAATGATTAGGATTACGTGCCATATGCCCTTTCTATGTGGTTCAGACCCCGGTTCCTCACTTTGGGTCCCACTCTAAGTGCGTCTGGCCGTCGCATGTTGCTAATGACAGACGCCTCCCTGACGGGCTGGGGAGCAGTCTTAAGTGGTTGTCCAGCTCAAGGGTAATGGGACGGTCATCAGCTCGATTGCTACATCAACTGTCTTGAGTTGACAGCTGTATTTTCTGAAATTCTTCCTCCAGAGGCTGCCATGTCTTGGTGCGGGTGGACAACTCAGCGATAGCCTCTTACATAAACAATCAAGGTGGTCTACGTATGTGACCCCAGGGGAGGTAGTTGGGGGTCAGGGTAGTGTTGGGGATTGGGGAGGGGTAATTGTGGTTAGGGTGAAATGTTTATTCAATGTATATATGTTGTGTTTTACTTTGTTATATATCTATGAATCAATAAAACATTTTAACTGGAAAATCTATAGATCTGTATTACATGGTTTTGATACATTGTCCAAATCTTTATAACATTTCCCCCCAAAAATTAGTTTTAAATTCTATAGAGGAATTAAACGATGTCCCCTTGAGATTAACACCCCAGTGAAGGCCCTTGTACCACAAAAGGTGGAGTTTAGTAAATACAAAACTATTCTAAGAGTATTCTCAAATGAATTTCTAGTCAAAATCTCACAAACTTACATTTTTGCAATAAAAAAAAGGTTTTTGCAATTAATGTTTCTTACATTGTGAAGAAAGATTAATATTTATTTTTAAAGATGGCTTAACGATACAGTACAATGCTACCAATCTAAATTATAGCACTGTCAATAGCAAAATATTTGGGAATCACCAGCTGATATTTCATTTTGTTTTCTAAAAAATTAAATAAAAATAAATAAATGAATCTTTATTAATTGTTTCTGTGTTTGTGATTTTAACACTAACAAATTAGGCAAAATATGTTTTCCTTTGATTCTAATGTGAGATTATTTGGAAAAGTAAAAATCTAAATCTAATCTAATGTTTATTACAAATTAATCATGATTTCACAATGTTTCTACAGATTAATAACATTATGGCTAAGTTACATCATGACATCAGAATGCCCAGCATAATTTAAGAAGTGTGTTCATGGATCTCTACCTTCCTGCAAAGTTTAGTTCCAGCTCTAAGTCTTCACGATCTCTTAAAACATGCTTTCATAATAGAAAGTGTTGATTTACAACAGTGATTTAATGTTGATAACCTACTTATGGGTCAGCACTGCCCTACAAAGGCAAAAGACCTTAAGTCGCTAGAGTGTGGAACTGAGAAAAATGACTTTAAAGTTTTTTAGTTGTCCAGCCAAATTAATTATAGGTAGGAATCTGAAAATCTGGCAATTAAATGTTTTAGTAATGAAAATTATCTACATAAAAAAATATTGATCTCAAACTTGACCTTTGACCCCAATTTTGAAGTTACTGTACTCTGCCTTTGTATTGTCTGCAAAAAGTGAGAAGTCATGCCAAGGCAAAAGGCAGTAACTTCCACATTATCAATATTTGGTTGCTGATCACCATTAACAAAATCTTTATTGTAACACCAGTATTGTGTTTTATGGTTTGTTTGTGTATATGTTATGTAAGGTTGGTTCTGTAAAGCACTTTGATCAACTTGTTTTGTTTTAAAATGTGCTTTAGAAATAAAATGATTGATAATTTTGGATGATTTACAATTACTCTTAGCCATTGTTGCTATCCTCTGATTTGGTTGCATCCTGATGGCATTATTAATTAATTAGACATGACACAATACCTCCATAGCAGTAAAGAGTATCTGGTGTGCAGTAAAACTAACAGGTTGACTGCAGATAGGTGACACTGAATTATATGAATAAATACAAGATAAGCATATTTGTAACAAGTAAACATATTAATTTAATTAATAATGGAATGCAAAGATATAACAAGATATAAAACAAAGTTATAGTAGATAGAACAACGAATCATGTACAAATTTAAAACGCATGGAATGGGAATAAGGGAATAAGAGTAAATCATGTACAAGTAAGTGAACTTGGAATCCTGAATTCATTTAATGTTGTAACTAATATCCAAACAACTATCAAGAACTGTCCATGTTTTTGATTTGGGTGCTGGATCACAATCAATATCGCCATAAGTATCTGAAATGAACAGAACAAATTTACAATGGAGACATGCATTGTAAAAATATGGAACATGAACATGAAATATTTGAAGAATATTTGATTAATTAATGTCAATGTTATGAAAATGCCTACCACTGTCCAGAATGATTATTTTTTTTTTGTTTGTGGTGCGTCTGGACCAGACAGCATCCAGGAGTTAGGATGCTGTCTCTCTTAATAGTCACATTTTCAGCAATGCTGAAACTTTGTCAAAAATTCTCCATAATAATAATAATTATATATATATTATTATTATCATTATTATTATTTAGCTGGTGGCTTTTCAACATTGTTTTCTATTAATACTAATGAAATAAAATGAAAACTGTAATTTGTTGACTGTGTACATTTAACAAAACCATTTTGTATGTGTGCACAAATCCATGAGCACAACTAATTTTATTATAAATGCATGCATTGTAGACACTGTAAACTCTCAAATTAAACAATTTTGTTATTTTGTTAATTTTAGATTAACTTTAACCTCAGCATGGTGGAAGACAAAAAGACATATGGCCCTTTTATGCACTGCTGTAAGCTTAAAAGTGTCTTTACTCAAAAATGTCTAAATCAAAGAACCCCAAAGTACTTCAATCCCATAATTATCATATATGATAATACCCCAGATATCTATGATAACCAGACAGTAGACATCAAGTCTCTGAATCGATAAGGACTGGTATCTCACAGTGAAGGGAAAAGATGAGGGAATGAAGGAGAAAAAATGTGGTGGAGGAACAGATTTTATTGTTCGTGCCAGCAGGTTGAATCATGATTATCAGCAGTTTATCTTTTATGTTTCAGTTTCAATGGAAGAACTGAAACAAAAACTACTCAAAGACTCCTGCAACCACTTTTGTGCAATTCACAAGTCAAATTTGATCTCATTAATAATACATTTAGCTTCCAGACATTTTAAGAACAGAAATAAACATAAACATTGCTATGACAAATAATATAAAAGGCAAAGATTCATCCAGAAATAGGCATGAATACAATCGTACATAGTCTATACACACATGTATATATGCATATAATGTATATAATACATTCATTCATATACACAAACAAAAATATACCCTTTTGATTTATTCTAAAATGCTCTGTGTAAGTGAAACCTGTACACTCTCTCACCTTCTGTTTATTTTTTTCTCTTGTCCAACCACAATAATGACTCATGAATGAGAACAATAGAGGAAGAAGAGTGAGGAAAACAAAGAGGATCTTCATTTTGTGCACTATAGTGGCAGGAAGACTAATGTAGCAATCTTCCCTGGCTAATTGTATTATGATTCTGCACTGTAGCGAGCTTCCTGCTCTGTTCATTTTCAATCAGGCACATTAGGGTCTCCCGCTGGGTCCGGACTGCGAGGGAGATCACTCATTTAAATGACTGATATGTTTCTGTGCTCAAGGAGGGGGAGAAAAAACTTCCATTGCCTCCACCCTCTGCTCTGTTGATACAATTTTACAGCAGGTAGCTCCGAGTCTTTTATCAAAAGGCTTTGCAGGATAACTGCATGGTCTGGAGAGACAGGGCATGGAGCATGGCCTGCCGAGACAGGGCATGGAGCAGGAGGCAAGTGCAGAGCCAGTGGCCAGAGAAGTGGCCCCAGGAAGACAGCAGGGTCTGGTGGTTTGGTTGGCAGCTCCAGAAAGGGAGCAGGTTCCGGCAGATTGGGGGGTGCCCACAGGGCAGGGACAGTGTCAGTCATGGCAGGCATGGACACTGGTTCGTGGACGCTGGTTATTGGACCGTGGCAGGCGTCTCAGATGTGGCAGCCTTTGTAGGAGTGCTGAGTCCCTCATTAGCCTCTCCCACAGTGAAAGACGAACCACTCAGCACCAGGGCATAGTCCAAGAACTGAACTGAATTTTGCCTCTGGGGCTCATAGAGGTCTTTGAGGGCAATATCATTAACCTGTTGATACACATTTCCCCCCATGCAGTAGTGACGTCACTCTGTTTACATTTAATATATAATTTACCATCTATAAATGTAATTAATGTTAACAAATTATACATCTTTTCAAAGGTCTAAGGGTTCAAAATTGATATCCGATCTCTGTTTCAATATAGCAATGCCCCAAAAACAGCAATTTAGTTATTTGTGTCAGGAGTACAAATGAAAACATGCAATATCAAAACGGGACTTCATACCTTTGTTTTGAAAATGCGATCACCAGATGAATCCAGTTCGCCACACTTGGGTCAACTGTTCATGTCAAGCGTTCATTTAAAAACATCCAATAGCACTTTTGTTGATATATTCTCCATTGCTTACATGAGATCTCGCCTGAAAGAATTACCCTTCATCGTCATTCTTCAACAAACTATGCAATCTGAGCAGCATTCATGTTGTAAAACTGTATATTTTCTTATATATTAGAGTCTCATAAACAAAATGAGTGTGTCTCCAAAGTCTATTTTTTAAAATGCGGTATAGTTTTATTCATAATAGAAGAGCAGTGTAGTCAGATTTTGTGTGGTCTTGAAAGGCGGAGCCTTAATTTTACTCTGTACACCGGCAGCGATTTTCAGAGAAAAAAGCTTGCAAGAACCTCATTTTTTGTTAGATCATCTTAAAATTTGAAACGTATCTTCTTTAGACTTGTGGCTTTGAGAACATTGTATTTCTGGGTTGTCTTGGCACTTTAATTATTGTTTTTTTTGTTTATAAAAAAACTATAAACTTCAGCTTCTGTAACTTTAGACAGTAACAAAATATATTATTTCTGAAACTTGGGAAATAAAGCCCAAGCCTTCTTTCAAAATATACTACAACTGTGTCCATATTCCAAAGGGTCAAGTAAATACAACCATTTAAGTTCAGGTATGTCATTTTCATGGTTTGTGCTCAAAAAGGGTGTGCGTATCAGTAGGTTAAATTCCACCATATGTCACGACACAGTCCACAAAACTCAGCCATGTAGTCCTCAAGGGGACGATTCACCTGGCGTAAACACAGTAGCTGAACTGGTGGGTTCATTGTATGTCATGTATTCAGTAACGTTGCTGAGCAGGCGGGACAGGCTGAAGACAGGAACGGATGAGGATGATGTTGAAGTGAGAATCCAAGTGCAGTTTATTTACAAAAACGTGAATCCAAATCTAAACAAACATAATCGACTAGACTTGACTTGACAACATTACACCAACACAATACTTGACAAGAGACAATGGCAAACACGATGCATGCACAAGGGTAACATGACAACCAATGGAAAAACTGAACAAATAACAAGATAACTAGATTACTAAAATATAAACCAATGTCACGACAAGGCTGATAATGAGGTAACAAGACAATTAACCAATGAGGACAAGACACATGATGATGGGGAGGAAACATGAATACAAAACATGAACAAAAACACGTTTAACCCTCTGGGGTCTGAGGGTGCTTTAGGCCCTGGAGAAGTTTTGACATGCCTTGACATTTGTGCTTTTTTCAGTTGCTTAAAAACACATTAATGGCTAAAGTCACTGTAACACTGTATTTAGCTCAAACTGGGCTACAATAATATGTGAGCAACATGTGTACATGTTTTTTTTTTTTTTTTTTTTGAGAAAATAACGTTTATGCATGGCTTTTGAAAAAAACTAAATGTTTAATTCATTGAAATAAGGCCATATAACACATACTAAATATTTGTCCACAAGCCTTTTGAGAACTGGATCTTGTAGCCTATAGTTTTTGCTACAATATGATGTGAAAACCATCCTGATCACTCATTCATACAAAGAAATATACAAATTGAACTTTTGTAAGACACTTTTAGTGTTAGAAAGGTCATATGCGAGGAGGTGTGAACTATAATGAATATTGATTGTAATTCACACCTGAGGAGACAAAAGACTCCTCCCTTGGACCTATCAATGAGGAATGTGACAGAAAGAGGTTGAATGTGAGGAGTCTTAATGATCAAAATCAAGTTTTAAGTTAAAAGTAATCATCTGACTATACATTTTCTTTACATAAAGACTTTACTTAATTTTAGACCTACACTACCATTTAAAAGATGTCTCTTCTTCTCACCAAGGCTGCATTTATTTGATCCAAAATACAGTAAAAACAGTGGTATTTTGAACTATTTTTACAATTTATAAGAACAGTTTTCAATTTGAATATATTGTAAAATGCATGATCAAAGCTGAATTTTCAGCATCATATTATCTGCCTTACAGAAACCTGGATGTCTGCGGAGATTCCAGACTCAGCTCAATACTTCAGAGACTCAATACTACAGCTCTGACTGGCTGCATCAACACCTGGTACGGCAATATCACCGCCCACAACCGCAAAGCCCTGCAACTTCTAGACACATCATCCGAGGTGAGCTTCCCTCCCTCCAGGACATATATAACAGGCGGTGTGTGAAAAAAGCTTGGAGGATAATCAGAGACTCTAGCCACCCGAGTCATGGGCTGCTCTCACTGCTACCATCAGGCAGGCGGTATCGCAGCATCAGGACCCTCACAAGCCGACTACATGACAGCTTCTTTCCCCAAGCAATCAGACTTGCAATTTATTAATCTATATCTCACATTGGACTGTCAAATTTATTCTCCACAATACAAATACTGTATATATATATTTATATACTCTTTATTTATTTATTTTTACATTGTAAGTGTATTCTATATTTTGTGTATTGTTTACTGTACATTGTATATTATTATTGTGTTGTGCAATTATGTGTAAATTTGATATGTAAATTGTGTTGTGTAAATATGTTGTTTATTGTAATTGGCATATGTCTCGTCACTGTCATGACTGCTACATTTCTCGGAACTGCACAAATTACTTTCACCTACTGTTGCACTTGTGTACATGGTAGTGTTACAATAAAGTGATTTGATTTGATTGATTGTAATGACGAAAAATCCAGCAGGATGCGCCGGCGTGTCCGTCGACCCCAGAGGGTTAAACATGACAGTCATAGTAAAACCATGGTATTTTTTTAAAGTACCTTGGAGTACCATGACAGTATCATGAAATATGAACATGATCAATAATTCAGTACCATGGCATTACCCTGGTAACATGGTGCACGAGATGAGAAAGTGCGAGCACGAGGCGATCAGTTGTGTTCCGCGAATGCTACAGGGTCCTTGAATAATGTAGAACATGCGAGTAAGGGCAGACGATGGAGTTTCTGTTGCCCCCCTAGGGAAATGGTGCCCTACGCATACTGCATAATATGCGTATAGGGAGCTGCGGTACTGTTGTAGCCTAATGGTATTTTCAGAAAGTGATTTGTCTAATGGCTCATTAGTTTCAACAAAACCAAATTTTCTTTGACTGAACCTGACAGCTCCTTCAGTTTATGTCAATATTCTATAGCATACAAATTGAATTTATATCACTGAAAGCGATGTGACCGCTCCCATTATAATTACTAAATCTGTCTACACTATTGGTATGCAATGTTGGAAATGTGGTAGCAATCGAGTATAATTATTTTGATTAACTTACAACATAATACTTGGAATGGACTTTTTATCTGATCTGTTACTTGTCTTAGGTAACATTACTTCGATGCTCTGGGGCATGTTCAAAACTGCATTTTTTGTTTCTTTGAAGGACAATCTTGGGGGAGGGGATGCCACTCGAAAACTCGTTCAAAACGAAAGTGAGAAAATTTATATTTTCTTGGAGGGCCCTTCCACAAGACTATTAGTGAAGGGTACATTCATATATTAATGCCATGTTTTCTTCAGAGTACCCACTTCAAGGGCTCTTTGTGAACAAAAGGGGCAGGGGTTTGAGTCCCTGTTGCCCCCCGTTCTGTGCACATCAGTGAAATGACATAAGGATGGGACAAATAAAAGTATAATCAAATTTAATTTTGCAGATGCTATTTGCACCCAGGTGCAAATAATAGTAGATATGGTAAAAAATACTCTCAATACATCGATATTGTATGTTTCGATGTCTGTGCAAACACAAATTGTACATGTGATAGAACCTCAATTTACTTCTGAATACCTTTGTACACAGATGAGATCATGTTAAATACTTACTGTATCAATTAAAAGATGTTTAAAAAAACACTAAAATATATAACCTAGAAAATGTTAATTTGCCATTCTCTCATGATGATAAGATTGTAGCTATGGAAATATTGTACTGTTAATATGTTGGCTGGGCAAATATTTTAATGACAGCATTACAAACCTTTCCCGTGTAATTTCACAAAATAACTGTTTGCTGTGTAAAAAGAAACAATTATAATCACCCAAGTCCTCCCAAATGAGTTGACCTTTCCTTGTGAGTAATTTCTTTTTTAAGGCCATCTTTTACTCATCATTCACACCTACTTGTCCAATGAGCTGTCACTGTTAATATACGGATTATGAAATAACATAATATGGTCATTAGTCTATCTCTCTGTCTTTCTCTCTGTTGCATTACAGTACTGTACATGTAACTCTTCTGGAATGTAGTATACAGATAGTTCACTAGTAGTTCATGAGCAGTTGCTGTGTGAGCAACAGGCAAATTCTGGACCACCATTTCAACCTGTGTGTCCCACTTTAACGGCCACCCCCTGCCTATGACACTATTTGCTTCTGGGCCTGCCCAATCTGACTCACACTGGGTTAATATGCAAGGTGCCAAAATTGGCTTATCTGAGAAGGAGAGGGAAAAAAATTACATTATAATCATTAATATCGCATAGATGTGTAGGCATCCATTAGGCAGAAAAATATGCAACGGTATGCTGATGCCTCCATTTGCATGGATCATAAACCCCTGGAAGATACATTTTGCATAATAATCTATGATAATGGTTTACCATAGCAACCTCTTTTGTCGTGCAACAAATTTAACTTTGCTAAGTGTAAATTTGTTTCTGCCCTGATTCGCAAAGTGAGGCTTTCATTAATTTTCGCCCTTGGTGCAAAAAGAGTTAGCTATAAATTAATATTGCCAACAACAATAATGGGCATGTCGGCTACGCCTTAGTTCAGTACTTATGACATTGGCCTGAGTACATGACACTCCTAATTTTGCTAAGACAGATACAAAAGGTATGGAAATGCCACTCTGGTAATGTGTGGCTTTCAAAAGTTGATTTAAAGTTTCCCAACCAACATTGAGACAACCCCAATTCCAAAAAGTTGGGATTAGTGGTGTTCACTCTTACAACAATTTTATTCGATTATGATTCTCTAATTAACAATTATGATGCATTGTGAAATCTGAAAACTGAAACCAGTAATTACAGATGAAATGTCATGTGCAGGCAGATACAATCCAGGTTTTATTCGAGCCGGCTCAGCATGGTCACAGGATGAAAAACTGTCTATTAGTAGCATGTAAAGGCGATAACACAGGATGTGTTAACTGTGAGTTCCCTATTCATTTTGGGATAGGAAAAGAGGCACCAGGTGCCTAAATGGAGGCACCTCCACATGTCAAGCCTGTTCACAAGAATTCAATATCATTTTCATGCAGGAGTATTTGCAGCACATACTGCAAATTATCTTTTTGAGGCTGCCGCCTGTCATTGACTAATCACAGGTGACTGTTATCAACTGGTTAGTTCCCTTCAGAACAGTCTTAAATCGTTCCATATTCTGTAGCATTCACTATAAAGAGTGTTTTGAATAATGACACAGAAATCCAAACTCTGCAGTATCCATCCATTCATCCATCCATGTTATGTTAACTCATGTTATAAACATTCTTTATTTTAAACTTTAAACGTTTAGTACTTTCTTTCCCTTTAATCTTGTGTGCTCCACTCTGTGTCTGTTGTGAGAAGTTTCATGTAATATGAGACCGACACATTGGGTATTGATTTATAATGCTAACATTTTTACACAAGGTTTCTTACATTTCATAATTGATGCATTGATATTTGTTTGATACAAGATCATTTTATTTATTTATTTAGATAACATATGTTCATTTTAAGTGAGATGATTGCAGCATGCTCCAAATAAGTTGGGATAGTCGAGTGTTTACCACTGTGTAATGTTACCATTTCTTGTAATAACACTTATTAAGTGTTTTCGGCACTGAAGACAGAATTTTGTTAAGTTTAGCCTGTGGAATTTCCCCACACTCATCCATTATGCAGGTCTTCAGCTGCACAATTGTATTGGGACTTTGTTGCTGTGTTTTGCATTCATAATGCACCATACATTTTCGTTTGGAGATCAGGATGGCAGGCAGACCAAAATTGCACCCACACTCTACCATGTGCTTGTAATATGGGCTTAATGTGTTGTCCTGTTGACAATTCAGGGATGTCCCTGGAAAAGATGGCATCTTGATGGCAGCATATACTGCTCAATTTTTTTTACATATCATTCTGCTGTGTAACTGAATACATTTTATTTCTTTCCATCCTTTATTATTGCTTTAAAAATATGTTTATATAATTTGTATGGTCTTCTGTGTGTTCCATTAGATAGAAAAACCTTTTAAAATAATCACACTGGTGCCACCAGTACACTGTCAATCTCACAATTAAGTCAAAAGCATCATGCAGCTAAATTTGCAAATCTACCAAATCAAGATGCAAATTGGTTCAACCATTTAAATATCAGGGCTTTAGTGATAGTGTTAAAGGGATAGTTTACTAAAAAATGAAAATTCTGTGATCATATGAATATTTTTTTTCATGGAATTTCAAAAGGAGATGTTAGGCAGTGCAATAGCCTCAGTCACCATTCACTTTCATTGTATGGAACAAATGTATACAGTATACAGTGAATGGAACTGAGGTTCCCGTCTGTCGCTCACTTCGATGTAGTGTCGAAGAAGCAACACTAGGGGTCTCTCTTGAGAGCCTCGGGCATCTCTGAACTTGAGAAAAGGCCAATGAGAAATTGGCAGACAGAATTTGCATGTCCCTCCCCCGGACATACGGGTGTAAAGGGAGGGAAATATGCATCTGTCCATTCAGATTTGTCCTTCGGAGCCGAGCGGTTGTGTGATCAGCAAACTGTATTCACAGACTGTTTAATTCATCTCTACAAGAACGTGTGCTGCTGGATCTACGGCACATATCAGCGGCTGTCTCCTTCTCTGCACAACAGTGCAGCTTTGCCCCTGGCACTTCGATGGCACTTCTAAAAGAGAATATTTCCCTAAAAGAGTTTATTTCATCTAAAAGAACAATACACAGCGGCGTTGAATGTCTTTTTCAGGATGCGCCTTTATAAAGTTGCCATTCCACCCCGTGTAGTTCCTGCATGCGGTCGAGTTCTCTCCACTCCTGACGGTCACAGATGGTGCCTCGTGTGTCTGGGCAGCGATCACACCAAGGCAGCATTTGTGGATGGTTCATTTTCTCATTGCGAGAACCTTACCATGGCAACGTTGCGGTCGCGGCTTTCCTTCTTAAAGAGGAACGCCACTCCAGCCACCCCCCGTGACTCTCTTTCTTCCCACGGGATTGAGGACAACCTGGCTAGAGATGGAGGGGATTTGTGGATGGCAGCAGGCTCAGTTTCGCTGGGTAGATCTCTACGAACAACCCGTTGACTTCCGTCCTGGCTTGAGGTGACAGCGACTCACCTCACGGCTAGTCTGCTTACCCCCTCGAGCCCCCCGAGCTGGATGACGAGCTCATTGCTGCATCGGAGAACGTTCACATGTCTGACTCAGAAGACTCGATTGGACTGCCACTCTCGGATCAGCACGCCCAGTCTTAGGCTGACACTCAGATGGCCGACATGCTTGCCCGGGCCACCATCAGTGTGGGGTTGGACTGGAACCCTCCGTCCTCCCCACAGACTTCACGGCTAGATGACTGGTTACTCGGGTCCGGGCGCCGCTCACAGCCACGCCCACTCCCTGGTTCCTTTCTTCCCGGAGGTGCATGATGAGATGATGAGGTCATGGAAGGCACCTTTCACTGCCCGCAACCAACCTCCTTGCTCATCTACTCTGACTACCCTCGATGGCGGAGCGGCACTTGTGTAGTCCTGACCCCAACGTGTTGCAGGAACTGCCCTCAGCACCCTCAGGGTCACAAAGTTCACAGCGCGGACACTCGGGCAGGCGATGAACACCCTAGTAGTCCAGGAACGACATCTTTGGCTGAACCTGGTCAAGATGTGGGACGTGGACAAAGCACACTTTCTCAATGGCCCTTTTTTCTTCGGCGACACAGTGGAGGACTTCAACCATCAGTTCTCAGTGGTGAAGAAACAGACGGAGGCCATTTCTCACATTATGCCCCTCCACGCCACCAGCGCGGGCCTTGCTCCATCTGCTTGCTGAGGGCGTCCTCCTGTGGTTTCCAGAAGACAGGCAGCTGCGCCCCGCAGGAAGCATCACCTGCCCTGCAAATGCCATTCTCACGACAACCCGGTGGCACACCTCAAACCTCCCAGCACCCCGGACACGGACCTGCCGCCTCCGGACCCACAACTACTGGCCGGCTGTTTCTGATGAGTCCAGAGGATGCCTACACGGGACCTCCTCCTTAGTCATTAACCTACCCCCTGCCGGGTGAGCGGAGGGAGGCAAGTGCTTCGAGTCTTCTCTCAACACCAGAGCCTCGAAAATGCAATTAAGCCTGTCCCTCCAGGCAAGATGAAGAAGGCTTTCTACAGACCTTCATCATACCCAAGAAAGGCGGCGGCTTACGACCGATCTTGGACTTGTGAGTTTTAAACTGGGCCTTGCGCAAACTCCCGTTCAAAATACTCACACAAAGACACATTCTAACTTGCATCCGGCATCATATTGGTTCACGGTGGTAGACCTGAAGGACACGTACTTCCACGTCTCTATCTTGCCTCAACACGATCCTTTCTACGGTTCACATTCGAAGGCCAGGCATATCAGTACAAGGTCCTCCCCTGCATGTCCCCCTTGGGCAGATTTATTAATTTGCTGCTTCAATTGTTTTCTCACATTAGAAAAAAATACAACAATGTAATGTACTATAATAACATCAGATCAGTAATAACAGGTATTGACAATCCTCTTGGAACAAATGCACATGTACCTTTTACTTTCCTAATTGCCAGTCTAACTGGATGACACTACATGGTCGAGAAAGTTGATGGAAATGGGTGGATGAAAAGGCAAAAGCATGTGGCCCACAGTTGGCACCAATATATAAGTTGAACCGTTGTGGCTTTTAAGCGTTTCTCCACATTGTGGGGGCGAAGTGTAGTGTGGGCCATTAGTGAAAACACATCCATTCTAATGTGCCTGGGATGAAAGAGTAGGTTAAAAAGGGCAGCAGACACATGGCTAGATGGTAGAATAAGGGCTGTGCACTGCCACCCTGGATTTCAAACAAGACTACAACATTTCCTTTTGAGCCAAGAATTTTAAATGATGCTGCATTTAAATTGTAAGATTGTGTAAGGACATGCTTGAAAAGCAGCATTTTGATTTAATGGTCTCATAGTATGGAGGAAATATTGTCTTGCAGAGCTGAATGCATAAAACACAATCTCTTTCTCTGGCGGAGGTTGGAGAACTCTGGGTCAGTGACACCTTGCTTTCTCATCACTGATGGAGCTGAAGCAGAAGAGTATCTCGAGAGGACTCTTGAAAGGAGAATTTATTTCTTCGTATCATGGTATCATCTCACATCCCTCACATGAACAAGTCTTTTAGTGTTATTGATTTCTACCCATCATTCCATAGTTCTCTCACTTACAATTACCCATCTGTGAGCAAGGGAGGAACATGTCATCTTCACCTGTGGTAACGTTCTTGAAGAAGTGACACGACAAATGGAAAAACAGAGCATGAGCTGACTCACTTTATTTCTAGCCAGTAAAATGTTGTCAGGTCTTGTTCTTATGGGTGCTGTAGCGGAGATCTGCTTTCAACAGCTCTTTATATGGAAAGAGGGGAAAATACTCTTTTACTCTCATACTAATTTCACAGACTTTTTTATATCATCTGGGTAAAGAACATGAATCAATTAGATAATGGTATGGTCTGCATGTCTGCTGTAAGTGACTGTTATAAGCTTGTCCTAACTCAGACATAAAATAGTATTTTTCAGACTTAAAGAGAACAAACTTAGCTGTCAACTTGGTTTAAAATATTGATTTATTAATTTAGTTGTTATTACAATGTATTAATAATTGTCAATTTGTGTTATCATTTGTTAAGTGTTACATTGTAATAGCAATTCCAACAGACCATTCAACTATTGACTTATATCTTGCAAATACCAATGCAATTTAAACACTACCATTGTGACATTAAAAATAATTTTTTTATGAAGAAAAACTAATGAATAATATAAGCTGATCCACTGAAATGCTCCTTATTATGGATTACAAAAACAGGCTTTGGTAGGCTGTATGTGCAACTAATTAAACCAGATATTCATTGTACACTTTCTACCTTAATACTTCTGTGTTTACTTTCTTTTTATTTAATGCATGCTTGCTAGTATTGCTCTCTCTCTCTCTCTGGGTTTGTATTCCACCCATCCTCTTTGTAATGCAAATTGGCTGAAATATTTATGATAAACCATAATTGGCCTCTTTTGTATTGAGATTGGGTTAACTTTTGCCTTTGGTCTGTAATTGACACCAGTGGGATCACTACAATCATACATAATGTCACTTCATCCATCTTCTGTTAAAAAAAGCTTTGCAATGTATTCAGAGGAAAGACGATATGTGTTGCATGTGTGTTTCAGCTATACATTCTTCATCTAAGCCTTAAAAATTAGTTTTGTTGGTGTATCTTAATTTAGTCAGATGAAACAACATATAGCTCATCTAGTGAAGCATGGCATGAGTAACACCAAGGTCTAGGGTTCAAATAAAAGGGAACACACAGACTGATAAAATACTTATCTTGAATGCACTGTAAGTTGATTTAGATGAAGGTGTCTTCCAAATGCATAGATGTAAATGTAAACAACATTTCTGACATAAAGAAAAAACATTTTATTTATATGTTACCAAATGAAGCAAATTTTTTAGGTTACGTAACCTGACAAAAAGTGTGTCACAATGCACATTACAATACATTTGGATATTCTTGTTTTGGTTTGGGGTTTGGGGTAATGTTAGGTTCTCAAAAATATCTACAGTACAGTACAGTATAATGTAACTAAAATAATTTTGTAAATTAGTCTACCTGTTATATGATAAGCAGATTACCGAGCTGAGATGAGAACATCATAATATTGATGTCTTTGTGGTGCAGGCAAAAGTTGCTATAGTTACTCATGAGAGTGCCCTGGTGTGAATGTATTTGAATTAGGGATGTGCACAATCACCATTTTCAACATTCGGTTAAACGCAAGGTTTAATGAACAGTTAATCTGTTTCACGTCAGGTGTAAGTGTAACCGTATGCTTCTGTAGTCTGCGTTGTGTTGGATATCAGTGAAGAACGACAGGAGAACGCCGGATTGGGTCTGCATAGAGAATTTATTTTTATATAACCAGGCCGTCACGCCAGCTTCAGCTCACACATCAGTGACACTCTTCGTTCGGGAGAAAGGCAGAAAAGAAAAAGACCGCTAAAAGAGCAATACGACAGATATATCTGCCTAGCCCGAACCACTTTGTTGTAAAAGGAGGGGGGGGGGGGGGGGGGGGGGGGGGGCAAAGGTTGAACCATCACCTTCTTACAGACCCTTTTTAATGTATTTTTATAAACAATTGTAGAACAGCCTTAACTGCATAATAACAGAAAAATCTTGTGAAATAAAACCATTTTAACCTTGTTACATAAGGACGTGGGAATAAAGAATGTTTATTGCAATGGAATTTCCTCAAACAACTCTCAAAATAGCAGCTCATAAAGTGCAAAATGATCTATGAGCCTAAATAGCACAATACATAGATCTTCAAATGATCAAATCTCACATTAAAGTAAACAAAAATAATTGTCACCGCCTGAAAAAGAACTCTGCCCAGGCCCAGTCTTAAAAGTATATAGATAATTTAAAGGACTATTCCTCAGTTTAGGGAAGTGAGTTCCTTGAACATTTCCTAGTTGTTATATTTACTGTATTCTAAACAACAGCGGGAGGGGCTGGTTGACTTTAACACGATTAACGCAACTAACATTTACACAATTGTCATGAAATGTAATTATTAAAATGTACCATGTTGTTAAGTGGCTGGATTCTCCCTGGATTCCTGGAAACAATGGAAAGTAATGTGTTTAGATCTCTGAAAAGCAAGCTCAAATGGACGCATGGACCACTACAATGAAGCGAGATGGTTGGATACATGCAGTACTAACAACTGTAGCACACATTTTATCTGTGATAGGTGAACAAAATTTATGCCAACCAATTGTAAATTTGATAGGTAGAGCTCTAAAAGTGTCTATAGATCACTCATATTATAATGAATAAAGCTGCACAAGTAATTTACAATTACATTTAGCAGATGTTTTATCCAAAATGACACAAATTAAGAACATAAAAATAAATCCTTACCTTGTAAACAGGTCACACAGACAGCTTTATTAAACAGCTAAATTGATTAATAAAGGAGTGATCCAATATTGTCGATCTCTCCACTGAGGACATAATTGTGAGCATTTAAACTATGATACAATTGAATTGCTTCTCTCACGTAGATGGTCAGGATGGACAACATGTCTGGATGAGTCACTTTAGGTAATTGTGTGATGTTCTTTGATAACATATGTTATTACATGGCTGTTGTATCCGGTTTTTAAGGAGTAAAGAACGATGTTTCTGGAGCCAGGGGTGCAAAAACTATTCTTCTTTATTGAGCTGCACAGACGGAGTGCTATGATAGTGCAACTACATGACTGAACTTCAAGCTTTTATAACCCTATATGTGTGAGTATTTTTGTACATGTGTGGAATGTGTGTGTTCAGCCAAGTGACTGCGGATTCTACTTGTATTATCTAATCTCAGGCGAGATTTGTAAGGCATGTGACAACTCCTTCCTTGCTGGCACACAAAGGTAAAAGTACAACAAGTAGAAAAATGAAGCCTAAGCACAGAATGCTTTCACAGTTCTTAATAGAAAAATATTACATACCACATAACCTTATGTAAATGATCCTGTAATGATACAAAAGTGATCCTAGGCCAGTGGCATTCAAATTCCTTTTATTGTTTACATCCTTGAAATGGTCTACAGAAAAACATTGCAGACACACACAAAAACATGTTAGAATTGTCAGGATGCCTGTTTGATCAGCCTAGTTGTGTTTGTGTCTGTGTCGTTGTTCGGCTGTAGCGCTTGGCTGTCTTGTTTGTCCGCCCGCGCGCTTCGGCATGTTGTGTTTGTGTTCATTCACCATGTGTGTGTGGACGTGTTGTTTTCCGTGCGTTCAACTGTCAGTTGTCGCCCCTCCCTCTTGTTACCTTGTTAGTTCAACATTACACTCACGTGTTACCCCTCATTAGCCTCTCTTTATATTCCCCTTGTGTTTTTTGTCCCTTGCCAGATCGTGTTTGTGTGTTGTTATTCACAGACTGTTATTTTTTCTTTCTCTCTCTCTAGTCTCCCTGTCTTCCAGGCTGCTGGACAGAACCTATTCCCCCACCACATCCGGCCTACCAGCAGTCATCTACCTTCCCCTTTGCCTTGCCTCAACTGCCATCACTGCCCGTTGCTTCCCCCGTCTCATTCGCCCCCATCCTTGTCCTCTTGTGCGGACTGCTATTGGCTGGGAGTTACCGGTCCATGGACCAAGTCTACGCTCTCTGAGGCTGTGATTGTCTGAGGACCTTGTCCTGTCTGGCTCCTGCTTGTTTATTTCCCAATAAATCGTGATTTACCCTGCAATTGAATCCTCTTCTCTCTGAACCCTGACAAGAAAAACCGAATAGTGATTTTGGTTTTCAAAAAGTGGTGCATCGAACGGTAACAGAATTTCAACTATCAATGCACATCCCTAGTCTGTATGTATGTTTTGTTGTGTTTTGAATACTTGGGGCTGGAATTATCAAAAATAAATCAATACATTGTTACTTTCCTAACCTAATTTCCTAACCTAATACCATCGTGCTTCCAGTGGAGTCACAGTATAGATAACAGCTGAAGACGAGGCCATTCCATCATTCAGACATGAGCTCATTTGATTTCAGGATAGGGCTCATTTAGCATAACCATGAATATCTGCATCACCCTCATTACATATTTGCATGCAAGAGTTTAAGATTAAGTGTTCCCTTAGTAATGATAGACTGTAAATCAGAAAGCGAGCACCTCTGGGAGGCCACTAATCCAATGTAGGGTTTGCATCAGAGTTCTTTGATATATCCTTATGAAAAGCACATATAAGTATCACCCACAGCAAGTCATAAAGGGACCGATTTAAAAGTGCTGAGGGAGACTATCACAGCCTTAGTAAATCAATGTGCAGTCTGCCATGTTATATGCAGCCTGTTAAAAATGCAGGATGCTGTACACCACTAATTTAAAGTCTCATACAGTACATGTCAGTAATCAGAAAAACAACAACAAGAAAACACAACATATTTTGGCTTAGCTGAACTGATTTTAGTCTAACCAAGGTTATTTTAATCTTTATTATTTTTCTCCCACCCACATCTACATCTTGAGTCTTCTGTCAAAGTCTGTTAGGTTACTTCTCTGTATCACTGGTAGAACATTGAATAATTCATGCTATCTGTGTTATTTGTGTTTTTGCTTATTTATGAAGGTGGTATATGGAGTGTCTTTGGATTGGATTCAGGGACTGAAGGCAAATGAAGACATCTTGATGTTGTATTGAAGCCCTTTGCTTAGTGGATGTGGTGATCGGCAGTTGGCATGCTTGATTGTATAAGTGTATGAAAATTGGATTCTCTAAGAGTCATCACTCTGCCCACTTACAAAGGGCTGGGTCCTATCTGTGCTGTACGGTGATATTGTGGAACAGGGAGGGAATTGTGTTCAATGTCCCTATGTGTTTCTGTCTTTCTCCTTGTATCTTCTCCTCTCACAAATCCTGACCCTCTGTAGGCGATATCCACCAACACCAACCACAGTAATCTCATTTTAGCAGGGTCTCTCCAACAAAGAGAAGTCAGAGGAAACAATAATAAAAAAAAAAAAAACATGAGTGATTGTCTTTACTGTTTGTGAAATGAGTGCATGAGAATAGGCAATAGGAAAATGTTGGCAGATATTTTCTCGTAGAGATGTTCGTAAGTACATGAGCCTCAGGGTGTGTGTAAGTGTTTGAGTTGTATGGTAAGAGCTTCTCTCTTATATTCTGAGACTTCCTGCAAGTTAAACAGTCAATCCTCTTCAAAAATTCTGCTTCTGGAAATTTAAACTGTCAGTGTGTGCACACGTGACTGATAGATTTAACTAAAGGATGGTGGCCCAAAGGGAACATTGGCTTTAAAACTGTGCTTTATTCATCAATAACAGACTGTAATTCTAAAACAAGGCTACAAGAAGAGAGGGAGAAAGTGAAAATATGTGTGGGAGCAAGTAGGATAAAGATGAAGAAAGAAATGGAGAGAGAAGGAGAGAGTGGAATTGGACATGAATAAATGAAAAATGTGGAATTCACAAGTATATATGTGCTATAAGCCGAGCGAGAGAGAGAGAGAGAGAGAGAGGAGGGGAAAAATGGAAGGATAAAAGAAACACAATGACCTGCCTCAGTGAGGGGGTGGAGGTGTGGGATACCAGGCAAGTCATCGTCTAACAACTGCAGTATGAGTTATCTTATGGCACCCAAATCCTGTAAGTGAATACCACACAAACAGGCAAGCAGCCCTTAATCTCTAAATTCACCTGAGGCCCTAAATGTACAATCAATGAAAGGAGAAGATAAAACAGCTGCACAATATTTCCACTAAAAGCAATCCAGTGTTAAGATACTGCCATATGCAAGCTGAGAGTTGTAATCTAGCTTTATGTTATAATTCTAAAATTATCTAAAAATAAATAAATAATTAAATTAAATTATATAGTTTTTTTTTTAGTTTTTTTTTTACGTCAACTATATAATTTAATTTATTTGTATGTTCTTCCCACTAGATTGTAAACTACACAGGAGTAACACCGGTTTGCTTTGTTTAAACCTCCAAAAATGAAAATGAAAATTCTATCATCCTTTACTCAGTAAACATATTAAAGAATACTTGGGAGCATACTACAATAAGACATTTGAACTTACAGTAATCAGTGGAAATATAATGTGTTATACTGCTAACAAGAATAGATTATGGACTGAGCCAATAGTGCCAGTCCCCAGGGGCCACCAGCTACGAGGAATGTTCTAGTCTGACACCTGGAAACAAGCCACTGCAGATGTAAAAATTATATTGATATGCTTGGATGTGTTGCAGTGACTCTTGTATTGTAATGTACAGTACTACAATTAATGTATACTTCATGCTTGTAATTACAAAATTGTGACAATATTTGCCATATTTGCAATGCAAATACATTTAGCAATTGTGGCAAGAAGAGGGGGTCTCCACAGGAGCTTGTGCCCCAGGGCCTTGCGGGTTCATATTCTTCTTTGAATACTGATCTACTGAACAGACTGATCCATGGATCATTCTCCAGTCTCAAACTCTTGATAACAGTTTAGTGGTAATTTACATAAATTACAGTAGTATAGCTGTACAATAATCAAATTTAAATTACAATTAAAGCTGCAACAATTAACTTATTGTGAAAAGTGTCAAATACAGCATTCCGTTTAGGTATACTACTGTTCTCCATCCAAATGTGTTTTTTGCAGTTTGCACTTGAGTGTATAATTTATTCAAATTTTGAACAATACTTTTGATTATCATGTTGCTAAAAGGGGTAACGTCCACCATTTTGGCAATGCTTGATCTACTAATGTGTAAAACATAAAGTAATAAAGGAACACAGTCCTCAACCAGGCCTGGCTCCTGCCAGCCATGCTAGGGTGGGCTGGGAGATGTCATAGGTGGGCATTTGTGAACGGGGGGGAGGATGGGGGAGGGGTTCTTGGATTACTTATTTTTATATCTGTAATTGGCATTACATGGCATAATTGTAAAGATATTAAGGCCCATTGCACCTATATTTCACACTTATTCCCCAAATTGAAAAGCCCCCCCCCCCCCCCCCCCCCAAACTCTTCAACACCCCAACCCTATTAGCCTCAACACATTATTACAGATTATTATTGTCCAACTAATTTGAATCAATATGAGAGATTGATCCCTGTAGTAGGTGAGCTTAAGTGTTGAACAAATTCATAACCACAGTGTGAGCTGGAGCTATTTCAGATGGCCTAATTGTCACTTCAGAGTCCTCACTGATAGATACAATAAGCTGGCAGGCCGCAGTGACTCACATTTGAAACTCTCGCCATAGGGAACAAGGGATAAAATGAGAGAAGCACTGAATAAATGAATCACCAGGATGGTAAGTGTGAAAGAGAGTGAATCTACAGTATATGCGGCATCCCAATTTGCCTACTCATACTATGTCCTTAAACTGTGCACTATTTTTTGTGATGGAAAAATGACTACTCTTCAGTGTGAAGCAAAAATGGGTACAAGTTTTAGGACATAATCATATCATAAAATCACGTCTTGAAAACAAAAACCACTCAGCCGCATTGTTATGTGCATCCTGTAACCGTACATCGACCTGTCAATCATCCTGTTACAGTTTTCATGAGATGCACATTCTTCATTTCATTTTTACTATCATACATTCATTATTCTTAATTACATTTCATATGCTTCCTACCATATTGGAGAAGAAACAGCGTGTTGTGGGGTTTTTAGTGTGGAGAGACGCTAATGTTTTGATGTAATCATGCATGTATTTAAAGTAAACCAAACTCATCTCTTTTCCTATTTTTATCTCTATTCAATGTGTGATGTTCACAATGTGTTTCAGATCAAATATAACAAGAATAACACTTATATTTAAAGTTATAGATGTGATCTTCTGATTCATCATCAACTAAAGTAAATATCTTGTATTATACTGTACACCTAACTTAAATGTTATACCAAGTCAGAAAAACAGCAAATGAATGACATTGTTCTGGATCACTATATTTGTTTACTTTTATTTTCCTTTGGCAGTGTAACGTTACTGTTGACATCTTTACAACAGTCCCTTAAAAGAGAATCCGACCTACACTATACTACAGTAATACAATTAATGACAAAAATAAAATGAGGGCAGACAATTGTGTTAATTTGGTTCATTTTCTGTTTGTGGTAACCCATTTTTAACCCATATGGTGCTGACAATTTTTGTTAAATATTATTTTTGAGAAAGAAGCTATAAGAATGCACAAGAGCACCCACAATAAGCAGTACAAATATAGTAGATGGGCATCAGAGAATACATGATGGTAAGATGTGGATTATTAATCACTTATACCCTTTTCTGATCACTGTAAATGGAGCCGCTTGGTCGTTTGCAATGTAATGAGCCGATCAGTCTCTTTGTCTGACAGCAAGAACAATATAGTTTCTGTTCCCAGTGTTCAAACAAACTAATGTAACATTTAATGTTGGTTTTATGTTGTAAAAATATGATGAAGTGGTCTCATGGCCATGTTTGTAGTTTTTCAAGTTTGACAAATGTAGTTCTGAAGCAAACTGTGAACTCCTCTTCTGTCGAGCACGGGATTGTGGGCAATGTTAGCTGCAAAAATGTGCATGGATCCACACTTTGGAAATGTACTGGAAAACTTTTGAAATTGTAATTTATTATAAGCAGCAATGCAATACATTTGTAATATCTAAAATGTTTATATAGAAACCTCTATTATATACATTATATAGTGTCGATTAGTCTCCTGGCATGCACTAAGGAGAAAGCGCTCAACTGAAGTAATGCGGGTGACGAAACATGTGTACCCCCATTGAAAGAGTTATCTGTCTTGTACCTTCAGTTTAATTGCATTTCGCAAGAAATTTGGCTTGTGCCAAGTGTGAAAATGTAGACTGTAAATGTCCACAGTGCTTTGCAGCATGGTTTCCTCATGCTTTAACATTTTTATTTTCACTTTTGTGTAATTCCAATCATATTTGAACACAAATACAGAAGACACAGTTTGTGGATTGATTAATTTTCCATATAACAAGCACAATAGCAATCATGGATGTAGAAGGGTCATGCATGGAATGGAATCTAAGGCAAAAATATATGGGGGACTTAAATAGGACTGCTCTGATAAGCGTTTGAAGTGTATTAGTAGACGTCATAATCAGCTGTGTCAGCTTATTGGAAGCTTGACTCACGTAGCCTTCACACAAACAGAGAGAGGAGAGAGAGAGAGAATAACTTGATCGCTGGCTCCCGGACATGCTGTCGCCTGGTCCTCAACTGCTCATCTGTCCTGTGGCGGATGCCAGCTCGCTCCTCACCCGGCAGATGGCAGCGGTTCCTCCGGCTCTTGCTGGCCATCAGCGACACCTCCATCTCCAGGCAGATGGCCGTGTCTGCTCCCCTGGTAGATGGCAACAGCATGGACTCCACAACAGCACATCCCTCTTCCCTCCCAGGTTTCAGCACCACTGTAACAGTTCAAGGATGGGCAAAGAGGGGACAGGAAGTGATCTATCTACAGGAGTCTGCAGTTGTATGTAAGTGTGTTTATTTCATTGTTATAACGTTGTTACAGAGTGGTATTTATTGCTAGATTGGTGCTGTTTTTTTACTGTCTTGAACTTGCGTCGCTTAAACATGTGTTGTGGTGTGTGTGTGTGTGTGCTATATTCTTTTGACTTGTCCCAGAGTATTCGCTGCTAGATTTAGAGTTGGTTATCCAGTGTGTGTAAAACTATCATTGTTTTAGTGTCTGTAAACAGTGCTTCACTTGTTTTAGAGTATTATTTATTGCTAAAGTGCAGCATAATTTATTTGCGGTGTACGGAAGTCACGTTTGTTCCCACGCTTGGCACCTCGCGCAACCCTTAATTTCGGTTGACCACGTGACTAGCTTTGTTGTGCTAAGTAGCATTAAGGTGTGGCCAGCGCCATGTAAGATACTTAAACCATTAGATTCATAGACATTTAGGAGAAGCGATCTATCTACAGGAGTCAGCAGTTGTATGTAAGAGTGTTTATTTAATTGTTTTAACATTGTTACAGAGTGGTATTCATTGCTAGATCGGTGCTGTTTGTTTACTGTCTTGATTTCAGCACTCCCACGGGCTCACAGACCTCCTCTCCAGTCATACTGCGATGAATCACACGCTAATATTATTCAGTCTCTTGGTCTCTTCTCACTGTCCAAATCCATCATAGCCAGAGGACCTTTGAGTGCGTCTAGTGACTTAAAGAGCTATCTGGATTCTTCCACAGTGTCTGTTTAAATCCCTCGATGACTAAAACATTCATGCTTAGTATGCAGAGTCTCTCAGTGTCCATATGCAAACAATCTGTATGATCCCGCGATCAGTGAACAATCACAACCAAAATCTTCCGGATCTTTAAAGTCAGTTCACTCAACAAAACAAAAGACTCTTGCTTGTTACCTCTTCTCAATATATCACAAAGATACACTTAGAAAACAAACAATACTGTAACTTACTTATTAGTAATTTCTGTTTGCAACCATTCATCTCCATTCTTAACACATATCTTCTCGTCTCTCTTTCTATACATTTCACACTATCTTGACTGACATATCAGGGCAATATTAAACACTTACCTAGCATCAAAGAAAGTGTACACGAACAAGGAATTACATCATGTCATGATGCGCATACAAACTGATAGTTCCCACATGTTGGCACCAGTATGTTTCATACAAACTATATACATTTTTGGGGATTCCCTCAAAGAGTCTAACCATGATCACGACAACCTTCCATGGAGCAGATCCCTCTACTGATGGCAGTTCAGTTGGTGCACTACCGGGGTCAACAACTCTACACTCACATTATACCATTAAGGTATGGGGTTTTGGCCATAATCTAGTGTCTCTGACTCATACTCAGCCATATACTTGAACTTTTTGTGCAACCTCTTTTACAAAGGTTGCCTCTGTCTCAGTAGGTACACTAGATAACAACACGGCATGTGCTTCTTTGATGCCATCTTCCCTGCACCAACTACTAAGCTCAGAGTGTAGGGTTTTGCTATGGCTAACTGACATATTTTAAATTTTTTGATTCTTCAACTGCTTTATTTGCAATTGGCAGCATTATAGCTAACGTCTGGGTTGTTTTTCTTTAGTCTCAGGACCAGCAGAAGGTGCACATACAATCCCGGATTAGCCCTCAATTTGTTTAATGCTTCCTTCCAGTTAGTTAAGTCCCTGCACCTAAACTATATGACAGAAGGAGCACCATGTTCTTTTAGTTTTAGCCTCATGAATATCACCATCTATTAATCCCAATTTCAGAATTATTATATACCCAGACATATGCACATGAACCTAAATGTTTGATAAACACTTATATTTATTTACAATCATATTTATGAATGCTTAAATACCCTTTTTTGGTATTTTAACCCTTTTGATGGTCTATACACTCAGAAATTATACACATAATCAAAAAATAAACCCCCTTTTTTCCTGTCAGCATTACTTAAATCTTAAAAAACTCCTTAATTTATTCCTTTGAACTATATAATAAACATTAATAAAATGTACTCACAGTGGGCCCACATGAACACAAACACACACACACACCCTTCCAGACCAGTGTCGTAGCTTGCATTCGGAGTTGCCTTCAATACTGTAAATTGACCTCTTCAGATTTTTAGAGCAAACAGAATCAAATCATGAGAACCTGAATCTCCTCAATGTCCGATAATCGATCTCTTGCTTGATTTCAGCTCTCCCACGGGCTCACAGACCTCCTCTCCGGCGAACTGCTATGAATCAAACGCTAATATTATTCAGTCTCTTCATCTCTTCTCACCATCTGAATCCCTCATAGCCAGAGGACCTTTGAGTGTGTCCGGTGACTCAGAGAGCTTTCTGGATTCTTCCACAGTGTCTGAATAAATCCCTCAACGACTAAAACACTCGAGCTTAGTATACAGAGTCTCTAAGTGTCCATATGCAAACAATGTGTATGATCGCTAAAGTGAACATTAACACCTGAAATCTTCTGGATCTTTAGTGTCAAAGGCTCTTCCTTGTTAACTCTTCTCAATATAACACAAAGATACACTTCGGAAACATTATAAGAGACACCATTTTTTTTGTAATCAACTGTGGCGGCGGGGGCGTGGTCAAGCACCCGTCCGAAGGGAGAAAGCGGTAAGGACGCTTGCACCTGAGCTAAATTATGTCTAACACCTGTCTCTAATTTTAGTGAGTATGGGGAGAGCGGCATAAAGAGAGCACCAGTGCCTCCAGTGAAGGGAGAAAAACGTACGCCAGTCCAGTGTTGGCAACCCATGATAACTTTGGGAAAAAGTTTAAGTTTGTTATTCGCTGTCATTATTTTGGAAAGATTAAAAGCCTTACATTTTGAGTTTCACCCTGTTTCCGCGTCCCTTCCCTGAAGCTGGTTTTTACCACACTGGTGCCGAAACCCAGGACAGAATTAAAAGAAAATATATCCGCCCATGGAGAAGGGTCACCCCGTAGAGTCCTCCCAACTGGCCGAAGTTCTCCAGTCCCTCGCTACGTTACATCAGAGCCACCAGCAGTCTCTGCTTGAGCTCAGGCAGGACCAAGATCGGCGATTTTTTGAAATCATGCGGGCTCAAGCGGAGGATCGACTTGCCATCCGGAGCCTACTCAGCCAGGAGGCCGCACCAGCCACAGCCGCAACCCCGGACACTCACGCCATGCCGCCCCCGATCACGTTACAGAAGATGGGGGTGAGCGATGATGCACAAGCCTACCTCGATCTCTTTGAGCGGTCTGCTGAGATATGGGGTTGGCCGCAGACTCAGTGGGCAGCTCGCCTAATTCCACTTTTGTCCGGGGAAGCCCAACTTGCGGCTCAGCAACTGCCGGCATCAAGCCTCCTGGTTTATCGGGATCTCAGAAAAGCCATCTTGCAACGGGTTGGTCGGAGCCCTGAGGAAAGCCGACAACAGTTCCGCGCTATGAAGCTGGAGAAGACCGACCGCCCGTTCGCCTTTGCCCAGCGGCTCCGTGATGCCTGTCGAAGGTGGCTGTTAGTGGGGGACCGCGACGTCGAGGGACTTCTCGATCAGGTGGTGCTGGAGCAGTTCATTCATCGCTTGCCAGCGAAAACGGCGGAGTGGGTCCAGTGCCACCGCCCGGCGTCGCTGGAGGAAGCCGTCCAGTTAGCGGAGGACCACATGGCAGCGACCCCGAGGGCGGATGAGCTCTCTCTCTCTCTCTCTCTTCCCCCTCCCCCTGTGTTTTCTTCCGCTCTTCCCCTTTCCCCTCAACCCTCTCCCTCTGTCCTCTCTCCAGGTCCCGTTCCTGCCCCCCGCAGGCGAGGAGCCTGGCTGAGACCAACATCGCGTCCGTCAGTCTCGTCCCGGCCCTTCACCACAACCTATAGCCGCTCTCCCCCTCAGGTGGGAGCGTCCGCCGAGGCAGGTGCGGGTGTCGCGCCTGGGCCGGCCTGCTGGAGATGCGGTGACCCGAGCCACTTCCGGGATCAATGTCCGATGATGGAGCTGGGGACGGTGGTTCGGGTCTCCGATCCCCCGCATGTCGCCCCCGATCGGGCTGGAGCATACCGGATTCCGGTAAGAATCCAGGGGGGTACACACCAAGCTTTGCTGGATACCGGTTGTAATCAGACCACCATCCATCAACGCTTGGTTCAACCCGGGGCTTTGAGCACGGCTAAGCGGGTAAGGGTGAGGTGTGTGCATGGGGACATTCACAACTATCCGATGGTGACTGTGTTAATTAAATTAGGAGGGAGAAAACATAGAGTAGAGGCAGCGGTTAGTTCCCGCCTCCCCGAGCACAAGAAGAAAGTTGTTCGGGACGAATTGAATGCGATGCTCGATATGGGCGTAATAGAAGAGTCCCACAGCGACTGGTCCAGCCCGGTCGTTCTTGTCCCCAAGAGTGACGGGTCGGTGCGGTTCTGTGTCGACTATCGAAAAGTCGTGTATCCAATGCCCCGGGTTGATGAACTGCTCGATCGGTTAGGTACGGCTCACTTTTATTCGACCCTGGACTTAACAAAGGGTTATTGGCAGATCCCCTTGACACCAATTTCCCGTGAAAAAACAGCCTTCACAACGCCGTTCGGATTACACCAATTTGTGACACTTCCGTTCGGTTTGTTCGGAGCCCCAGCCACGTTCCAGCGTCTGATGGACCGTATCCTCCGGCCACACTCCGCTTACGCCGCTGCATATTTAGATGACATCATAATCTATAGTAATGACTGGCAGCGGCATATACAACACCTGAGGGCGGTCTTGAAGTCGCTGCGGCGGGCGGGGCTCACAGCAAACCCAAAGAAGTGCGCGATTCGCAGAAACCGCAGGAGTCGGGCGCACTGCCATATGGGTGGCAGTGAAGGCCATGGGTCTCGACGGACCAGACCCGGGCAGCAAAGGCTAGCTCTAGGGACATGGAACGTCACCTCACTGGGGGGGAAGGAGCCGGAACTGGTGAGGGAGGTGGAGCATTACCAGTTGGATCTGGGGAGCTTACTTCGACGCACAGATTTGGCTCTGTACTCCTGGATAGGGGATGGACTCTATTCTTCTCTGGAGTTTCACAGGGTGTGAGGCGACGGGCGAGTGTGGGGATACTCACAAGTCCCTGGCTGAGTGGCGCTACATTGGAGTTTAGCCCAGTGAACGAGAGGGTTGTGGGGGGGGGTGGACGAGAGGATTGTGGGGGGGGGGGGGGGGGGGACTCTGACTGTTGTCTGTGCATATGCACCGAACAGCAGTTCAGAGTATTCGGCCTTCTTGGAGACCTGAATAGTACCCCAGTAGGGGATGCCATAGTGATGCTGGGTGAATTCAACGCGCACATGGGAAATGACAGGGACACCTGGAAAGGCGTGATTGGGAGTAATCGTGTCGTCAGATCTGAGGCCATATGTTTTGGACACTCGGGTGAAGAGAGGGGCAGAGCTGTCAACCGATCACCATCTGGTGGTGAGTTGGGTCAGGGGGTAGGGAAAGACTCTGGACAGACCTGGGAAGCCCAAGTGAGTAGTGCGGGTGAACTGGGAACATTTGGAGGAGATCCCTGTATGTCAACTCATAACTCCGGCGGAGTTTTTCAGGCATCCCTGCGGAGGTTGGGGACATTGAAACGGAGTGGGCAATGTTCAAAGCTTCCATTGCCGAAGCCGCGGTGGAGAGCTGCGGCCTCAAAGGGTGGTATCCCTCGAAGACCGTGGTGGACACTGGTGGTCAAGGATGCTGTCCGACTGAAGAAAGAGGCCTTCTAGGATTTGTTGTTCTGGAGGTCTCCGGAGGCAGTTGCAAGGTACCGACAGGCCCGAAGCGGCCTCAGCCGTGAGGGAGGCAAAGCAGTGGGTGTGGGAAAAGTTCGGAGAAGTCATGGAGAAGGACTTTCGGTCTGCACCAAAGTGCTTCTGGAAAACCGCCCGCCACCTTAGGAGGGGGAAACGAGGAACCATCCAAGCTGTTGACCTCAACCGAGGAGGTTATTGGGCGGTAGAAGGAACACTTAAGAACTCCTAAATCCCAACACGCCCTCTATGTTAGAGGCAGAGCCGGAGGCTGATGGGGGATCAGATTCTATTTCTATTTGTTCACAAGTGAGGGGACAATGGAGCAGGAGGTTGGCTGGAGAATCGGGGCAGCGGGGGCAGTATTGCACTCACTCTACGCAACATCGTCATGAAAAGAGAGCTGTGCCGGAAGGCAAAGCTCTCGATCTACCGGTCAATTTTTGTTCCTACCCTCACCTATGGTCATGAAGGCTGGGTCATGACCAAAAGAACTAGGTCACGAGTACAAGCGGCCAAAATGGGCTTCCTCAGAAAGGTGGAGGGCTTCTCCCTTAGAGATAGGGTGAGGAGCTGAGTCATCCGTGAGGAGCTCGGAGTAGAGCTGATGCTCCTTTGTGTCGAAAGGAGTCAGTTGAGGTGGTTTGGGCATCTGGTATTGATCAACAATCAGCACTGCACTTTATTAATCTATAATCTCATACTGGACTGGCATAATTATATTCTCCACAATATAACAACTGCATATATATCCATCCATCCATCCATCTTCAACCGCTTATCCGAAGTCGGGTCGCGGGGGCAGCAGCTCCAGCAGGGGGCCCCAAACTTCCCTATCCTGAGCCACATTAACCAGCTCTGACTGGGGTACCCTGATGCGTTCCCAGGCCAGTGTGGAGATGTAATCTCACCACCTAGTCCTGGGTCTTCCCCGAGGCCTCCTCCCAGCTGGACGTGCCTGAAACACCTCCCTGGGGAGGTGCCCAGGGGGCATTTAGAGCATTTAGAGATCAAGTGTTCAAAAGTCTTATTGCTTGGGGGAAGAAGCTGTCATGTAGTCGGCTGGTGCGGGTCCTGATGCTCCGATACTGCCTGCCTGATGGAAGCAGTGAGAGCAGACCATGACTCGGGTGGCCGGAGTCTCTGATGATCCTTAGAGCTTTTTTCACACACCACCTGTTATATATGTCCTGGAGGGAGGGAAGCTCACCTCCGGTGATGTTTCTGGCATTTCGCACTTGACGGTCGATATATGTCAACATTTCTGTGTTGTCTATCCAAACCAACACGTGCTTGCCTTGGATCAACGGCCAGATCCTCCACATGGCAAGCAGTATTGTCAACAACTTCAGGCAGTTGATGTCCAGGAGCCGGTGGCTGCATGCCTGTTGCATACAGCACCCCAGTCCGTTTTGGAGGCGTCCATCGTAACCTCGACACGCCTGGAGACCTACTCTAGGGGGACACCTGCCCATGGAAATGTGAGGTCGGTCGAATGGCTGAAAACACAACACATCCCGAGAGTGAGCTAGGATTAGCCCGTCATCAAGATAGTTGTGGATGCGAATGCCAACTTCCCTTAACGGGGCGAGAGCTGCCTCTGCAGCCTTCATGAATACGCAAGGGGACAGGGACAGGCTGAAAGGGGGGACCTTGTACTGGTATGCACGACCCTCGAGCGCAAACGGAAGGAAGGGTCTGCTTCGAGGTGGAATCTAGATGTAGAAGTACGCATCCTTCAGGTCTACCTCTGCAAACTAATCTTGATGCCAGATGCTCGCTAGAATGCGTTTTTGCATCAGCATCTTGAACGGGAGTCTGTGTAAGGCCCAGATCTCGCAGGTTCAAGTTTGGCTGAAACCCACCGCCTTTCTTTGGTACAATGAAGTAGGGGCTGTAAAACCCTTTCTTCTTGTCAGCCAGAGGGGCAGGCTCTATTGCACCCTTCCGTAAGAGGGTAGCGATTTCCGTGCACAAAGTAGCGGTGTTCTCGGCCTTCATCGAGGTGAAATGGATGCCGCTGATCCTGGCGGACACCTGGTGAACTGAATCGCACAGCCGAGTCGGACGGTCCGGGTCTGCTATTGCAACGGGTTGGAGAGCACAAGCCACGCGTCCAAGCCCCGGGCAAGGGGGACTTGTTGGATGTACCAGCAGATCGGGCTTTGCTGCGGGGCATAGCCAGAGGCACCACATTGAACGGGCTTGGGCCCTGTGGCCATGCTGAATCGAGGGACATTGAAGCACTTATCTGGATTCTGATACCCACCAGCAGATCGGTCGGGGAGGGGAGGAGTTACACCGTCCACCCAGTCAGTCAAAACCATCCGGTTGTGTGTGTGTTTGTGCCACAACTTGGCACACATGGGTGGGGGGGGCGAACCTGCCAAAATGGAATGGTGGACGGTGGTCGTAATGACGGCCATGCAAACCGGATATGCGACCCAGGGAATAATGAAACCGCTATTTTGTTAAACGTTTTGGTACCGTAGCTACTTGAGCATGTGGCAAAATTAAATGAAAAGGGAACAAAAGATTCTCCTACTGGCCCTCCACTGGGAGATGGAGTGGTCTGTTCACCAGCTCCGGGACAGCAGGTCTCCTGGTCCCTGGGTCAGCCATCTCTGGGGCGCTTCAAAGCCTTCCTCTTGGTGGCCGGCTGTGAGACAGGTGGCATCTGCTTCTTGCGGTGTGCTCGGCGCTGGGGCAGGCCAAAACCGAGCCGGTGCAGTCACCACAGGAGGACACCCTTGGCAACGAGCAGACGAGGCATGGGACCTTGAGCAGCGCTGGGGCAGGATGTGTTGGATGGCCTCTATCTCCAACTGCTTCACTGTTGAGAACAGCTGGGCAACATCCTCGATGGTGTCGCCGAACATGCCAGCCTGGGAAATGGGGGCGTCAATGAGCCGTGGCTTGTCTGCCTCTCTCATCTTGACCAGGTTGAGCCAAAGGTGGAGCTCCTGGACCAACAAGGTGGCCATCGCCCGCTCGAGAGACCGCGTCATGGCCTTCGTCACCTGGGGGGGCGAGGTCGGTCGGTGAGCGCAGTTCTTGCATCAATCTTGGGGCAGAACTACCCTCGTGCAGTTCTTTTAGCGCCTTGGGTTGGTGGACTTGCAGGAGAGCCATGGCGTGCAGGGCGGAGGCGGCTTGTCCAGTGGCACAGTAGACTTTGGCCGTCAGGGACGACATAAACCCACAGGTTCGGGCGCCTGCACCAGGTGGCAGTGCCTTATCCACTGGTGGCATCACCGAGTACCCCTTGGTTGCCCCACCATCAAGTGTAGTGAGGGCGGGGGAGCTGAAAGATCAGGACCAGGCAGTAAAAGGTGCCGTCCATGATCTTGTCAGCTCCTTTTGCACATCCGGGAAGAAAGGAACTGGGGCGGGGCGTGGCTATGAGCAGCGCCGCGGGCCCAAGAACCAATCTAGTTCCACTCTAGCCCGACACTCGAGGATGCCCGGGAAAGCATGTCCATCATTCCTGCATCAGCGTGTGACTGGGCAACCTCTCCCGAAGGGGGAAGCCCAGCCGAGGCTTTCGCATCCGAATGGATGAGCCTGCTCTCCGATGCTGTGCTCTAGAGCTCATCACCTTCGCGGGCCCCAAACAAGAGGTCAAACCTTGAGACAAGCCGACGCACTCATCTGGAAGCCTGATTGGGGCAAATGAGCATGCTGGGGAATGGGAGGTCCGAGGGGATTTACCCGGCCCATTGAGGTCCCCAAATCATGCCCCAATGCTAGCCACGCTGGCCTCAAACCCATAGAAGAACCGAGGCAGGGAGCTGCTGGGATGGCTTGCTTTCTTTCGAAGGCAAGCCGTGACCGCAACGTTGCCATGGTCATGTTCTCGCAGTGAGAACATGACGCATCCACGAACGATGTCTCCGTGTGGGCAGCAATCCTGTCCGTCAGAAGGCGACAGCTAATGACCGCAACCAGGAATAACACACAGATGGAAAGGCATGTGTGCCGCTCTTTTAGAATATACTCTTTTAGTTTTTTCTGCCGAAACGCCCAGGAGCGAACTCAGAAGTGCACCAGTGCCGAGAGGGGAGATGCCGCTGTAATGCACTGTAAGAATCCAGCAGAGGTGAATGGGAAGCCATGGGAATTCAGTTCAATGATTAGCGACCATTCAGCTCTGAAGAGAAAATCTGAATGAGTGGTTCGCACGCCAGCTCCTTTATACTCGTATATTTAAATCAAAGATCAAAGGTGTCACGGGTTCCCAAGAGTTACCCCTAGTGTCACTTCATCGACACAACGTCGAGTGAGTGACAGATTGAGAAGCAAGCATATATAAACCACAGCTTGAAAACGCTGTGACAGTTCTTCCAGTATCCCTCCTCCATATTCTGTCTGTTTATTACTAAACTCAAGTAACGTCTGGAGGTGTGTTCAGAGCTCGGGTCAAGTCTCAAGCTCGAGGCCTACACTATGAAAAGTGAGCCAAATTTGAACCAACTTTACCTCTATTAAAGGATTGCATCAACATGTAAAATACTAAAACATATTTATTGTACATTTGGATAGACAAAATGTGCAACATAAAAATATTCACAGCATCTTAAATGCAAGTGCTTGTACATATGCAAAGCATTAGAAGTAATTGTACAAATCTTTGTAATACTTTGATCATGCCACCTTCCAAATGGCATGATTATGCATAAATTACATCCAGATGGGGCTAATAAAAATATAATGATTCCACTCTTTGAATGACTAAAGTTAATTATCAGCAAAGCTCAACAAGTATGAAATATAAGTAAAAACATGGTACAGTGTAATATTAAGACATGTGTTTTAGTTGCAGTTGTTCCAAAATGTCATATTCTTTGAACCCCAAAGGATTCATAAACATTTTTATACCTCTAAAGTTGTTCAAAGGTGGGGTTTACATACAAGGTGCAATCAATACGTCTGTACATTTGAACTGTGTGTTTAGTGTGTATACAAATGTACAAAAATGTATGTGTGATATAACCACACTTTACAAATGAATACCTACAAATAGTTGCTGGAGGTTTACTGTCTAGCGACATGTGCTGTGCATTTTGTTTGCATAAGTTTTAAAAACGTTTTAAATTGTATATTACAGTAAGTTAAATACTTTGACTTTTTGCATAAATGTCAAGTTAGTTTCAAAATAAATGGGTATTTACCTTTATTGAATCAACAAAGTAATTTGAAAATTAAAAAGTATCTCTCTCTCACTTGCTTCTCTATAGTGCTTTGTGCTTCACAGTGAGGCACTTTTCAACTAGATGGACTGAAAAGCTTTGACCTTCTCAGCTGTGATTTCTCATAAAACTGTTCAGTAAGTGCTCACTCTCATTCTCCCTTTCTTTTTCTCCCTCAATCATTTCAGTTTATACATTACTTTATTGAAGACTCTTTTTATTGACAATATTTAAGCTGTAAATAATACTAATTAATTTAAAATTACGGCCATGAAAAGAACTTCCCTCTCTCCCTTCATTTAAAACAATCCGTCTCAAACTTCTGTTCCTCCTCACTTATTCACAGAGATACTCTACTGACTGGTTCTTACTTGCAGCAGTATTGGCAACCAGTGGTGTAAAAGTATAATGCTTAAGTGAAAGTATGGATAATGAGTGAAAATTTTACTTAATTAAAAGTCCATGTAGTGAAAGTAAAAAGTAAGTATTCACATTAAACTGTACTTAATTATTAAAAAAGGAACTTTTTTCTAGATAGAATGATATCAAGAGAGGAGATTGTGTGAGAGAAGATTTTGCTGAATTCGAGTGGTTTGTTAAGTCGCCTTTTTACTGTCTTCAACATATTTTCCCCCAGTGGCATTCACAACCTCGTCATTGAATCATGTTAAAATAACTAAATTTTTGCTAAATTATTTTTATGTGGCCTTTTGTACGCAATATGGCAATATCCAGGTGAAATAAACACTAGAGGCACTAAAACAACGACTTGTATCCCCTTTCACTCAAATCACGAGTAAAACTATATGTAAAGGAGTGACGTAGACGTGGATTTTGATAAATCAATCTTTTTAATGACCACAGTCTTGTACAGCGCTTCTTTCGCAATGGAAACAACTTAGGACACACAACTATAAACTGAAAACAGATCACGACAACGCTGGGCTGCCATGTACGCGCAGAGCTCTCTTTCTCTCTCTCCCTCTGGAGGTTCTGTGGCCGCTCTTATGCGGCTGTCCCCATGCTTACTGAAATTAGGGACAGGTGTTAGAAATAATTTGGCTCAGGTGCAAGCGCCCCTACCGCTTTCTCTCCCCGGACGGACGCTTGACCACGCCCCCGCTGCCACACTATAGATTATATTACATACTTTTCGCACTGTTCCTCACACAATGCTATCTTATGACATCTAAACACTTTTACTATAGTGCATGACTCATTTTAACATTTGCATTACATAACTAACTACATTTACAATCTGTTTTAAGTGTGATCAAATTGCGCGGTAGCTCAACTGATAGAATGTTGCATATACAAAGGACCAAGATATGATTCCTGAAGCTAAAGCTAGTCAACATATGAGCCGATTGTCATCATAGAAGCATTACAAAATTATGTGGTTGCTTCAGAAATTATTTTTCCATCTCACATTTGCTTTTTATGACACTATTGGTTAATATATATTTAAATCTCAACAGAACATTAACCTTAAAAATCTAATAATGTTGTTGGTCTTGTGAATTGTTTGAGGTTTGCACCCAAACTAAGGTGTTGAGCAAATGGATGAATTCAATAAAAGTAATAATTAATATTTACTCAGATTCCATAATTTTTTTTTATCATTATTATCTTTATCATTACTGGTTTTATAGTTATTATAATTAATACTGTAATTGCCTAACATCAAAAACACATTTGTGCATGGAACTACTTTCTTATGCAACAGATTAGAATCTGCCATTGCTGGTTCAAACCAAATGATGCGTCAAGCCTCTGTTCACTTCAGAAATAGTATCAAAGCTTGTGCTGTTTCTAACAAGTTATTGGATAAACAAGGATGGATGTGTGTGTGTTTGTGTGTGTGAGAGAGAGAGAGAGAGATAGAGAGAGAGGTGGGAGAGAGAGAGAGAGAGAGAGAGAGAGAGAGAGCATGTGTCCATGACATCGGCCATTGTCTAGTCTGTTTAGTAGTGACAATATTTTATAAATCAGTATGACTAAACAGGAAATGCATGTGAATACAAACTAGACAGATTGAATTTCCCTTTCCTTGAACAAACAATGGCACAACCTTCTCATAGCTATCTTAATTAGTGATATTAATCAGTTAATTTGGAAAGAACCCTTGATATTAGCTGTTGGTGATGACAACCATTTGTGCAAACATGTGAATACACTATTGTCATAGTTCCTTCAGACCCAGATGCTGTCAGCTTTCTGAAGATCAGCTTTCTCAGTGGAAAAATAACATCCAGGCAGGGGTATTACTCCCTATTTCGTGGTAGCTGATGCACAAGAGTCGATCACTATAGAAACTGCAATGTCCCCCACCATTTTAAAAAGCACCCATTGTGTAAATAATCAGTCTGTTGTGTCACTCAGCTGTGATGAGCCATAATGCTGAAGTTGTTTGTTTAAAGCAGTATAAAGTTATTTCCTAGCTTTAGTAGTGTAGTGTAGTGTAGTAAGTGTATTAAGCCATCATGAAGAGCTGTTTTATGTAAATAGCTGGTGAGGATTCACTTGGCTGACAACTGGCTTATATTACACACAAAAATGATCTTTTGGCACCACATGCTGGCTAACATATGTAATGTAAAAATAGAAAAGACAAACAAAAGCTCAACAGACCTGCACTACTCTTAACCTTTATTTTAGAATGGCACGAACACAAGCGGAGTGATACACACACAGTAAAGTGTAAGAGTGCTGATGGAGTCAGACCATCAGAGCTCATGGAACGTCTCTCATCCAGTCAGATTCGAGGACCGGAACTAACTGTTTTATATATATATATATATATATATATATATATATATATATATATATATATGTGTGTGTGTGTGACTATAGTGTGACCAGGCCAATAATAGCCTGCAATTGGACTACATATCCCTAGGGGTCACCCTTGTGAATATGTGTGGTGAAGTATCCAAAAGAGAGCGTGATGTAGTGTCCAGTGTTAGAGATCCCTGTGCGCATGTGTCAGCTGGTGCGTGTGTGTGTTGGAGTGAAGAGAAGTGCCATATTTGAGGAATAGAGTGAGAGCTCACTCAGGTTGTTTGAGTGCGTTCGTTGGGCAGTCTAATTATTCAACTGTTGCATCGAACTTATGTTTCTCCGTATGCAAGATATCTTCATGGTGTGAGATTGAAGCAGCCTCCATGACGGAGAACGAGCGTGAGTGTTCATTTCATTTGTTAAGAGTTATTTGTTAGTATATTCAAGTACGTTCAAGAGTCACCTGACCAGGCTTGAGACTGTGCTCCATAGGCTGAGGGAGACCGGGTTGAAGGTTAAAGTGGAGAAATACCACTTTCTCCAATCCGAAGTAAGGTTTTTGGGTTCTTGTGTCAGCCCAAGAGTAGGCCCTGACCCCAGTAAGGTTAGCGCAGTAAAACAGTGGCCAGTGCCGAGCGCAGTAAAAGAGCTGCGGTCCTTCTTGGGGTTCTGCAGTTACTACCGCAGGTTTATTGCAGGTTTTTCCAAAGTGGCGGGACCATTGCATGATGTTGTGAATGCGTGCACTCGGAAGACTAGTGGAGCTCGGTGTGACAGGTTGTTCAAGGGCTCTTGGACACCTGAGTGCCAGCGAGTGTTCGAGCACCTCAAGAGAGAGCTGACTTGCGCTCCGATGCTGGGATATGCCGACTTCACTCTCCCTTTTGTGTTGGAGCCAGTATTCCAGTAATTTGGGCCTGGGAGCTCTCCTGTACCAGCATCAGGGTGGAAGGAAGACGGTAATATCCTACGCGAGTCGGAGGTTGAGGGGTGCTGAATGTAATGACCAAAACTACAGCAGTATGAAACTGGAGCTCCTACCGTTAAAGTGGGCCATAGTAGAGAAGTTTAGGAGTTATCTGCTGGGGTCTTGGTTCACTGTCTTCACCGACAACAACCCGCTTTGTCACCTGAACACTGCCAAGTTGGGAGCAGTGGAGCAACGGTGGGCGGCGCAGCTGGCTGTGTTCAATTTTGAGGTCCTCTAACGGCCAGGGTGTTGTAATACAGCAGCTGACGCCCTCTCCTGGAGACCAGGGCTGGAAGAGGTGGAGGTAGTGACTGAAGATGCTGAGTATGATGGTTGTGTAGCTATTTGCAATGAGCTGCGTGAGGGAACAGCCATAGAACCAGACCTTCCGGTGTTTGGACTGGCTCCTGTGGAGCTACTAGAGGGGGAAGATAGCCCGGAGTCTGCCCTTGGAAACACTCCGACATTACCGGGGTATATAAGGAGGAGCTCTGTCGCTTTCAGGATGCAGACCCTGCCCTGAGCCTCCTGAAGCAGTTTTGGCATGCCAGGAGGAAGCCCTCTGCCCACGAGAGAAGGGGATTGTCTCGGAATGTACGGTCTTTGCTCAAGCAGTGGGGAAGAATCAGGGAAGAAGGAGGATTATTGTACCGGGTAGTTGATGATGTATTTCTGGGTGAGTGTCAACAGCTGTTACTTCCTACTTGTTTGGTTGAGCAAGTGCTACGGAGTGTCCATGACCAAATGGGGCACCTAGGGATTGAGAGAATGTTGGGCTTGCTCAAACAAAGGTGCTATTGGGCAGGGATGCATGAGGCTGTAGATAAGTGGGTGAAATCCTGTCAACGGTGTGTGCTGGCTAAGATGCCACAGCCTAAAATACAGGCATCCTGGACACCTTTTTTGGCTTCCTGACCATTGGAAATGGTAGCTGTTGATTTTACTACCCTAGAGGTACTACCCTCTGATGGTCGAGAGAATGTCCTTGTGGTAACAGACGTCTTCACTAAGTTTAGTCAGGCGTTCCCTACACGATACCACCACTAAGATCTTGTTGAAAGAGTGGTTTCTCAGGTACAAAGTTCCACAAAGATTGCACTCTGATCAGGGGAGGAATTTCGAAAGCGCGGTAATGACCAAACTTTGCAGGTTATACAGAGTGCGGAAGTCGAGAACCACTCCGTATCACCCACAAGGGAACCCCAGTGTGAACGATTTAACCACACGCTGCATGATCTGCAAAGCTCTTTACCACCCGACAAGAAACGAAAGTGGCCTGAACACCTGCCAGAATTGGTGTATGCCTACAATGTGACCCCACACTCCACGGGGTATTCCCCATATTACATGCTGTTTGGGACACAACCGCACCTTCCGGTTGATGCATTGTTGGGGCAAGAGTCTGAGGGGGGCCAGGAGTCCAACTGGTTGAACGTTCACAAGGAGCATGCCCATGCTAGAGCAAGAGAATATGCTGATAAGAAGGCAGCAGAATGAGTTGCCAGGCATGAGAGGGAGGTGTATTGTCCTGAGGTGCCGTTGGACAGCAGGTGTATTTAAGGCACCGTCCTGCGGGGAGAAATTAAATTCAAGACGCCTGGGCACCAGTGGTTTATGTGGTGAGAGATGTTCAAGGGGCTACATATGTGGTGGAACCAGTAGAAGGAGGTGTGCACAAAAGATTACACCGGTCAGATATTCAACCCTGTCCCCGAACGATCCCTGTGCCAGCACCACGAAGCAAGGTACGGCCTGTGAGGGAAGCTGTTAATCAGGTGGATGAGAGACCGTCAATGTCCTCAGATGTGGAGTGTGTAGTGGTGAAGGAGAGATGGCCAATTGAGGAAGGTCGATCAATGCCTCTTGTGTTGGTTTCGGTGGAGACTAAGGTTGAGGTATGTGAGGGTGATGGTGAGACACTTGCTGTGATTGATGGAAAGGTAGATGAAGGAAATGGTGGTGTGGAAGTGGTAAAAATTTACTCGTTTTCAGATGTTCTTGTGAGGCATCCAGTTCCTGCCTTGAGGAGTAGTTTGGTTGTGCCAGATGAGTCAAAAGTACCTACACCTGTGCCACGTCGGTCTCAAAGGCAGACGGCGGGTAAACACAGTAATCCAAATAATTTGCCCAAGTCCGTTTGTAATGCGGTGTCATTCAGCACAGACATTTTATCTCAAGTATTGGCCGGCATGGTGATTTATACATCTGAAAAACTAAAGGGAGCTATGGACAGCTAAGAGGGAAGTCTACGCGGATAATGACTTATAGCAGGGGAGAGTGTGACCAGGCCAATAATAGCCTGCAATTGAACTACATATCCCTAAGGGTCACCCTTGTGAATATGTGTGGTGAAGTATCCAAAAGAGAACGTGATGTAGTGTCCAGTGTTAGAGATCCCTGCATGCGTGTCAGCTGGTGTGTGTGTGTGTTGGAGTGAAGAGAAGTGTCATATTTGAGGAATAGAGTGAGAGCTCACTCGGGTTGTTTGAGTGTGTTCGTTGGGCAGTCGAATTATTCAACTGTTGCACCGAACTTATGTTTCTCCGTGTGCAAGAGATCTTCATGGTGTGAGTTTGAAGCAGCCTCCATGACAGAGATCGAGCGTGAGTGTTCATTTAATTTGTTAAGAGTTATTTGTGCTATTTGTTACATTTAATGTTGTGATTTCTGAGGTGGAAGTAAATGATTCTTCTTTCTCCTGTCACAAATGATGTTAGAGGGTAGAAGCGAGACACGCGAGCGTACATGTGAGTTATTAGTCACGTGACTGTTCCTGTGCGGTGCAGCACTTCATAAAGTGAGTGTCATTTATTCGGTTCTCTATGACAAATACTTTTATTGAATTAAGGGAAAATCTGATCAGTGGTGAAGTGTTAATGTTCATCTGAGCCAATTTCTAATTTGTCTTAAGAGAAGGAATGTAATGTGGGAAAGTGTTAAATGTACTGATTCATTCTGATTTGTAAGTATGAGTGGCTTATGTGTATGAAACTTTTATTAATCTTTCTATGTTTTATTTTTCTAGAAAACAGTAAAAGCCATTACCGTTGTTTATTAGGGGTTCAATTATTTCCATAAATAGTTTTGTGTAATTTGTTTCACTTTGGGATATCTGTAACTCCTTTTTGATAAGTTGTGATGTGACACTGATGTGAATCAATACTCTACTGAGTCATCTAAAAGCAGAAATAACCATAAGGGAAAAAGATACAAATTTTGACTTTTATTCTTTTAATCTTGTTTGTTTTCTTTGTTATTTTGGAACATTGTATTTCAGATATACAAGTGTTGTGAATATTGGCATCCTATTATAACTTTGTTTTTATTTGTTCTTTTGCTGCTGTTGTGAGTTTTGGCATAAAACGCCTACACACAAACGAGAACCACAGACATCAATGCCGTGTCTTTCTCAAGCGAAGTCGGAAATAAAGAATCCATTTTAGGAATCCATCTTGCTGTGTCTGTGTCTCTTTAAAAGGAAGCACGTTCACACGGCCACATATATATATATATATTCTTTTTTTTTTTTTTTTTTTTCAAAGTGAATGATTATTTTTTATTTCATAACTGTCCAATTTGTAGAAGTAGCAGGCGTTTTACACTTGATGCTCATAGATTTGAATGAATAGATACCATTCAGTCAGGTGGACACATATGGTCTAGTCGCACAAATATTTTAATGGATCTGAGCTCAAATCAGATCCGAAATTCCGCCTCTGCAGATGCTCGGAACTCCACACAGACACCGTGCAACACTCCATTTGAAATGACTGACCTCTGGTCTGTCATCTGTAATTTTTCAGATGCAGTGAAAAGGTGGCTTCAGTCCAGTAATCCAGTCCAGTTTACAAAAAAACATTATCTACAAAAATGTAATGAGTACTTTTCAATTTTAAATAAAATTGTAAGGAGTAAAAGTAATTTTTTAATGTAATTAAGTACAAGTATAAGTATTCAAAAAGTACAAATGCCAAAAAATACTTTATACCTCTGTTGGCAACATATGTTAGTGTGGTCACCTAGTCTCAGTATTTTCCCATGCGGCATCAGACCGATCAGGAAAATCAGCGACAGGAGGTTGAATGTTTTGCCTGCTAAAATCGGTCTACACTTTCCAGATTTCCTAACTGGCACCCAGTTGTGTGCATGCTCACCTTTGGGACTGCATTCTTTCACTTACTTTGAATTGATGTGACATGAAAGGTGCAGTGCATCTTGTTTTTTGGAAACATTTGAATAGTAATTACGTTAATATACTTTTAAATATATACCCTAAACTCAAACCCTAAACTTTAACAGAAACCCCAACCATAACAGAACTAAAACCAAATTCTTTCACTTTATTCTTTGAATGGATGAGACACACCGAGGTTAGTCAAAAACTGTACTCAAGTGAAAGTATAATTACTTGAAAAAAGTATTACTCAAGTTAATAATGATGTTAATAATTACTTGAGTAAGAGTAAAATATTATCCAATAAAAACAATACTAAAGTAGCAAGTAACTATTTACTTTCAAATGTAATATCATGGAAGTTTAATCTCCAATATTCCATTAAATAATACACATTTAACATGTATTACATAATAATAATAATAATAATAATAATAATTTAATAGTAATAATTATTAGTATTGGATTTTCTTTTTTAATCATTAAGTTGTTCCAAACCTGTATGACATTATTTAATGCAACACAATTAAGGATATCCTCAGTCGCCTTTCACTTTCACTGCATGTTTTTTCCTCCATATTTTATAAGGGAATGGTGATTGAGTGCGTTTTCTCACCTAGTTAATTTGAGCACCCCAAGCACTCTCAAAGCAGTATAGCATGTATATGTGTACAACCCAAGTGGTCTCAGACCCCCCTAAAAGGACCCAAAAGCGAACTGTGCTCAGACCACATCAGGAGGTGGGTTTGTGGGTCCTTTTGTTGTTTGATATATTTGTGCGATGTGAAAGTGAAGAGTACCAGTCTGCTTTGCATTTTATGACATAAGTACTTTGTGGCTTGCCATATATAGCTGAGGCGGCAGAGGAATTCAGCTCTGTGAACTTGCTCGCTTGACTACGAAGAAGATATCCGATGTGTGTTTGCAGCGGCACTCCTTTTATACCCGTATGTCCGGGGGAGTGGCATGCAAATTCTACATGCCAATTTCCATTGGCCTTTTCTCAAGATCAGAGATGTCTGGACTCCGCAGGAGCAACCCCTAGTGTCAACTCATCGACACAACGTCGAGTGAGTGACAGATAGGGAACTAATATTGAGACTGTTATACTGTCTGTTTATTAGTCCCTGATTCCAGGGTGGTGTCCCGTCGACATTAATCCTTATTAATATTCTACTGATTTTCATAATTGACAATTGTTGAATTTGAAGGATCAATAAGCTAATGCTAATGTTGTCTATTCAATGTTCCATTCATTTTAATAATTATCTTTGATAATAAATATTCTATTGAATTTGATGATTGTTGATATAAAGGATTAAAAAATAATATTGATTCTAATCAGTGTTCTATTGATTTTAATAATTGATAATTATCTATCATAATTATTAATTATTCCTAATAACCAAACCCGCTCCTAAACTGTGAGCCCTACACGTTTGGCTTAATTAAGTTCAGAGATTGCTCTCTGTTGTCAATGAGAATAACATGGCGCATCTGTCAAATGCAAAATTGCTGTGCAGTGTGCACGCACAGAAATGTGTTCCAGTAGCCACGTGATCAGAGCAAAAGGCATTTACACTCAACGTGGATGTTTACATGGATTTATACAGTAGGCACTGATATGTTTCAGCTCTAAAATAAAAATGTATACTTAGAAACTGATGTCATAAGAGACCATAGTTACAGAATCACCCTGAAAATTACCATTATCACAACATAGACAAGCTCATGTTTTGACAATCGTCAAAAATTCACAGCAACAAGTTTTTTTAAGTTTAAGCTGCAATTCCAATCCTGAAAAGTTTGAGCTGAAATTCCAATCCTGAAATATCCGTGTCTTTGTGTAAAATGAAGGCATTGCATGATGAAAGTGTTTGTTTTGAGCACTTGTTGCTTCTGCAGTGATGAACTCCTCTTGAGTGTGACAAAGCGCAACTGTAAAGTTCTGCTGTCGTAAAAGTCCCATTCAAAACTCTCAATAAATTACACATTAAAACTTTTTTTAATTTAAACCAGTAATGTAACAAAAGGAATATTGCCCATTGTAATGAAGTTAAAGTAAAGAATAAAAATCATTAGAAATTTACTCTACCCACTATTAAACCTTCTCTTAAAAGTACATTTTCTCAAAAAGTAAATGTAACAGAGTAAATATAGCACGTTTCTACACTACTCTGGTGACGTGAAGTGCCCAGCACATTTGATTTCCTGAAACATTTTAGTAGTAATTACATTACTATATACATATTAAACCATAACAGTACTAAGACCAAGACAGCAATCTTTCTTTTACTTTTTGAAAATGTTGTATCTTGCCAGAGATTGAAAGAGAACATGGGCATTTTTGCAGGGATGAACATTTGTTGCACGGTGGCACCTTTTGATAGACTGTCAATAGACTGAAAGTCTTGGATAGCACACCATTAAATACACAGCGGTGGCATGGAAATGCTAGGATGAAGAAATGTTATTCTATTATGTGTAATTGATGGGAAAATGCTATGCATACCCATTCTGTGAGCACAGTCCCCAGTAGAGCAGAAATCAAATAGTCTGCAGTTACATCTTAATTAATACCTCTGGTAGGGTTCCCTATCAACAGTGGCTTGCAATATTTTCATTGGCCATCTGAACATTGTGATGATGGTGTATGATATAGTTTGAGTGCATTTGAAAAGACGGTTCCCAGAGGTTGTGCTGGATTGGTGGTGCCCTTTTATGTGACATTTACACAGAGGATATAAACTAGAGTGGTGCATATGTGGAGGATGGCAGAGAATGAGTATGATGAGGGAAAGAGAAAGGGAGGTTGAAGTAAGAAAATGAAAGGGTAAATGAAAATGAACATGAATGCATAGAGCAGGACTAGAAGAGAGCAGAGGCAAAGTCTAAAAAAAGCTAAAACTTAACTTACTTGGTAGGAGGGAATTAGAAGGAGAGACTAAATGGCCCTTCAAGGATGGTGGAATGGAGAGTTTAAAGGCAAAATGAACAATAGCAAACTACAAATGAGCCAATTACTGACTTTTAGTGTGGTGTAAATCAAACACATTACCCACAGTTTTACTACAATTTTGCCCTAAACTGTGACATGTTGTCCTACCGCGTCGCTATTTCCATAAACCTGAAAATGAACATGGGCTATTGATCTCCTTTCATCGATTTTGCCGTAGGAAGGCAGTGGGGCTGCTTGCATTTGTATCTACTCTCTAGTTTGCCAATGCCCACTCAAAGCTGCAGTGGCAATCTGCTGCCACCTTTACAATTTATGTGTGCTGACTGGGTCGCCCTCTCACTTCAGAGTAAGTTGGCTTAGGTAGTTACTTCACTGCCATCAAAGCAGGAGAAAATGGATGCCATACATAGTTGGATATATATGTCTATCTGCTTACTAGCTACATCATTTTTCCTTAACTTCTATGCTTTTTTTCTTCTCTAATCTATTATTTACCTACTATATCACAAGTTTGCAGGTACATATAGTCCTGTAGCACATTAAGGTAAATGTATTTGGCTTGCTGACCAAACGAATGGGCTCAAGCTCAGGAATGGGCTTGAGCATCGAGATTTTCCCCAACACTCCCTGGACTAAATTAAGGAATGGAACACTAATTGAAATAATTGGTATAGGCATTATGCAGTATACAGTATGTGTAGATAGGGAGGTGGAGTCTTACTGGAAGAATCATCGTCAGAGCAATGAAAGCAGGTGCCTATATATCCTATGACTGGCAGGCATAGATGAACAAGCTACTCCGAAATTACGTTTGGAACTTCATTTATTTGTATGTATGTATTTACCTAACTACCTACCTTCCTAGCAACTACGGCCTGCATGTCTACTAATTTTTACAAGTTGAGGAGTCAATGTTCAATATTTACCTAACGTAAATAACTCTCAGTAGAGCACAACAATAGGGTACGAAAGTAAAAATCCCAATGATATTCTCCATAAGTGAATTGAGTTAATTCTAAATAGTGTTGTCAGTCGAATAAAATATTTTATCGCAAGATATTCGATTAATCACTGATATTGATAGTACTGAAATTTTAATGTATATATACTTCTTTTCTTTTAGTTTTTTTTCTTCTTAGGAAAAAATTTAAAATATTTAAAATAAATGTTTATTAACATTTTCAATCCTTTTTAAAGGCGAAACAAGTGCCTAGTGAGCACAATACACTGACATATTGGAGCCTGAACCTTTTTTCCCTCCACCAAAGCAGTTGAGGTCTGCAATGTAAGAATATTTTGGGTATGTGAAAGACACATGAGGCACTATGTATTTTTAAGCCACCGGTCCGAAAAGTTCTCAGCACAAAACCGTGATGATGCCCAGTTTGTGCAGTAATGGTTTCTTTTTCCACTGTGGTGCATTGAAATCAGGAGAATGTACATAACAGATCCATCTGTTGGCGACAGAGTGTGTTAAAGATTGGAGGGAATGCACTATGGAGGATGATCGCATGTTCCAGTTTTTAGGACTACTTTTTCCCTGGTTTTTATTCTGCTCATAGCCTGCACAGGAAATAAATGGCTCATGTCGCAAAAAGCAAAGATAAAAAGTTCAGAGGCTTACCTTCATTTGCTGAGGGGTTGTGTATGCCACAATACACATATGACATGACCTTGACATAATTTCCATTAATAATAAAAATAAGAATTCTGTAATACATGTTAAAAAGTCGACGTCGACGGGTCGAGACATACTATTGCGCAATAACTTCGCGATATGCAAAAACTCAAAAATTAAAAGATAAACATATCTTACATCGTTGGAAAGCTGAGACTCTTGTGATTTAAACGATGTAAACCATTTTAATATACACTTAACACAGCGGGTACAATCGGTGTATTTCTCAGGCCACTTACAGCAAAATAAAAAAAATACAAAATGGTAGAAACTCACCTATAAAGCTCATCTTACTCTACTGATCCACTTCATTCCATCAAAAATGGTTTAGTTACACTGTAAAGGGTCCATACAATCCAATTCAATGAAGTATTTGGTCCATAACACATTTATATATCAATAAACACCCACGTAGTATAGCCGTAGCATTTCGAGCTAACCGACAGAGCTAACACAACTTCGACGCATTCTTTGATGAAGCTACCTTGAACATGTAAACATTACAGATATTTTTATGTCAAAATGTCCGCTGACCCCTGAACTTTAGATGGACAGGTCATTTGAGCCAGTCGGTGCATGATAGAGGGTATCAATATCCTTGAAGCCTATACATACACTTAGATAAACATGTGTAAAACACTCATTTTCTAATGTATTGTTATCAAATTTTAAATTGGGTTTGGTAAGGCTTCATGCTATGATCTAGTTGTGTTTTCCAGCTAATACCTCCCAGCTGTAGTTATCTGCAGGCATCTTTTTACAAAAAAAAATGTAGGCGGAATTTTATTTCCCCTTTTTGAGTGTGTTCAAAGTTCTATTACTCAATACAAGTAAGACTTACAGTGATTCTGACTATTTAGGAACAAACCTCAAAGTCTCCCCTTTCAAAAGAGACCAAAAGCATGCATATACTCCAAAGGGTTCAAGAACAGCATGCATTTTAATTTGGGTAGGCCTTTTTTAGGCGTTTTTGGCAAATATTGCAGGATCTGCGAGTTACTACTTGAGTACTCTTTTAATTGGATACTTTCTTACTATTACACCAATAATTATTTATGTTAGTACTTCTACTTCTACTTGAGTAATTCTTTTTTTAAAGTAATTGTACTTTTACTTGAGTACAGTTTGTGGCAACTCTACCCATCTCTGCCAGTGGCATACAGGGTTGGGAAATGATGACAGAATATTAAATTATGGCTGAGCAATCACTTTAAAGGGGTAGTTCACCCAAATATGAAAATTCTCTCCCACAGGGACATTATATATAATGCTGAAATATATACCAAAGCAAGGTAATGTTTTATTAATGCCTACTTTAACCTGTTGATATGCACACCCTTTTGGAGCACAAACCATAAAAATTACATACCTGAACTTAAATGGTTGTGTTTTCTGGACCCTTTGGAGTATGGACACAGTTGTAGTATCTTTTGAAAGAAGACACTTTGGGCTTTATTACCCAAGTTTCATATGTGATGTTATTTTTTAAAGTTAGAGAAGCTGAAGTTTATAGTAATGGAAATATTTTGTGCTGAACATGTTTTATAATCTAAAAAAACAATAATAAAAAGTGCCAAGACAACCCAGAAATACAATGTTTTCAATGCCACAAGTCTAAAGATGTTATGTTTATTAATTATGTAATGCAATTTGAAGATGATCTAACAAAAAATGAGGTTCCTGCAAGCTTTTATCTCTGTAAAATTGCTGGAAGCGTACAGAGTGAAATTAAGGCTCCGCCTTTCAAATAACACAAAATCTGACTGCACTTCTTGGCTATTATGAATAAAACTTTGCTGCATTTTTAAAAATAGACTTTGGAGACAAGCTTGTTTTGTTTACGAGACTCTAATATATAAAATAATATACAGTTTTACAACATGAATGCTGCTCAGATTGAATAGTTTGTTGAAGAACGATGACGAAGGGTAATTCTTTCAGGCGAGAACTCATGTAAACAATGGACAATATATCAATATTTCTCAGATTTATCACTTTTATGGACAGTTAGTGCAATTGGAAGTTTTTCAATGAACGCTTGTCATGGATAAAAGTGTGGTGAACTGGATTAATCTCACGATTGTGTTTTCATAACAAAGGTATGAAGTACCATTTTGATATTGGATGTTTTCATTTGTACTCCTGGCAGAAATAACAAAATTTCTGTTTCTGGAGCTTTGGTCTCGTGAAACAGAGATTGGGTATCAATGTTGTACCCTTAGACCTTTGAAAATATGTATAATTTGTTAACATTAATTACATTTATAGATGGTAAGTTATATATTAAATGTAAGCAGAGTTACGTCACTACTCCGTTGCATATCAACAGGTTAATTGTTAGTTCAGTGTAGTTAAAGTTTTCTGTGTTGAAATAATATAAATAATTAGTTCTGTACAGCAGTACAGCTTCCTTATCACAGAGTATGCAGCCTGGGGAGGGCACTACTGTCATAAAAGTCCCATTCAATAATCTCTCGATAAATTACACATTAAATAAAATTAAATCCAGTAATGTAATGGCAGGAACACCATCCTTTGTAAAAAAGTAAATGTACAATTTTTTTGTTAGAAGTACCCACTTTTAAACTTAGTCATAAAGTTTTTTTTTTTTTTTTTTCCATAAAGTTACTCAAGTAAATGTTATGGAGCAAAGGTAGCATGATATTACCCACCTCTGGTCACCAGACATGAACACACAGAAAGGTAAAAGTTCCCAAACTAGCATAAAAGCATATTTATTAACAAAATATAGTATAGGTTTACATGAAAATAGTAGAGATGAGAATATATTGATACAATTTGAGTTTTAATGGGCTAGTAATCTACTTCCCTGATGAAAAAAGACATGTAGAAAATATAGGCTACAATACTAGCTAAACCATCATAGCAAAATCATAAAGATACACTAAACATACACTATTATTTTGTTGCCAAGTGGAGAAATTTCATATAACTGAACTGTTTTGCGACACCTGCTTTCTATTATACTATATATATATATATATATATATATATATATATATATATATATATATATATATATATATATATATATATATATTATATACATTTTAAACTCTAACACGTCATTAAAGCTTGGTTAATACATAAAATGCTTTAAGAGATTTAAGCATGTGTTAAATGCATACAGTTCTGTGAATGATATAAGAATGTAATGAGTATGTGCTGAGGCATGTGGATAGGCTAATGGCCCTTGTTTTCATTTAACATTATCCTCTACCGTATTTATTTCTACTGATTTTTTATTATGAATCATATTTGTTCTCATTTGGGACATTGTTCTTCACAATGCTTATATTTTTTTATTAAATTTTTTTATAAGGCCCCATCTGTTTTTTCCTTCTTTTTTTTTTAAACAAACAGCCGTCAGAATAAAACCCCAAAATATATTTTTGTATCTGTGATGATTACTTTCAAAGCACAGGCTACATTTTACTAAATTAAACCAAATATTAGTGAACTTAGCTAGCATAAAATAACTAATAGCGGTATAAGTTACACTAACAAATTTACAATCATGATCCGCCATGTACTAAAGCCACTCCACCAGCACAGTTGAGCATGGTTTAATATGGTCAGTTTACCGTGCCAAGAATTCCGGTCTGAGAATGGTTTATAATCATGCTCATGTGGAAATGCTTCTGCAAATGTTCTGTACATGCTCAGAATAGTTTGGCACGATGGTGGAAAATAATCTTTTGTTTCCCTGTTTGAAAGTTTTGTTGCAAAAAATGTCAGCTCATGCAGGATAAACTTAAAGCCTGACACCCCATTTCCAGGAGCATCATCCCATGGAAGTTACAGAGATAAATGTAATTGAAAATACAGGATCTAGGATAATATATTAAAGATCCCCATTCATAAAACACTATATAGAATAGAGTTTAAATGATTTGTAATGACACATTAGTTTCACATGTAGACTAACATTATGTCTGTGCTTTCTGTCACACTCACTTATGAGGGAAACAGATTTAAGCGATTATATGCAATGTTATGATGGGCTGACTGTTTGTTCATTAATTTATTTGCTTAAGTGCAGTGCAACAATAGGTCTATAATGTGTTTAATACAACTACTAGTAATTATTTATTTGCAAAGTTCTAGATAGGGTATAAAAAGTGCTTTAGGTATACAGGAAATAGACAATCATACAGTCTCTCTATCTGTCCATCTGTCTGTCCGTCCATCCATCCATCTGTCTGTCTTTCTACCTGTCCATCTGTCCAGGTCCTAGTGCTTAAAGCTTCTGCGGATGGAGGTGTGCTGTTTAGTGAAGTTTGGACCACAGAAATATGCTGTTTGGGTCACAGAGCTTTTCGTGGCAGATAGGGTGAAGACTGTGAAGGGGAGGTGTTCCTGCAAAAGCTGAAAGGAGATATGGAGAGAGGGGGGCTATCGGCCTAGGACAGGCAGTACTGGCTGGCAGGATGCTGGGTATGGAAGGCTGTGAGGTGCAGTGCTGGCAGCCTGAGTATGGCAATTCCAGAGCCCAGTGCCTCAGCTTAGAGAGAATATCGACAGCCTCACAGAGGAGCAGGTGACATGAGTCAGTGACAGGCTCTAAAAGGACTGATGTTTGTGTGAGTTAATGTGTGTGTGTGTAATATCAAAGCCAAGTGAAGCCAGGGGAAAGTCTATGGTTTTTCAGTCTGTGTGCAGTGAAATTAAACTAATGGCAATCTGCAAGCTGTACATGCAAAACCTTCCCGATGTAGCTGTCACTGAAGAGAACAGACAGTGTGTGGTTATGGAAACATCAAATTGGTAATGACTCTGAAAATATTTGAACATCACTGATTAAATTCATAATTGAATTTGTGTCATTTCAAAAGTGCTCTCTGTTATTGTGGTATAACAAATATATCACAACATTGTCTACACTGCATTTGAAGGGAAGAAAATATTATTTATTTTTTTCATTCTTTTAATAAAACTGATCTGGCATAATGAATTACAGAATGTGCTTGATTTCTCCAGCTAGTCTATCTTATTATATTTTTTCATCAGGTACCACTAGTCCTGATGACCAGGAATGGGACACACTGTGTCAGGCAGACAGCAAGAGAAGGCCTATTGACTCTTCACATAACTGCAGACTTCTCTCCTGAGCACTAGATATGCCACATATCAGAAGCCTCATACATCAGCTGGCATGCAAAAAAGCACTTCACCTGGACTAAATAATACATCAGCATGCATTTGAGGCAGGGCTGCTGCCCCATGGGTATGAGTTTTGGGCACTAAATGTCAGTTGGCTCGGCTACAGTGCAATGATGCCACATTCTTCTTGGTGTCCTGTGGGGGGACTGTTATGGGGTATAATGCACGGAAAATCTGACAGTGAACATGCACTGTTTAGGCATAATTAGGGCACAAACATACACAAATGTTTGTTTACAGTGAGACTGTTTTTTCTGTGAGTGAGTTTGAGCCACAAACATCTTACTAGCATGGTTAAACTATAACATCTTGAACTTTGAGATTATAATATAAGTGATTTAGAATTCATATTCAAATTACTGTAGTCTTTATTAGCATGTTGCTTTATTATGTTTATCTTGTGAACTAAAAATGCAAAAGGTTGCATTTGACATACAGTACAATGGGTTTCAAAGGTATTGATAATAAAGCATTTAAATGTTAATTTAAACCTGTAAAAAAACAGAAAGGGAAAACATAAAACAAAGAACCCTTAAGTAAACAGATCAAATATTTAAGATTCTGAACTGTTTCCAGGCCACTAATCAAAAAGCAAATAAGCATTGTGACACTGACCATGGTAACTAAAAAAACAAAACACAAAAAACAAACTCAGTGTTGAGTAACACCCTCCAAAAAGAGGCTTTTGCATGTACCAATTGCCAGATGCACTCTCACTTACAATATGGCTCTCACTAAATAATAGTATTTTAGTTTTATTCAATATAATATGGTATTTCTTCATAAATATATTTATTTATAGGATTATACAATATCATCATAAAATATCTGTTTTTTTATCAAGTGTAAGAGAAGTTGATGCGAATACCCTTGTATGACATTTTTCTCATAAACTCTCAGTAATACACAAAGAAGAAAACGTCTCAGGTTACGTATGTAACCCTTGTTCCCTGAAAAAAGCGGCTTCCAGAGTGACAGGATGTACTGTCGAAAAAGGCACCTTGGGGAGATAGGCTGGATGCGGATATAGAATAGCTTTAGCCGTACCTGGGGCAAACTCTAAACAGGCCAGCAAAACAGACAGAGCCTGTAGATCCCCAATCCTCTTGAGAGAGGTAATCCCCATAAGAAAGACCATCTTTAGAGTCAGAAGTCTGTCAGACACTGACTCTAGAGGTTCAAAGGGGGTCTCAACTAGACCTTCCAGGACTATTGCCAAGTCCCAGGAAGGAGTTCTAGTCCTGACAGGGGGCCTCAACCGCATGGCTCCAAGAATGAAGCGATATATACATATGGTGTTCCTAATAATCCTTTAGGTGAGTGTATATATACATATGGTGTTCCTAATAATCCTTATAATCCTAAAGGATTATTAGGAACACCATACTAATACTGTGTTTGACCCCCTTTCGCCTTCAGAACTGCCTTAATTCTACGTGGCATTGATTCAACAAGGTGCTGAAAGCATTCTTTAGAAATGTTGGCCCATATTGATAGGATAGCATCTTGCAGTTGATGGAGATTTGACGAAGCTCCCGTTCCACCACATCCCAAAGATGCTCTATTGGGTTGAGATCTGCTGACTGTGGCGGCCATTTTAGTACAGTGAACTCATTGTCATGTTCAAGAAACCAATTTGAAATGATTCGAGCTTTGTGACATGGTGCATTATCCTGCTGGAAGTAGCCATCAGAGGATGGGTACATGGTGGCCATAAAGGGATGGACATGGTCAGAAACAATGCTCAGGTAGGCCGTGGCATTTAAACGATGCCCAATTGGCACTAAGGGGCCTAAAGTGTCCCTAGAAAACATCCCCTACACCATTACACCACCACCACCAGCCTGCACAGTGGTAACAAGGCATGATGGATCCATGTTCTCATTCTGTTTATGCCAAATTCTGACTCTACCATCTAAATGTCTCAACAGAAATCGAGACTCATCAGACCAGGCAACATTTTTTTCAGTCTTCAACTGTCCAATTTTGGTGAGCTCTTGCAAATTGTAGCCTCTTTTTCATATTTGTAGTGGAGATGAGTGGTACCCGGTGGGGTCTTCTGCTGTTGTAGCCCAGCCGCCTCAAGGTTGTGCGTGTTGTGGCTTCACAAATGCTTTGCTGCATACCTCGGTTGTAACGAGTGGTTATTTCAGTCAAAGTTGCTCTTCTATCAGCTTGAATCAGTCGGCCCATTCTCCTCTGACCTCTAGCATCAACAAGGCATTTTCGCCCACAGGACTGCCGCATATGGATGTTTTTCCCTTTTCACACCATTCTTTGTAAACCCTAGAAATGGTTGTCCGTGAAAATCCCAGTAACTGAGCAGATTGTGAAATACTCAGACCGGCCCGTCTGGCACCAACAACCATGCCACGCTCAAAATTGCTTAAATCACCTTTCTTTCCCATTCTGACATTCAGTTTGGAGTTCAGGAGATTGTCTTGACCAGGACCACACCCCTAAATGCATTCAAGCAGAAATTGTACAGGTGTTCCTAATAATCCTTTAGATGAGTGTGTATATATATATATATATATATATCTTCTCTTTTTTTCTTTTTTTTTAAAAGAACAGAGAAAGAAGGAAGAAGGAAATTTCTGCGCACTGCCTAACAGTTTCTAACTCCTAACAAAGGGAAGAAAAGTTTTTTTTTTTTTTTTTTATCTGCAGTCTTGTGAAACACACAGCACAGTATGATCTGAAGAAAAGAGATCTGACGAACACGCTGGTGACGCCTCTATTTATAGCCTGGTCACAGGTGCGTCCAATGATCTCACCAACCGAGGCTATAAATTTCCGGTCAATGTTACATTGACGTGTTACACACATATTCACAGCTGGTCACAATGCAAGATTGTTCCCAAAGCGCTTAGCAGCGCAGCATCATAGTGTAGCTTTTTGTAAAGGGAACTACTGTTGTAACCTCCGTTCCCTGATGGAGGGAACAAGACGTTGTGTCGAAGAAGTGACACTAGGGGTCTCTCTTGAGAGCCTTTCACATCTCTGAACAATGAGAAATTGGCAGACAGAATTTGCATGTCCCAGGTATAAAGGGAGGGAAATGCGTCTGTTTTATTCAGGATTTGTCTAAGGAGTCGACAATGAGGTTCGGCCGCAACAGTGGTTCGGTTTAGCGACATGGCCAGGAGGACACAACGTCTCGTTCCATCCATCGGGGTTACAACAGTAACCAAGACGTTCCCCGTCTGTCGTTCACTTCGACGTTGTGTCGAAGAAGTGACACTAGGGGTCCAATTTAAATCACGCCATGCACTGAACCGTGTACATGCGCTGCTGACACAGGTGCGGGCAGGTAGCTTACAAGCCAAAATGACAGGCTGTGTCAGACTGCACGTACCCTTCCCCAATGCCCCATAACATAGTCAAAACCTTCAAGGCGACAAGCATGGGAGCAAGCTGCGCCAGCCGTTCCTTTTCTCTCTCTATGTTTCTTGCATAGGGTAAAAGTGGCTGGGGCCATCTTAACACTATCACACGCATCGGGGGAGGCGTTCTTTCCCAGTTTTCCTATTCTTTCAGGGGGAAAAGATCCTGTGGAGACCACCACTGCCCAGACTGGAGTAAAGGGTGGTGAAATACATCACATGGGCTTTTAGGTTACATGTGGAGAATGGCACGGTGGTAGATCCTACCTCATTGGGAGGGAGGACTTGCTACAAACACGGCAACCGGGGGTCCGTGAGGACTGCCCAAGGGAGACGCAGGTCCGCTCACAAGGGGTCCGTACCATGGAAAATACACACAGGGGGATAAGTCCATGTAGGAGCCCGTCCTGTGGAGCACCTATTCCAGTACAGGGTAAATTGAGTACCCGCATCGGTCTTGGTCGGCGAATTCCTCCGCTGAATTCGTGGACGAGAGAGCTAGGGAGCCGAGTTAGTGGGATCTCCTGGGATAAAAGTGCATGGTATTACCGCAGCGGAGGGAAAAGACGCTAGGTGCAAGCGGTCCACCCGGTCAGTTGTCACTGCGTTACCGAGTTTCTACCGACTCGGACCTGAGAAATCATGGGATGAAACTGACTCAACCCTGAGATTGTAAAATCTGATAAAGGTATTGTGTGTTGCCCAACCCGCTGCTCTGCATATGTCTGCTAGGGAGGCGCCTTTGGCCAGTGCCCACGAGGATACCACACTTCTCGTCGAGTGTGCTCACACCCGCAAGGGGGCGGGCACAGCCTGGATATCATAGGCCAATGCTATGGCATCAACTACCCAGTGGGAAAGCCTCTGTTTGGAGACAGCGTTCCCTTTCCGCTGTACAGCAAAGCAGACAAAGAGCTGCTCAGAACGTCTAAAGCTCTGCATGCAGTCCAAATAGATACACAAAGCACGTACTGGACACAGCAACGAAGGGCCTGGGTCTGCCTCCTCCCGGAGCAGCACTTACATGTTCACTACCTGGTCTCTGAAGGGAGTCGTAGGTACTTTGGGCACGTAGCCCGGTCGCGGTCTTAGGATCACATGAGTGTCTGCTGGACTGAACGTCTAAGTTACGTATGTAACCTCCGTTCCCTGATGGAGGGAACGAGATGTCGTGTCGAAGAAGCGACACTAGGGGTCTCTCTTGAGCGCCGAATATGCCTCTGATGCATGAAAAATGCCAATGGGAAGGGTAGCGATCTCTGCGCGCAGGGATTTGTTATGCTCACCGTGTACTGCGGTAAACCGGACGCCCGTGAAGGGGGGCGGAGGCCTGGGAAACTGAATTGCGTTACCAATCCGGCTGGTCCAGGCCAGCCAGCATGATGGATTGGGAAGTGAAAGCCAGCGTCGAGCTCATCCACTTCTAGCTCTAGAGGATAGGCAGGCTGGCCGTGAGGTGAGCCGCTGTTGCCTTGAGCACAGACGGGAATCAACGAGCATGCCGGGGGGTGGGTGGTCCGAGGGGGGCGTACCCGGCGGAGCTGCACCCGCTGCCGTCTCCAGATCACCTCCAGCGACATCATTCACAATCCTGTGGGAAGAAGGAGATATGCGGGGGCCTGCTGGAGTGGCGTGCTTTCTGTTGAAAGCGAGCCGCGACTGCAACGTTGACAAGTTCATTCTCTCGCAGTGAGAGCATGAGCCATCCACAAATATTTCCTCGGTGTGATCGCAACCCAGACACACGAGACAACGCCTGTAGCCGTCTGAAGCGGAGAGCACTCTACCGCATCCAGGAACTACACAGGGGCGGGATGGCATCTTAATAAAGACGCGTCCTGAAAAGGACGTTCAACGCCGCTTTGTATTGCTCTTTTAGAGGAAAATACTCTTTTACAGAGAAAATCACTCTTTTAAGAATTTAAAACTCTTTTAAGTTTGCGCTGTCAAAGCGCTCAGGGGCAAACAGCACTGCCGTGCAAAGAAGGAGAAAAGCCACTGATGTGCGCCGTAGATCCAACAGCAAGCAAAGCGTCAGAGGAACAGGAACAGGTGTGTAACTCGCAGCTGACTGCTGACACGACCAAGGCTCCGAAGAAAATTTCTGAATGAACTCATAGTATTTCCTCGCCTTTATACCTGTAAAGTCCGGGGGCGGGGTATGCAAATACTGTCTGCCAACTTCTCATTGGCCTTTTTCATGCATCAGAGGCATATTCAGCGCTCAAGTGAGACCCCTAGTGTCGCTTCTTCGACACGACGTCGAAGTGAGCGACAGACGGGGAACTCCAGACAGGTGTCGCTGACAGAGAACGCTTGAGGTCCCGACCCTCTTGATGGAGGCAAGCGCGATCAGGAGGGCCGTCTTCAGGGAGAGGGCCTTGAGTTTGACTGATTCTAGTGGCTCGAAGGGGGGTCTCTGAAGGCCCGAGGCATGTCGGACATCTGGGCATCAGCCTCAGACTGGGCGTGCTGTCCCGAAGGTGGCAGCCCAATCAAGCCTTCCGCGTCAGATGCCAGACCACTCTCCAATGCAGCGGCGAGCTCAACAAAAATTTCTCTTTTAATCTATGCTGTCGAAGTGCCCTGGGGCAAAGCTACACTGCTGTGCAGAGAAGAAGAAAGCCGCTAATATGTGCCGTAGATCCAACAGCATATGCCAGAGATGAAGAGGAAACCAATTGGGACTCGCAGCTCGCTGCTCATACAACCGGTCGGCTCTGAAGAAAATTTCTGAACGCATTTCCCTCCCTTTATACCCGTATGTCCGGGGGCGGACATGCAAATTCTGTTTGCCAATTTCTCATTGGCCTTTTCTCAAAGTTCAGGGATGTGAAAGGCTCTCAAGAGAGACGCCTATTGTCACTTCTTCAACAAAACGTCGAAGTGAGCGACAGACGGGAAACAATATAATGTGCACTTTAAGCCATTGCAAAACTGATATATACTAAAATGTAATCTGAATTTCAAACTGTAAATATCGTAACCATGTTAAAGTTGCACGTGAGAAACACAGAGGCTGCATGGAAGAGGAGCAGTGCTAACTGCTCGTTTCACGGGAGCCAGACATATATTATCATACCGTTTACACACTGGGAGGTGGAAAATGTGGCAGACGGAAAACAGTGGAGTGAAATATATACAAGGGTTTATTTACAATTTGCAACCGTTACCCAAAGTGTCCAAACAATACAAAGGAAAGTATTAATTACAAGAAAATATTTGCACTATGTACATCCAATATTTACAATATTATCTCAATATTTACACTATGTACATCCACACAGAAGATTAGGAAGAAAAGGAATTGGACAGTGCCAAATCAAAGAAATTAGTAAAACCAAAACGTCCAATCTCCTAATCTTTTTGATCTAATAAACCTACCTAAAGCAAAAAGAAAATGTAGAAACAAAAATCTTCAATGTCTGTGATGTCGTATCTAATCTATTCTAACTAACCAAACAGAAAAATAAAGTGGGTGGCACTTGCCTGGTGTGTTTAGACAAGCAAAATGTTCTAAGTGTGCATAATGTTTATCCATAATGTGACATAACTTATTATAACCTATTCCTTGTTCCTCCAGTCAGAACAAGCACAACAAAATAGTCAAATAATTCAGAGATGTGAAGGAATGAAGAGCTTACAAAGTAAAAATCACAGTCAAACTAACAATCAAACAAGATATCAAGAGAAGCGATCTAAGCATACGAAAATGTGGAGCGAGCTCCCTGTGTTGGTGTTGGCATGCCCTTTTATATCTTCGCGGGCTTCCGGTTATGGGCATAGTCCTCACGGTGACGTCATCAAGTCGGAAGATTGGCAGTAGAAAAAAACAATCAGAACATTAAACCTGCGAAAACAAAAGCTAAAGACAGAATCTGAGAGGGAAAAACAGAGGGGAAAAAAACCACTCCAAAAGAAACAACACACCAATGTCACATAGGAACATAATAAGTAATAATTTAATTTCACATTAATGTGTGTCATTAATGGGTGTTCTATGTATTTCTGTTCCTAAAATCTATTTTTTACCACAATGACAGCATTACGCACGGCATAAAAATAAATAAATACCTGCCTTTTATTCGTATTAATTTGCTCTCGCAGTTTCTGTTTCTGAAATGAGTTTAAGGCTTGATAATTCATTTTGCGGGTGAAATTTGATACATTTGTATCAACCTTCATTTTCTAAATTTGGAAGCATACTTCTAAATTGCATATTAATTTTGGAGAAATCTTGACACAATGCCTTGACACAATCCTTTTCAATTTTACATGCTTTTATACACGCTAAAGCGATGCCCCAGGGAGTCAGATTTTCTGTTCTTCAGTGCACAATTTTCTCTAAGCCTGTGTTTGTTCAAATGACTGTCGAAGCGAGGGCTATTAATTCACCCTTTTGAGTCGTGAACATGTAAGGACAGTGTTTATACAGAGTAGATTTTAGAGCAATTTGAATGTGTTTGTTTTAAAAACATTACAAAGTTCCGACAGGGACAGCTGCACTTTTCAAGGCTTGCGATTTCTCACCACGAGGCGTTATCCCCACTTATTCCAATTCCATGGCCTCCAGATTTGGAGCCCCATGTGCGAGAGCCATTTAGGATTTCGGCTTTGTGTCTGAGAAGTTTGGAGTGTGAACGGACAATGGGTTCATCCTCGTGTTTGTCGTCCTCCCCCTGAGTGAAAGCACGAGTCTCAAGGCCTAGCTTGGTGGCCATTTTCTGATGCGTGCGAAAGAGTTACCACGTGCGTCTTGAGCCATCGCCATTAAAAAATGCTGTATGAGTTAATTCATCATTGTAATGTGTGGAACAATTTGGCCCCTTTGTCCCTATTATATTTTTCTGTGTCGTTCTGTGAGAATGCACATGAATAAGGCAATGGAGGAGCAGCCTCTGTCTTTTTCTCTCTCCTCTACCCGTTCGAAGCGGTCTGCTCGCGGTAGAGGGGCTCATGCATGGGCTGGTGAGCCTGCCCACAGATCGAGGGGACTGGAATAAGAGAATATTCTACAACAGAGTAATGGCAAACCAACACTTGGAGGACTTTGTCGGTACCATTATTCTTTCAGGATTCTATCAATTGATGCTTTTACTAATTTATTTTATCTTTCACTCTTTTGTGGACCACGCAGTCATTCTGGTGAGACAAGAGATGCACACTGCTATCTCTGCTTGATTTTTCATTGATGGCATGAATGTCGCTTTTCAGTTTTTCTTTTGGTTTTGTTGTCCAGCCAAGTGTATCGCATTAAGGAATGACTTTGAGCTAATGAGCTCTGTTTGGAACTTCCCTCTCCTGCAGATCGCACTGGGGAAGGAGTTGGTCAAGGAAATTATTTTGTTTGCAAGGGTGTTTCGCTATATCCAGGTACTACATGTTGTTCCCCCATTATACTGTATGCTGGGTACAGTTTAGTGTCTAACACGTTTTTCAGTACACCAATTTAGCTCAGTTTGCCCTGTAATTCACACTGGTGAATGAACATTGAATATATTATCGTTCCATAGCAAGCAGCTGGGGAAAATCGAACAATATTCTGGTTGTTGGACAATCGAGACGCGTACAATGGTGAACTCATTCCGATACTGACGGAAGGGCAAAACAGGAGAGAAAACCATATACTTATACTGTCCAATTTTGCTCAGTTAATGGGGGCTCATCCTTCGTTAAACAGCAAGCCCGTAGGCTTGTGTGTAGACCTATTTATATCATACACTGATTTATTTTACACGTGCACCGAGACCCTTGGTGACGGAGGCAGAGGCCATACTCAAGCAGAAAATATTCAATGTTCATTCGCCAGTGTAAATTACAGGGGAAACTGAGCTAAATTGATGTACCGACAAACGGTTAGACACTAAACTGATCCCAGCATATAATGGGGGAACAACGTGTAGTACCCGGATCTCTCTCTCTCTCTGTCGCACTGCAGCTTCCAGTCGGCCTTTGTGGGGTCGTGTCGTGATTCTGCACACCCGCCCCTAATCAGGCTAATCAAGCCTCAGAGAGGGATAAAGGCCAACTGGAAGCTGCAGTGCGACAGAGAGAGAGATTTATGGATAGCTGTCCGACACCTTTGTTTGTTTGTCTTTTTGTTTCAGTATTATATTAGACTATTATTTATATTGTCAGGCCGGTTCTCGCCGCCTCCTTTCCATTTATCCCTTTACTGGTGCCCTTTGCGTAAACCTTTGGTCATGGAGAATTTGATCAGGCAATTATATAAAACGGTCACTCAGGATGTATTTACAGCGGATGGACGCAAGATAAACCATGTTCCCAAGCATAGAATGGGGAAGAATGTACAAACATGGAGGGGAATTGTGTACACTTGTGCTTGATCAACATCAAGTTTTTTTAGACATATCTCGAGACCCATAGAGACAGAGGCAGAATTCAGGAAGCTTTTTTTATTTTTTATGTTCGCCCCCTAGCAAGCTGTGGGGTAAAATCGAACAATATTCTGGTTGTTGGACATTCGAGGCACATACAACGGTGAACTCATTCTGGTACTGACCGAAGGGCAAACAGGGAGAGAAAAGGATATATTTATACATCAAACATCAAATTCTGTTATGCATGAAACCTTTGGTCATGGAGACGGAGGCCGAATTTGATCAGGCAATTATAAAAATGGTCACTCAGGATGTATTTATAAAGGAAATCGAAATTCATTGGGCACAAGTGTACACAAAAACACAGCGAACATAAGCACCACACGTTGTCCCCCCATAAATAATGCTGGGGCCATTGTGGCAAACCAATTTTCTCAAATAAACATTCCCCCCAATGTTCATACACCTTCCCCTGTTCAAATACCAGGGAAAAGGTTTATTCTGTCAGCGTCCCTGCTGTAGATACATTTCAGGGCACCCACCATTTATGCCTAAATACAATTGTGGCATGGCGGAGGGTGGGGTCGTGTCGTGATTCTGCACACCCGGCCACTAATCAGGCTAATCAAGTCTCAGAAAGAGATAAAGGCCGACTGGAAGAGAGATTTATGGATAATTATATTCTCCACTATACAACTACAGAAAATATATTTTTTATATACTTTTTATTTTTATTGTATGAGCATTCTATATTGTGTGTATTGTTACTGTACATTGCATATTATTATTGTGTTGTATAATTATGTGTACATTTGATATGTAAATTGTGTTGTGTAAATATGTTGTTTATTGTAAATTGGTATATGTCTCGTCACTATCATGATTGCTATGTTTTTCGGAACTGCACACACGACTTTCACCCACTGTTGCACTTGTGAATATGGTCTTGAAACAATAAAGAGATTTGATTTGATTTGAGTCAAAGCAGGTGTTTTTGTGCTTTGGTGGCCACAACCAGGTTTTTTTGGTGTTCAAGCAAAGACTATCTCATTGGCTTACTGATGCACTTTCAAGTGCTTAGGAAGTGCACGGTTTACCGTCGCCTTGCGGTATTTGAGCCCATTCTATGAAGAACATGCTCCTGCTTCCCAGGTTCCCTCTAATGGAACCGGAGTAAACTCATAATTTTCTCTGTTTTATTCAGATGCTTTAGCTCGATTGTCCACTGCTATATTCTTGCCACAAGGGCATAGACAGTTGGCAGCTACTCTTCGCATGGTGTGAATGTATATTGTTCCCAATGCGATTACTCAGCATCTTGTTCCCACTCAGGGAACCAGGGTTAGGTTTCACGTATAATGGGAAAATAGTATTTTTTGTTCATTTTTTTTTTGCATGCTGCATGAACAAGAGGAAAAATAGACGTTAATTTTAATTTGATGAGTAGAAAAAAAAGAGAGAAAATTAATGTTATGCGATTACCTTTTTATGAAGTAATCAACAAGGTTATCTCATTACAATTGTAGAGAACTAATTATTCATTTGTGGATTACATGTTTTGAATAACTTATCCACCTCTGACAAAAAGCTAGAATTAATTGCCCCCTTTAAAGCACACAAGATGCTCTTTAATACTTTCTCAAATCATACTGATACACTGTAGCATGGATCATCAGTTTTTACACAAACTTTTGGACTCGAATGCACGTTGTCCCTTAAGCAAAAGGGAAAAAACCAATCACCGAAATTCTGGAATCCATGCTAGTTTTTCAGTTTTATATACACATTTATCTATGAATAAATAAACAAATAAACAAATGAAAGAATGAATAAATAAGTAAATATATAAAAATAAATAGTAGGAAAAGGCAAAATAGAAGCATTTTCACAGGTGGACTTTTGAACCCCACAGCATGATAATATTAAATAAGTTCATAATTACAGTAAAAATATTGGCAAAATGCAATAGTCTAAAATGAAAAGTGAGGAGAAAATGTAAAGATTATTATTCTTACATAACTGCACTGAAACATTTAACAGCCATGGCAAAAGTGAGCATCTAACATCTGACTCTTTACCCTGACACTAATTTACTCTTTCTAAGGTCAACGATCCAACACCGCTCTCACACACACCCACCATTCAGCGCTGTGTGTTGAGGGCAACCCCTTTGGGCCAGAGCTCCTCTTGTTCCTAAATGTTCTAATTGCTGCATTTACATTTTGCCAGCCTGTGGGCCACATTACGAGAAAATAAGTGATAGCAAGAAAAATGTGGGTTTAAGGAGAATTATATTGTATGTGTTACACCTGCAGCGCCTGCCATCACCCCTGAATGCTGCCAGAGGTTGCCGTCACCTGAGTATTAACATTTCATGAACTACATCTTCCATAACCCTTTTCTGTCAGTCTGATTACTCTTCCAACTGTTACACATTAACACTGTCTATTTAAGTTCCCAGTTTCCACACATTCATTGCAATGTCTTCTTTGCCTGATCTACAATTCTGATCGTTATTTCTATCATTGATTACCCCGAGTTTGACTCCTGCCTGTTCTCCGTATTCCCCAGCTTGCCTGTATATGTTTGGATTTACTGCCTGATTATTGGATTGTTTATTGGATTGGATCGTGGTTATGTTTCTGAACTGCCTACCTGTGAACCAATCCCTTGCCTGCCTTTTGTTTTCACCATTTGTTTTGTTACCTTGTTTTTACTATTTATTTGTCTTAATAAACTGTACATGTATCTTAACACCAATGCCCCGGTGCCTTCACTACAGTACACATCTGAACCACGCCCTGCCTCTATGACCCAGCATTCATCAGTCCTGACCTCCATGAATATATTTACACAAACAAATGACTAACACATAGAGATTTGAAACTCAGTACTGGTGTTCCCTATATGCATATTACACAGTCTGCTTAGGGCATCATATCCCTAGGGCGGCACCATCTTACCCTAGGGGCAGGGTCAGGAGGGTTACTTTTGAAATGTATAAAGATTACAGAATACATGCTGTAAAATGTTATTTTGTAATGTATTCCGTTAGATTACTCATTGTCAGTAATGTATTCTAAATACTTTGGATTTCTTTTTCAGCACTGGTAGAAATGTTTTCACTTTTTTGACTATAACAACGTCTCGGTTACTGTTGTAACCTCCGAGACGTAGTGTCGAAGGAAGTGACACAAGGGGTCCATATAAATATGCCACGCACTGACCATGTGACTCGACTGTCAGAGCAGGGGCAAAACAGGCTATTGCGTGTTTAGAGGCACCTGAAACGAATGTGCGTCGCCCTCCCCAACGCCCCCTCAAAGTTTTAGCATACCAACCTCGTAATTTCTTGCACCCCTGGGGGAGAAAGAGGTATTACGTGCTAGCATGGGAGCAAGCCCAGCAGCCGCGGCCTTCTCTCTCACTATGTTTCTCACATAGGATGTAAAGCGGATGGGGCCCAACTTATGTTGGGGAAGGTGGTCATTCCCCGAGGGGAGCAGAAGAGGCTGCACTTGGCGCAGCAGGCTGCTCCCTGCACCCGGCAGGGGGCAACTTAACGACTGAGGAAGAGGCCTAAGGAGGCGTCTTCAAACTTGTCGGCACCGCGTGCCAGGCGCCTAGGCGTGTCCAGAGGCGAAGTAGCGTCCGGCCCGCAGATTTCCTATCCTTTCAGGAGGGGAAGACCTTGCAGAGGCCATACCCTACCCAGTCCAGGGGGAGGAAATGTATGGCAAATACAACACGAGGTGGTAGGTCCAGCCTGATAAGGGGGCTACAGACATGGGGGGGCCGAGGCAGCGAGCTGCCAGAGGGAAACGCAGGTCCGCCGAAAGGGGGACCATATCGCGGAAAATACATCACAGGGAGTTAGCCTAACGAAGGGGAACTATGCCCGTGGAGCCCGACCCCAGTACAGAGCCAAGAGACTCGTACTAGGTCTAGCCGTGAGTTGCTCTGCAGAACTCGCGGGCCAGAAGGCTAGGGAGGAAAAGGCATCCAGGCAGCAACGCTCAGTGGCTGACCTGGGACAGAAGGCGCACTGGATCACATTAGTGAAGGGCGCAGATACAAGCGAAACACCCAGTCGGTTGTGCCGCATTACCGAGTTCTACTGGCTTGGACCTGACAGAACACGGGATGAGACCGACTCAACCCTCAGATTGTAAAACCTGGTGAATGTATTGGGTGTTGCCCAGCCCACTGCTCCACAGATGTCTGCTAGGAAGGTGCCGTGGCTTAGTGCCCACGAGGACGCCACACTTCTCGTGGAGTATGCTCAGACCTGCAGAGTGTGGGCACGCCCTGGGCGTGATAGGCTAGAGCAATAGCGTCAACAACCCAGTGGGCTAGCCTCTGTTTGGAGACGCCGTTCCCTTTCCGCCATCCTCCAAAGCAGACAAAGAGCTGCTCAGAGCATCTAAAGCTCTGCGTGCGGTCCACATAGGTACGCAAAGCACGCACCGGACACAGCAACGAAAGGGCTGGGTCTGCCTCCTCCCGGGGCAGCGCTTGCAGGTTCACGACCTGGTCCCTGAAAGGGGTCGTGGGAACCTTGGGCACGTAGCCCGGTCGGGGTCTCAGGATAACGCGAGAAAATGCCGGACCGAACTCCAGGCAAGAATTGCTGACAGAGAACGCTTGCAGGTCTCCTACCCTCTTGATTGAGGCTAACGCGATCAGAAGGGCCGTCTTCAAGGAGAGGGCCTTGACCTCGACTGAATCAAGCGGCTCAAATGGGGGTCTCTGAAGGCCCGAGAGGACCACTGAGAGATCCTAAGAGGGAAACAGGTTAGGCCGGGTAGGATGTAGTCTCCGGGCACCTTTCAGGAACCTGATAATCAAGTCGTGCTTACCAAGGGACTTGCCATCTACTGCGTCGTGGTGGGCAGCGATAGCGGCCACATACACCTTCAAGGTGGAGGGGGACAGCCACCCTTCCAGCCTCTCCTGCAGGAATAGAAGCACTGACTGAACTGCGCATCTCTGTGGGTCTTTGGACCGGGAAGAACAACAATTCGCGAACAAACGGCATTTTAAGGTGTAAAGCTGCCTAGTTGAGGGAGCTCTGGCTTGATTGATCGTATCTACAACTGCAAGTGGTAGATGAGCTAGATCTTCCGCGTCCCGTCCAGGGGCCAGACATGGAGGTTCCAGAGGTCTGGGCGCAGGTGCCAGAGGGTGCCCCGTCCCTGAGAAAGAAGGTCCTTTCACAGGGGGATTTTCCAGGGAGGGGCTGTCACGAGGAGCATGGGTTCTGAAAACCAAGTGCGGGTGGGCCAGTAAGGGGCCACCACGGTGACCTGTTCCTCGTCCTCCCTGATCTTGCACAGCACCGATGCAAGAAGGCTCACTGGGGGAAATGCATACTTGCGCAGTCCACGGAGCCAGCTGTGTGCCAGCGTGTCTGTCCCGAGGGGAGCATCCGTCAGGGAATACAAGAGCGGGCAATGGGAATTGTCTTGGGAGGCAAAGAGATCTACCTGTGCCTTGCCGAATCGGTCCCAAATGAGCTGGACCACCTGGGGGTGTAGCCTCCACTCTCCGCTGAGCGAAGCCTGCCGCGACAGCGCGTCCGCTGTCGTGTTGCGTTCGCCAGGGATGTGAGTGGCTAGCAGCGACCTGAGTCGCGGCTGACTCCAGAGGAGGAGATGGCGGGCGAGTTGAGGCATATGACGAGAGCGCACGCTGCCTTGGCGATTTATGTACGCTACCGTCGCGGTGCTGTCTGAACGGATCAGAACGTGCTTGCCTCGTATTAGTGGAATAAACCTCTGTAGGGCAAGGATAACGGCCATCAACTCTAGGCAGTTGATGTGCCAATGCTGCCGGGGGCCTTTCCAGGTGCCAGCGGCAGCGTGCCCGTTGCACACGGCGCCGCAACCCAATCAAGAGGCGTTTGTGGTGACCACGACGCATCTGGACACCTGCTGCAAGGGAACTCTGGACCATAGGAAGCAGAGGTCTGTCCATGGGTTGAAAGTTTGACGGCAGGCGGGGGTGATTGTCACACGATGCGTGCCATGGCGCCATGCCCATCTCGGGACTCGGGTCTGTAGCCAGTGTTGTAGCGGTCTCATATGCATCAACCCAAGCGACGCGACCGCGGCTGAGGATGCCATATGCCCCAGGAGCCTCTGGAATTGTTTTAAAGGGACCGCTGTGCCGGGCTTGAAGAAAGCGAGGCAGCTGAGTACTGACCGAGCGTGCTCGTTGGTGAGACGCGCTGTCATTGAGACCGAGTCTAACTCCATACCGAGAAAAGAGATGCTCTGAACCGGGGCGAGCCTGCTTTTTTCCAACTTGACCTGAAGCCCTAAACGGCTGAGGTGCCGGAGCACCTGGTCCCTGTGAGTGCACAGCAATTATCGAGAGTGAGCTATTTTGGTCGAGATAATTGAGTATGCGGATGCCTGCTTCCCTTAGGGGGGCAAGAGCAGGGGACAGGCCGAAGGGGATGACTTTATACTGATACGCCTGGCCGTCGAAAGTGAACCGTAAGAAGGGTCGGTGTCGCGGCAAAATGGAGACGAGGAAGTACGCGTCCTTCAGGTCTACTGCCGCGAACCAATCTAGCTACCGAACGCAGGTGAGAATCTGCTTCTGCGTGAGCATTTTGAACGGGAGTCTGTGCAAAGCCCGGTTGAGAACTCGCAAGTCCAAGATTGGTCACAACCTGCCACTTTTTCTGGGTACGATGAAGTAAGGGCTGTAGAGACCCTTCTTCATCTCGGCTGGAGGGACGGGCTCTATCGCGTCCTTGAGGAGGAGTGTAAAAATATCTGCTCATAAGGCACTGGCATGTTGGCCGTGCCCTAGAGTGGAGCGAATACCGCTGAAACGAGGCGGGAGCCGGGCGAATTGTATCGCGGAGCCGAGTCGGATGGTCCTGGCCAACCAGCGCGACGGGTTGGGAAGCGATAACCACGCGTCCAAGCTCCGTGCGAGGGGGACTAAGGGGACGATCATGTTTGATGTACCAGGCGGGGCTTTGCAGCGGGGCAGAGCAGGTAAAGTGCCATCGGGAGGCGATGACGCATCCCAAGGCTCTGGTGCTGAGAAAAGACTGAAGCACTTACCTTGCGCCACACACCTGGCAGGGGGCAGGTTAGCGACTGAGCAGGAGGAGGTCCAGGGTAGGGGTCCTCTAGACTCGTCGGAACCGGCCGGCCGGGGAACAGTCATGGGGACTGGAGGCAGGTGGTCCGCGTCCAGGATGCCGGGACTGTTGAGATCTGGCAGCAGAGTGCCGTGAGAACGGCATTTGCGGGCCAGGTGAACCAGAGACAAAAGGAAATAGCTCTGTTACTGAGAATATGAGAGTGTGAAAACTAATTCAACAAAAAAAATTCTCCTCCCGGCCCTCCACCAGGGACGGAGCGGTCTTACCATCTCCGGAGCTAACGTCTTGGTCCCTGGGTTGAGCGTCTACGGAGCGCCTGGGAGCCTTCTGGGTCCTCGAGGGGGTCCGTGAGACGGGGGCGTATGCCGCCTGAGAGGTGCTCGACGCTGGGGCTGAGAGCTGGGCCTGAGTTGCGGAGCTACCTGTTGTTGCTTTCTGGTCGCAGGGGGGACGCCCTCGGCGAGCAGGCGGGGCGTGGGCGCGCTGACTGGGTGGCGTCGCGGCATGATGTGAGAAACTGCCCCCCTCTGCTTCCTCACCACCGAGAACTGCTGGGCAAAGTTGTCGATGGTGTCACCGAAGGGCCGAGCTGGGAGTCGGGGGCGTTGAGAAATCGTGATTTGTCAATGCCATGCATCTCGACCGTGTTCAGCCAGAGGTGGCGCTCCTGGACCACGAGTGTGGCCATCGTCCACCCGAGTGCCTGCACCATGACCTTCATAGCTCTGAGAGTGAGGTTGGAGCAGAGCGCAGTTCCTGCAGCACATCGGGGTTGGAACTACCCAGGTGCAGATCTTGAGTGCCTTGGCTTAGTAAATTGCAGGAGAGCCATGGCATGCAGGGCAGAGGTGGCCTGTCCAGTGGTGCTGTAGACTTTTGAGGTCAGTGATGATGTCATTCTACAGTTCTGGAGAGGAGTTCCGGATAGTCCCGCCAGGTAGCGGTGTTCCGCCATCCAGGGTAGTGAGAGCGGACAAGCGGAGGGCACTTGCACTTCCGGGAATGACAGAACCAAGGGGGGGTGTGGCTATAAGCGGCGCCGTGACCCGAGGAACCGATCGAGTAGCCGAGAGGGGGGGACGGAGATTTCCAATACAGCCTCGCACTCGCGGCGGCCCGGGAAAGCATAGCGGACATCTGCGAATCAGCCTCAAACTGGGCATGCAGACCCGAAGGTGGCAGCCCAGGCGAGTCATCAGCATCAGACGCCGCTGTGACGCTCTCCGATGCAGCGGCGATGCCGTCATCCAGTTCCGGGGGCTCAAGGGAAAATGCCGGCTGGCCAGGAAGCGAGCTGCACACTTCCCGAGCTCGGACGGAAGCAAACAACCGTGCTGGGGGGCGGGTGGTTCGTGGGGATTTACCCGGCGAAACCGAGCCCATGGTCATCCCCAAATCGCCTTCTTCGCCGCCCGGGTCGACCTCAATCTTGTGGGAAGAAGGAACAACGCGGGGGGCGGCTGAAGTTGCTTTCATGACAAAAGAAAGCAGCGCAACCGCAATGTTGCCGTGGTTTTGTTCTCGCACTGAGAACATGAACCATTCATAAAACGCTGCCAGCGTGTGATCGCAGCCCAGGCACACAAGGCTGCTTTCATCACCGTCAGAAGTGGAGAGATATCAACCGCATCCAGGAACTACACAGAGGCGGAAAGACATCTTTAAAAAGACGTGTCCTGAAAAGGACGTTCAACACTTGCTGTGTATTGCTCTTTTATGAGTGGGAACTCAAACTCTTTTAGAGAAAATATACTCTTTTAGGAGGAGAACACTCATAAGGAGAACACTCATAAGCGCTGTCGAAGCGCCCAGGGGCATGAACTGCACAGCGTGCAGAGAGAGAGAGACGCCAGCTGGAAATGCGCCGTGCGGATCCAACTGCAATGCTTCTCGCTGGTAGAGGTGAGTGAAACAGGAGTGTGTTTCAGCTGCTTGCGGTACAACCATTCGGCTCCGAAGACACTACGTCGAGAGGGTGACAGAAGGGGAACTGATTAATCAAATTGATCTCGTTTTAAGAATTTTCAGATATTTTTACAGGAAAACAATACAAAAATTATTAAAGAATACGATTTTTTATTAGAAAAAAAGAAATTATGATCCAACGTGAATTTTCTTGATAAAAAAAAAATAATAATATTTAGATGCCTGATAACATGCATGTAAAATGTCTAAAAATAGCATTTTATCTTAGCATAAAGCTGACAATTTACACAAGGTTTATTTTTATTTCTTTTGCTCCACACTTCAAATTTAACTCTCTGTCTGCTCTTATGAATGTAACACATCAGAAAGTGTTTCACTGCTGTTCAAATGCACTTTGGATCGCATTTATATGTATCAATGTTTTCCATCTGAAAGGACTAAATATTAAATGAAACAAATTACAATAAAATGCAAGGTAATCTCTTCAATAATCAAAATGTTATTTTTGAATGTAACTATTCTAATTAACAATGATTTAAATTTTAACTATAGTGGAATACAGTTACTTATATTAAATATGTAATCATGTACCATGTATTCCATTACTCGCCAACCCAGCCTAGGGGGGCACCAGAAACTCCACCGGCTGCCCTTACTCACAGGTTATTGAAGGACCTGGTAGCAGTCCTGGAAGACATATGATAGCCTCGCAAGATAGCCAGTGATCACGGAGTTCTGAGTAGGTCATCAATTTGGCCAGCAGCGGCCTTGCTGAGACTAAAGCACCTTTGTGTAGCTGTTGGAATTGTGCATCTCATTATGATCTTAAGAAATTGTGTCAACTGTCTGCATTTTACAGTTGATATACTTCCATAGAAGTGCTTCTTCGTTCAGGGGTAAAAATAAAATCCAAACATTCAAACACCCACCACACTGATGTGGGAGGCATTTAGAAGTACATTTAAATATGAGGACGCTACATGTAAAACCTTCTGTCTCATTCTGAGCCTCAAAGCCTCATTCTGAGTAGAATTCACATGAGATCAGTAAAATAGGCTGTTTTAACCACTCGATGATGATTCAAAGTTATAGTTTTTAATTTGTCTTGTTTATATTATGAATGCATGATGCCAATGCACTAACATGCTACACGTGGCCATAATATGCATCGGTTACACTCTGTTATTGTAATTTATTATGACACTGATACCATTGCAAAGATGAGTGTATAAAAGTGTTAATGTGCAGAACAAAGATAAAACAATGATGATAAGAGGCATATCTTACTATAGACAGATATGTGAATTGTTTTTGCAGCAGATGGCACATGAATGAATGGGCACTTTTGAGTATTTGAGAAGATTTGAGTCCTTTAGCAGACTAAAAACAAACAAACATTTGACTTGGTATTGAAAAATGTCTCTAGGTGAATGATCGTACAGATGTAAGTGCATTTGCACCAGCTTGCTAATAACTCTGCACATCAATGTGTTCATGTAGAATGATTTTTATTCACTGAACTGGGTAAACATTTTAGCCATCGGCCTTAAGGTAGGTGGAGATCCAGGTCACACCAACCGATGACATGGACCAATGGAAGTAAGAAGGTGTTTAGCAGTCGATATTAATTTTTCCTAAACGTTTGCCCCAGCGAGCTGTTACGAACCTGAAACGAATCCAGAAAACACCTTAATTTTGGCCAGATTTAGTTTTAAATGACTTACACCAGTTCGTTCTTTGATTTTTTTTTAGGAAGTATATTGAGGCTTTGTTGCATCAAGACACAGGTCTACTTTTTTATTGAACCACCTGTTCAATTTAAATTTTCACATTTTGTTAGGTTATGTTAAAAAATGTAGTTTTCTTGTTGTTGCTCAGATTAGTAGATACACAGAAATAAGGTGAGGCACAGAAGGGCAACTGTTTTTCCTGAACTGAAAGAAATAAACTTGATTTTTTTTGTTTGCAAATTGATGATTTGTTCAGTTTCTGTTCATTCTCCTAGGTTATTTGAGTGTCAGCAAAATACGTAGTCCTTTGTGGCCTGTTGCATTGTCTTAATATCCATACTGTATGTTCTTTACTTAGAAGGTCTTATTTCTTTTTAGTAAAGCAGCTCTAACTCTTTGGTATCTCACTCTTTTGTATAATTGTGTAATGTTATATAATTGCATCACATAAATCATTCATTCCATCGTGTCATCAAGACAGCCCATATGTCCTTTTCCCTGGCCACATCCTCTTCCTGGGGAACCCAAGGCATTCCCAGGCCAGTCGAGAAACACTACCTCCAGCGTGTTCTGGGTCTGCCCCTGGGTCTCTTCCCAATTGGAAATTCCCAGAAGACCTTCCTAGGAAGGCACCCAGGAGGCTCCTTTAAACTGGCTAATTTCAATGCGGAGGAGCAGCAGCTCTACTCCGAGCCTCTCCCTTATGTCTGAACTTCACACCCTATCTCTTAGGGTAAGCCAAGCCACCATGCGAAGAAAACAAATTTTGTACATTTGTATCTGTGACCTTGTTCTTTTGGTCACTATCCTAAGCTCGTGACTATAGTTGAGGGCAGGAACATAGATTGACTGGTAAATTGAGAGCTTCACCCACAGAATAAGCTCCCTCTTCACCACCTCGGTCTGGTACAACAACCGTATTACTGCCGCCGCTGTATGGATCCGCCTGTTAATCTCATGCTCCAGTTTACCCTCATTCACGAACAAGTCCCCGAGATACTTTAACTCCTCCACTTCTTGAAGTCACCTCTCACCCTGGATGACTCTAGAGAAGGAGAGAGTCCAACCCCCATCCAGAAGATTGGTTCCAGAGCCAGAACTGCGCTTGGAAGTGAGCCAAAAAAATATCTAGTTAGTATCACTCAACCTACCGCACCAACTCCGGCTCCATCCCACCAGTGAGGTCACATTCCATGTACCAAAACCCAGTTTCCATAGCCAAGGTCCAGTCTGCATCTGCCACCCATCTCCTATTTTCCTCCTTGTAGGTGGTGAGCCCACAAGGCTGTGACTCCATTGTTACCCGTATCTCCTATGTTTTACTGATGGACCAGTGGCTCAGAGGACTAAATTCGTCCGAGGAGAAAGAGACTGCAACGGCAGTGACAAACTCAGGCAAGTCTCTTATTGGGTAAGAACATGTTTGATGTATTGTAAAAAAAAAAAAAAACATAAATTGCATTCACATAAATCTCGTCCAATGTCTTTAGATTCCTGTAGGTACTCAATGTTACCTTCTTTTCCCTTCACAGGTTTTATGATGGTTTCACCTTGTTGGTAAGGTAAGTTTGATATTTCTCTATTTAGATTTTAATTACCTATCCTCTACTATTGTAAAGCTTATGTTTATTTGTTTAGTTACTGGTTGATTTAGCTAATTTAATTAAAGCTACTGTATTGGACTTTATCTAATTAACTTCCTTTTTACGGATTTGTTGTGTAATTTTATCCTATTTTTAGTTTCCTTTCTTTTCACTGATTAAGAAACTTTTCTTAATAACCCATAAACTCTTTGAAAATAATCCCTTTCAATTTAACCACAAATTTCAGAAATTTAAATAGAACAACAAAATACACTTGAAATGATGATACCAAATTACACAAGTATTTTAACAAGGATTCCCTCAATGAGAAAAAATTATAATAATTAAATAGCTCCTCAAAAGAAAACAATGAATCAAACTATTAATTCGGTCCACGGTTCAATGAATGATTGTACCTCATCAACCCTTGAATTTCATCCCTGATTAGGACAAAATTAGTTGATCTGCAATTCCACTTTCTGCCATTTCCATAAGATAAACAAATTCAGTTTCTGTATTTTTTCAACACAGAGAATTTAAAGGATTCGTTCACGGATGGCTCGCCAGTCCAACCCCACATCGCACACAAGAAGAGTTGAGACAAATCCAGATACAGGAATGATTCATACTTCACTCAATCCACATCCAAATTGGACTAACTCAGCAGCTTGAATATCAACAGAACTCAAACCATCAGCAGGAAAGAAAAAACCTGATCTTGAATACACAAGGCGAAAAAGATAATTAGTATTTGATACTATATACACATCGATTCAATGTCAATACGATTCCTAATAAAACAACAAAATATATCTATGTATATGACTCTGTGCAATACATTGTCTCTTTGTGCAATTTTTTTTCTCTTTAACAATACATTGTCTCTTTGTGCAATTGTTTCTCTTTAACAATAAAGACATTTCACTTAACTCTGTGTAATTGCCTGTATAATTACCTTGTTAACATACAAACGCACATTAACACTTTCATTTAACATAAATGGAAACATTTCCTTTTTAAACTTATGCTGCATTACCATTAATACTGCATCAAATAAACATTAATCATTTGATAGTACACACTTAATATGACCTTCGTCTGTCTTAAGTAAAAGATATATTAACTCACATAGGAAATCAAGTGCTATTTACATACACATTGGAAGATCCAGGTAATTTCCAGATGATTCACATACCAAGATGTCTCTTTCAAAAATTCTCTGCTTCTCTGAACCATTTTATATATATATATATATATATATATATATATATATATATATATATATATCATACATATGTGTGATTTTGGAGCAATGAATCTCCCGGAGCAGCTACAGACATCCACTCGCATCACAGGTTCACGTGGAAAACAGCCAGTAAATGCGTGCAGTCACCCAGTAAATGTGGCACAATTTTGTGATGTTACTCATGGTGTGATCTCATTTGATACTTCACAAGATCAAACATATCACTATTGGAGATATTTATAACCTTTGATATTTTATAGTTATGCATTTTTATAAGAATGATGCATTTATTTGCTGCCTTATATTCACTCTGTTAGCATCTATCATACGTTTAATCTGTTATTTAATTTACAATTATTTCATTTGTTACTAGTTACCTCTAGTAACCTAGGTTACACCATGTTATTCTTTTTGGCTGAGCATGGCTGGGCTCCATAGGTCAGAGCCCAGCCACCATGTGCTTGGCTATGAGCTCCTCTCCCAGGCCTGACTCCAGGAGAGTGCCCCAGCCTCCCTAATTCGGGAAAATTAAATCTACTGCCACTTGGTGACCTCCTCTTAGGGGGTTAGGTAGAGTTAGGACTCTTTGTATGGCCCCTCACATTCATTCTCCCCCAAGAATAGTTATAACATGTTTTCATTTAAAAATTGTAATAAATTCTAGAAGATTTACAAGCGTATAGGGTGCCAAAATGTATCAGAGAGTGAAAAATGTACCTTGCATTGTACATGGATGCTGCAAAGATCAACAAAGACCAAATTTGAATGTCTAGAATATATGTGGAAAAAAAAAAAAAAAAAAAAAAAAAAAATAGGCTAATTGATTTTCATATTGATTGAAATTGATTGAAATTCATATTGTTTACAATATGAATTTACCTTCCAGATGAGTTTAGAAAGATGAGTTCAAAAAGCCTATATATGATGAAATGCACCACTTGTGTCAGTTAGCAACAACAACAAAAAAACTCTACCAGTTGCATAATTTTGCAAAATGTCATTGCATTTATGTATTTATTTTTCTTTGAATATTTAGAACACATTTACATTTTAAATCTTCAAAATGTTCCACAGCACTTAAAATTAACATATTGTGTACCAAACACATACTAGAGAGTGACAAATACACACAAGAACGTACTTTGATACTTAAAAGACCTGCAAAGACCTAATTTGAATGTCTAGAATATGTAAGCAGAAAAAAAGTCAAGCAAAATGAATGATCTTACTGTGTCAACAGGTTTACTATATAAATAAAACCCTCCAGATTAATTTAAAAAGCCTACATTTAATTAATTATACCAGTTTACCCCAGAATAACATGCACTGAACATGCATAACCACTATCTCCTTTTCCCTTTCCAGTGTCAAGATAAACCCAACAAAGCATAAACCCAACAAAATCAAACAGCTTAGAATATGTCAGCACCTTTACTTTTTCAAAGGCTAACCAGTGTGGAGAGCAAGCAATAGGCGGGCAAAATCATTGTCAGGTGATTAGGGAAGACACTGTTCTCTCAATTATTGTTCTAACCTCCTTATTTACACTCTCTATTTCATTCTTCTTCTCTCTGTTATTTTTGCTGTCACTGATAATGAGGTTAGAGTGTTGTAGCAGTGACATAGGTGACTCTCCTGTGGTGATGCATTAAGAAATGGTAGCGTGCAGTGGTAAGAAGCCTGCAGGGATGTATAACTTACATAGTCCACTAGATGAGGGGGTGTCTTCGGCCTGCATTTTTTTTCTTTACACATGAAAGCATGCAACTATTCTTTCTCTGTGTTTTCTCCTTTGACTGACACTGAGGTCTCTAAACTCCTCCTCTCCAACCACCCCGCCAACTGTTCCCTTGACCCCATTCCATCACACCTTCTCCAGGCCATCTCTCCTTCCATCCTACCTGCACTTACTCACATAATTAACACATCTCTACTTACAGGCACTTTTACCACTACATTTAAGCAGGCTCAAGTAACCCCACTGCTGAAAAAAACCTGCACTTAACACCATACAGATAGAACACTACAGACCAGTCTCTCTCATCCCATTCATGGCAAAAACACTTGAAAGGCCAATTTTCATTCAGATCTCTCACAGAACAAGCTGCTGGATGACAATCAGTCAGGCTTCAAAAGTGGACACTCCACCGAGACTGCCCTGCTGTCACGGAGTCACTGGGACTGAAAAGCTGAATCCAGATCATCCGATCTGATTCTGCTGGACCTTTCTGCAGCCTTTGACACAGTCAACCATCAGAACCTTCTCTCCACCCTCTCTACTCTGGGCATCAGAGGAACTGTGCTTGACTGGTTGACCTCCTATCTCTCAGATAGGTCCTTCAAGGTAGCCTGGAGAGGTGAGGTATCCAAGCCACATCAGTTACTTACTGGGGTACCTCAGGGATCAGTGCTTGGTCTACTTCTCTTCTCCATATACACAAAATCACTGTGAACCTTCATTCAGTCACATGGTTTCTCTTACCACTGCTACGCTGACGACACGCAACTCTACTTGTCTTTTCAGCCCAACGACACCACAGTGACTACTCAAATTGCTGCCTGTCTGGCAGACATCTCGGCCTGGATGAAGGAACACCACCTGCAACTCAACCCAGCCAAGACCGAACTCTTTGTCTTTCCAGCCAACCCTGCTTTTGAACGCAACATCACCGTGCAGCTGGGTTCAACTACAGTATCGCCTTCCAAAACAGTCAGAAATCAAGGGGTAACCATCGATAACAAGCTACATTTCACAGACCATATCTCAAAGACTGCAAGATCATGTAGATTTACACTCTACAATATCAGTGAAATAAGACCTTTCCTCTCTGAACATGCCACACAACTGCTTGTACAGTCACTTGTCATAACTAGACTGGACTACTGTAACTCTCTCATTGCAGGCCATCCTGCATGTGCAACTAGACCTCTGCAAATGATCCAGAATGCAGCTGCATGTCTGGTCTTTAATGAACCAAAGAGAGCGCATGTTACACCACTCTTTGTCTCTCTCCACTGGCTGCCGGTTGATGCACGTATTAAATTCAAGGCTCTGATGCTGGCATACAAAACAGTCACTGGGTCTGCTCCGGCATACCTAAAATCAATTATGCAGATCTACACTCACTCCAGAACCCTGCGGTCGGCTAAGGAATGTCACCTTGTTCTACCAACACAAAGAGGCACCAAAACACTTTCCCGGACTCTCAGTTTTATCATACCACGTTGGTGGAATGACCTTCCCAACTCCATCCATGAAGCTGACTTACTCTCTGTCTTCAAAAAACAGCTATAAACACATATTTTCCAAGAGCACTTAACCAGTCGATAAAAAAATTAAAATAAAATAAAATAATTCTTGTTGCACTTAAATCTGTTTTGAATGCTATTCTGATGCTAGTGAAACTTTGTAGTATGGCACTTTTCATACAAATGTCTCCTTAAGATGATTCGCTTATGTTTTCTGCTTTTGTATGTTGCTTTGGATAAAAGTGTCTGCCAAATGGATGAATGTAAATGTAAGCATGCTTAGTTTAATTCATATCTTCCATGCTAACCATTTGCCTGGGAAATAGACAAAAAAACTGGAAGTTTAAAGGTGCAATATGTAAAATTTTTCAAGTAATATTCACCCTTTTTTTTGCCAAAATGTGAACGACTTGTGACTCAACTTAAAAAAAATTGCCCTTCCCGGACTTCCTATGTTGCCTATTAAGCCTGTAGACTTATTTTAATGTGAAGGGAGTGGGTCGCTTTTGCCGGGAAAATCAAAAGGATGTGACGTTTATGCGTGCTCCCAAGAGCCTTGCCTCAGACAGTAGCTTCTCTTCAGCTATTTAACAGCGACAACAAACTGCAATACTAGGTAACGTTATCTTAGAGATGGAATCCAGCAAATGTCCAGCTCCCAGCACAACACTGACTCCTACACAATCTCAGAGTAAGTAAAAAATTACAGTATCTACTGAATCCCATCTGGCTAAGCGGAAATGTGATCATGGTCAAGTGAAAACTAGAGTGAACATCGGCAGGGTATCTGTTTCCTGGAGGGACTTTCGTTCGGTTTTGGGTTTCAAAACCGACCCTGAATTGGCATTCTTCGTATTGGACAGGTAAGCAACTGCAAAGCATGTGAAATATAGTGCCATAAGGACTGATCTTTGAATATTAGCTGACTTGATCATGCCTGCTAACTCTGACTAATTGCTATCTTGCTTCATAATTTTCAAATTATTTCAACAATCTTTTCATCATACTAAAAGTCAGGTTAATGTCAATGTTAATCTGTAATTATTCAGCAAATTAAACTACAATAACACATTAAATGAATGATAGATAATGTTCAAAATAATGCAAAAAGCTACATTTATTAGTGTAATGTAACTTGGTTATACAGAATATATATATATATATATATATATATATATATATATATATATATATATTCCATTATTATAAAACAATAGTGCATCAAAATTTCAAAGTGACAGTTGTTATGGAATCACATCAATACTGAATTGTGTCAGCATATTTATAATGTTCAGTCTTTTTTATAAACAGCTACAGTCATCATCCACCAAATCTAGCTAACAGCTATTGATAAATCATATACGTAAATGCAGTCAGTGTATCATGCAAAGAAAAAAGATCACTTCAATCTGCAGTCTCGCATAATCAGGCCTATATCCACACTTTGTTTTATCCCTGTTCCAGCACTGGAGAGTAAAATATAATATGCAGTCTGAAAGTTTTTAGTAAAACAATCATAACTGTGGAACTTTAATTATTTACCTCTTCTGTCAGCATGATGTCAGTGAATCACATTCAGTGTCTTTGTATGTTACGCCAATGTTTTTTGTTGATGCTCACTCCCGTCCCTATGGTGTGTGTGTGCACGCGTGAGCACGAGCACGAGCAACAGGAAGCTGGCTGCTGTTCACTTAATGGCCACAGGTGTCATTAATAACAAGGGTTTCTGAATCTTACATACTGCACCTTTAGTGTACTCTACCTGCTCTTTTGATTTTTGATTTTTTTTTAGTAGGAAAATGGTTATACATGATAAGCATTATTCCTGCAGCTATTCATTTATGATAAATGATTTGGAATTACTGCCACCTCTGTTGCAGAAATCCTTCTTTTGATTGTACAAGAGTCCACTGTGATGAGAAGGAGGGTGTGGCCGGGCAGTGGGCACGCACACCCGGCACTGAATCATCCTAATCAGCCAGAAGTGGGATAAGGACAAGCTGTATTTGTGCATCTTTATTTGTTTTGCTGTTTATGTTATGTTTGCGTTCTGTTTGATATAGGTAATATAACTAACAGTAAAGTTCTAACAGTTCAAATTTGTAAATGCATTTGGTATCCATGAATGAACAATGATTTTTACAGCATTGTTTTAACCTTGGTAGCTACAGTACAGTGCTACTAATTTGAAAATGCAGCTTGATACAGGAAAAGCTACACTATTGTGAAAATATATGAACTACTGTTACACTGCTGGAAAATGTAACTGAATTTGTTGCATCACTACTTTTAGTTATTTACTCCATAACACTGCAACACATATACCAGTTGCATGTTTCACTGCTCTTGAGAACACCTTTCTGTTAATGAAATACCAGAGAGGAAGAAAAATTTATGTGTGCAATGAGCCTTCAAATTCCCCATGTCAGCTATCTGTATGCCTATGTTTGTACAATATACACAGTACTATATCTATAGATATGTACAGATATTTTTAGACAGGTGATAACAAAGAGAGAGGGGAAAATCAAAAAAAGGAAATATTAATTGCTTTGTCACTGAGGTCCTTTGGCAGGCTGGCATAAATATGTATAGTCAGGCCTACCCTCTCTTTGTGTAGAGGCCAGGGTGGTGCTTTCTGGTGTTGCAAAACATTAACAGATCCCAGACATTATTATGAATGCCAGCAACATTAATAAACATTATCAGATGGTGTTTAATTTCCTCTACAGAGGAAAGTCAGAATGAGACTGCCTCAATCATAGTCTGAAAAAAGTCCTATTGCCGATTGTAACGAGGATGTATATTGTAAATAGGACTGAAGACACTAAATGAAAACCAAATAACTAAATATAAATTTAGCCACTGTTGGCCCTGTTTTAAAATTTCACGTTGTTGCGATGTGTTTAAAATCAGAATTTGTATTGAATTACTCAGTGATGTTTACCATTTCACAGGTAGGCTAAATGCATTCACTCTAATTGTGGACATCAACTTTTTAAAAGTGAGAAGGAACCCAGCATTTTTCAATTTGTTACTCTGTTGGGTCAGTATTGTTGTGTTTGCATTCAGCCAAATAAATCTTTCCAGTGAGACGTGGCCTGGCAGGTGTTTCAGCAAAGTCATAGAATATAAGTACAATATTCCTAGATGTTTATTTAGTTCCATGGTTAAATTGACAATGAACACTGCTTCAACTGAACAAGATATTCCATCTCAGCACAGTAGTGATGACTATATGAATTAATTTACAAATCAAATTTGTACCATCAATAACATCAAAATGAATATTGGAATCATGCATCAGTCTGCAGCAGCTCCTTAGAAGACAGTGTCTCATAGACAATCTAAGCAACCACAGAATTAGTTGTCAATGTTATGCCGACGATGCTCAGCTTTATATTTCCTCTAGACCAGATAAAATTTCCCCATTTTCTAAGATAGCAGAGTGTAGCATACCTGTTAATTTGCAAATCAATTTAAAAATTCTGCTTTTTTACTTACAAAAATTTCCTCAGTACTTAACTAACCTTTTATCGTGCAATAATCATGTTCACTATGATCGCAAAATTCCAGACTGTTGATATTACCAAGAATAGCAAAATCCACAAAATTAGATAGAACCTTTTCCTATTTGGCTCCTGAACTATGTAATAACCTCCCTAGTATTGTATGGGACTAACTCACTTAGTTTAAGACAAGACTAAACATTCATCTATTTAGCCAGAAAAACACCTAATGTATTGGGTGTTGCCCAACCTGCTGCTCTGCATATGTCTGCTAGGGAGGTGCCTCTGGCCAGTGCCCACGCAACACTTCTTGTCGAGTGTGCTCGGACCCGCAAGGGGCAGGGCACGGCCTGGATGTGATAGACAAATGTAATGGCATCCACTACCCAGTGGGAAAGCCTCTGTTTGGAGATAGCGTTCCCTTTCCGCTTTTGGTTCCTACCAAAGCAGACAAACAGCTGCTCAGAACGTCTAAAGCTCTGCGTGCGGTCCAAATAGATACGCAAAGCACGTACCGGACACAGCAATGAAGGGGCTAGGCCTGCCTCCTCCTGGGGCAGTGCTTGCAGGTTCACTACCTGATCCCTGAAGGGAGTCGAAAGAACCTTGGGCACGTAGCCCGGTTGCGGTCTTAGGATCACATGATTGTCTGCCGGGCCGAACTCCAGGCAGGTGTTGCTGACAGAGAATGCTTTCAGAGCTGCGATAGCAGCTACATACACCTTCAAGGTGGAGGGGGACAGCCTCCCCTCCAAACTCTCCTGCAGGAATGAGAGCACTGACCTAACTGCACACCTCTGTGTGTTTTCAGCCCGGAAAGAACACCAATTTGCAAACAAGCGCCACTTCAGGGCGTAAAGTTGCCTGGCAGAGGAAACTCTGGCTTGGTTGATTCTGTCAACGATGGCAGGTGATAGACTAGCTAGATCTTCCACATCCCGTCCAGGGGCCAGACGTGGAGGTTCCAGAGGTCTGGGTGTGGATGCCAGAGGGTGCCCTGTCCCTGAGAAAGAAGGTCCTTCGTTGGTGAGGTGCGCTAACATTGAGACTGAGTCTAACTCCATGCCGAGAAAAGAGATGCTCTGTACCGGGGTGAGCTTGCTCTTTTCCCTGTTGACATGAAGCCCTAAATGGCTGAGGTGCCTGAGCACCTGGTCCCTGTGGGTGTATAGTAACTCTCGGGAGTGGGCTAGGATGAGCCAGTCATCAAGGTAGTTGAGTATGCGGACACCTACTTCCAGGAGCAGGGTAAGGGCTGCATTTGCGACCTTCGTAAAGATACGAGGGGACAGGGACCTGTCAAAGGGGAGGACCTTGTACTGATATGCCTGGCCGTCGAACGTGAACCGTAGAGAGGGTCGATGTCGAGGCAATATTGAGACGTAGAAGTACGCATCCTTCAGGTCTACCTCTGCAAACCAATCTAGATGCCGGACGCAACTTAGAATGTGTCTTTGCGTGAGCATTTTGAACAGGAGTTTGTGCAAGGCCCGGTTGAAAACTTGCAAGTCCAAGATCGGTCGTAAGCCGCCGCCTTTCTTGGGTATGATGAAGTAAGGGCTGTAGAAACCCTTCTTCATCTCAAATTGGCTCTATCGCGTCTTTGAGAGTCAAGATTTCTGACTGGCAAATTAAATTGCGTAACCGAGTCGAATGGTCCTGGCCAGCCAGCGTGATGGATTGGGAAGTGAAAGCCACGCATCCAATAGGGGAACTGGCTCCCTCAGCTGAGCCTGTTTTCTCCCAAGGTTTTTTGTCTCCATAAACTAACATAAAATGAAGTTTTGTGTTTCTTTCCACATTCACATTTGGCTTGCTCACTGGGGGCTTAAATACAATGATTTTTAAGACATGATTTTCAATCACACTATTTCTTTAAACCGCACAATGAGGACTTTAAGACATCCCATCTTAATTTTATGTCGCTGCATAATTTTCAGTCTAGCTGCTTTGTAGCTAATTATATCTGTTGTGAAAAGGGCTATACATATAAAGATTTCTTGACTTGAGCTGTAGTGCATATGCTCTGACACATTGTGCAGTGGCACTTTTGTGGGCGAACCAAGTTTGAATCAGGCTTGAGTAATTATCCATGTTTTCCTGTTGCTTCTACATGGTCCTCTCCAATTAAAGGCACAAATTCTATACAAATAATTATCAACATTTAAAGTTAAGGTTTGAGGTTGATTACTAATCATTAAATTAAAGCAACATTTATTATTAAAGATGCACTACATAACTTTGCGCTCTCTAGCGACATCTGTGGATGAAACTGCAAGCAATTTGCAGAATAACACAATGCCAATCATGTTTTGGCACTGCTCTTCTGGAGGATGAATCTCATAATTTGAGTTTACCTGTACATTGCTTGTGTGTAATCATGACAAGGAGATATTCAGAGCTGGAGTCATAACGTGCTATTTCATGTTTATATTATATTATACAATTGAACATTAAAAACTGAAATATTTCTTGCTTTTGATGAAGATAAACAACCCTCTTATTTACAGGTTTTTAATGAATGAATTTTACACTTTTATGACAGTTCACTCAAAGTAGAACACCGGACTCTCTTCAATCACCACCAGTATATTTTAATATGGTTACACACAAGTGTTTGATCTACTATTAATGTTTGCATTGTCCTGCACTTATCAATTTAAGAGGTGAAACTCGTGATACTGCTGATACGAGTTCAATTAAATACTTTTTATATTATAATGTACAGCCTCAGTAGATAATGCAAGTGAATACAGTATGTCTATGCGATACAAACAATATCACCGTAAACTAAAAACATAAAACAAGGATTCAGTAATGGTGGGGATGAAATATACTTTCTTAAACATGAAAATAATAAGCTTAATTATGCAATATAACAAATATGCCATATTGAAATTACAAGAAGTACATTTCAGAAGTCATGAATATTAGTTAACAGGTCACAGTTACTTCCCCAACAACATAAAGAGATTGGTTAACACACGAGTAATGTGCAATCCATAAAAGCATGATAACCAGTGTTAGGTAAGCTACTTTAAAACTGTAATTTAACAAGCTACTCAAAATGTATAGTTAAGCTACAGTTAACCAACTCTTTTGAAAAAATAGTTAGCTACACTACAAGTTATTATCAAAAAAAAATAGCTAGCAACATTGAAGCTACTTAATGAGGCAATCTATTTTACAATGTTACTCTCAAACCAATAATATTAATTACATTTACAAAATTATTATTATTATTAATTAATGTATTCATTAAATGAATTTAATGTATTATTTGAAATGTATTTAATACAGTTAACGAATAGTAATATTAATTAAATTAATAATGGCAATACAATAAACAACACCATAAAAGATACATAAAAAATCAGATCAGATGCCACTAAAAATTATTTTTATACTACAACACGCTTTTCAGTCCTCCTGATATGACCAGATGTAGCCTACTTCCCTAAATATACATTTAAGACAAACACTCTCCTTGGGCTGATGTTTTGCGCTTGTCACTTAATATTTAGTATGGATAATATGTGAATATAGACCGAGGGCTTGTTTATCCTCTCAATTGTGTTCATGTTCATTGTATTTTTTGACTTTTTTCTCATTGACACACAAGTGCCAGCTTTACAGGTCACATACAGAGGTTGTACTACAAATATTTGTTCATGTATGGTCACCCTAGATTGTTACATAATAATAATACATGCCATAATACATTATTTTACCAATATTTTATTTTTACATGAAAACAATTGTTAATTAAATGCTAAGAAACGGAGACAACAAATAGTTATGCATGATATTAATTATTATAATAATTAATATATATTTACATGAACGATTCAGGTGAGAGAATGCTGTGCGCACCTGGCTGCCGCTTCTTGTCGGCTGTCGTGTTTTTTCTGCATGTTTGAATGTTTGGACAACCTCATTTGCTTTGATACATGTTCTCTTATCTACCATGGACTATACCCTGGATTATCTACTTTATCACTTTATCTGCTGGAATCGCCATCTGTATTTGCTTCGGGTTTGCATGGCTCTTGCTATTATCTGTGCATCTCTGTGCCGCAAGCCGCCAACCTCTGCAATTGTCTGCTGTACCTCCCCGCATAGTTGGTGTGTGAGTCTCCACTCTCTTGTTTAACTGTTGTGGACAGTATTTGGGTGGTGGGCTCCCGCTTCTCAATCACTGGTAAGGTCTCTGTGTCTTGCTGGTGCTACAGAGCGTATCAACTCCGGTGGACAGTAGAAATTACATTACAACACTTAGTGATATCATGCTTCCACTGCTGTTTGGTGTTGATCTAACTATTCACATCTTCAAACTCAAAACATTTGCCCCTGTCTGCTTAGAGTGGCTTCTCTAGGCTTATTGATTTGCTGCTTCCTTTTCATGGTGCTTAGCTATTCTCCATTGCAACCGCATGGGTTGAACTCTGCATACATACATACTGCCTCTGTAAAGTGCATGGGATTTCCCGACGGCCGCGCTACATCCATCCATCAATCACCTCTCATCTTACTGTTCGTTGCCTTCTGCTTTCCCCTCTATCTGGTCAAATTGTATGGATACTCATTACTCTATGCTGCCTGCTGCTCATCGTGGGAGAAAGAATAGCTCCCTAACAGCTATTCCTAGTGAACAATCTCACCAACGCCGATCTACATGTCATGACTGTTTACATCATGCCATCGCTCTGTTTAACTGTCGGCCCCCTACAGAAAAGGCCACACTGCTCTGCACCACAATAACTGATAAAAACCTTGATCAAATCAAATCCCTTTATTGTCACTCAACCATATACAGAAGTGCAACAGTGGGTGAAATTCTTGGGTGCAGTTCCAAGCAACATGGCAATATGATGATTACAATAAACATCTGATTTTCACATAACACAGTTTACAAATCTTGTTACACAACACAATATAAAATATACACCTAATAATATACAATATACAGTAAGACTGTATACAATACAAACATTCAGCTGTCGGTTGATAGTCAGTTGCCAGTTGTTATTAAGAGAAAAATAAAATGTGAGTCCAGTCTGAGGCTAATAAAGTGCTATGCTGATATATGTATCGTGAGCGATCAAGAATTCAAAAGTCTGACTGCTTGGGGGAAGAAGCTGTCATGAAGTCAGCTGGTGCGGGTCCTGATGCTGCGATACGGCCTGCCTGATGGTAGAAGTGAGAGCAGACATGGCTCGGGTGGCATGAGTCTCTGATGATCATCCAAGCTTTTTTCACACACCGCCAAGTATAGATGTCCTGGAGTGAGCCTCTGATGATGTGTCTGGCAGTTCGCAGGGCTTTGCAGTTGAGGGTGGTGCTGTTGCCATTCCAGGCAGTGGATGCATCCTGTCAGGATGCTGTCTACAGTGCTGTTGTAGAACTGTGTGAGGATGTGTTGGTTCATTCCAAACTTCCTCAGCCGTCTCAGGATGAAGAGAGGCACTGGTGAGCCTTCTTCAAAACGGGCTCAGTGTGGATGGACCATGTGAGTTCCTCAGTGATGTGGACACTGAGGAACTTGAAGCTGCTGACTCTCTCCAACGGTGCTCCATTGATGATGGTGGGGCTATGTTCTCTGCGTTTCCTCCTTAAGTCCACTACAAGCTCCTTGGTCTTACTGACGTTGAGGTAGAGGTTGTGTTCCTGACACCAGCATGTCAGAGTGTGAACCTCCTCTCTGTAGGCTGTTTCATCATTGTCAGTGATCAGACCTATCATCGTCGTAGCATTGGAGCGATGTGTTTGCCACACAGTCATGTGTGTACAGGGAATACAGGAAAGGGCTGAGAACACAGCCCTGCAGGGATCCAGTGTTGAGAGTCAGTGTTGAGGAGATGTTGCTGCCGATTCTAACCACCTGGCATCTGCCTGATAGGTGCGGGGGGGGATTTGTATTCATCCCGGAAGGGAGAGAAGCAATGGTCTAAACTAAAACCTGATCCCCTCGTGTGTTGCAACTGATCTGTTGGAAGTATTTCGGTGCGATTGACTTGAAGTTGGCTTAGTTAATGTCACCAGTCACAATGAACGCGGCCTCAGGGTGTGCGGTTTACTACTCACTTATACTCCTACACAGTTCCTTGAGTGCCGGTCTGTGTCTCTTTGTGGGGGGATGTACACAGCTGTGAAAATGACTGCTGTGAATGCTCTCAATATCCATTATGGTTGAAATTCCAGATAAGGAGAGCTGAAAGACTAGAATGTACGTTCCTCTGATCACACCAGAATTTGTTGATCATATAACACACAATTTCCTCTGTTTTTACCTAAGAGGTATTTCACTCTGTCCGCTCGGTGCACTGAGAACCCCACAGGTTTGATGGCTGAGTCTGGAATCGCAACAGACATCCAAGTTTCCGTAAGGCAGATAATGCAGCAGTCCCTCGTCTCTCGCTGGAAAGAGATTCACGTTCTCAGCTCGCAGAGCTTGTTGTAGATACTGCAGCTTACTGAAACATGGCAAATTCCCAGTGACTATTTCCACTTGAACTTGCTAACTCCCCATGGATACAACAACCTGACTAAACCTTACCTGATTTCCAGGGGTGGTAGTCTGGCTGCTGTGTATCGCAGCAGCTTACATACTAAAATAATTGACTTCGATGAGATTAGCACCTTTGAATACCTGGCTTTTAATGTTATTGATCCATCACCACCACTTGTGGTTCCCCTTCTGTCACTCACTCTATGTTGTGTCGATTATAGTGACACAAGGGGACTATTCTGAGAGCCTTGCGTACCTCTGAACTTCAGAAAAGGCCATTGTCAAGTTGGAAGACAGAATTTGCATGCCCCGCCACTGGACATACGGTTATAAAGGGGAGCGGGCAAGCAACTATCGGACAGATTTTTTCTTCGGAGCCGAATGGCTGTGTGAACAGCGAGATGTGTGTCACGACTGCTTCACCCACCTCTGCAAGAGAGCTTTCTTTTAGATCTTACACCGCATTCCAGTGGCTTTCTCCTCTCTGCACACAGTGCAGACTCTGCCCCTGGGTGCTTCGACAACGCCACTCCAGCCACCTCACGTCGCTCCTTCTTCCCAAGGGATTGAGGATGACCCGGATGGTGATGTGCAAATCTAGAATTATTCAGGTTCTTATGTATTTTGAAATGGTGGTAAAACCTGGAAAGCATTCACACAGATAAATTCAATTGTTTGCACACAAATCGCCCAGTCATTTTTACAGTAACCACTAACTAGTTGCCTGATAAATATCAACCACGAAAAAGAATGTTATATGAAGTAAAAAAACAATGGTTTAAGAGCCAGTTTCTTTATCTTTTGTTTGTCTGCTTAACTTACCGTTACGATGGCAAACACCAGAAAAGACAAAAGACACCTCCAATCTGGGAATCAAAGACAATCCAGACCACAACCTTGGAAAAAAAAAAAAAAGATGCACTTGAAAATACTATCTCATAAAATAATAATAATAATAATAAACTCTGCTTGAACATCGGTGTTGCCTAACACTCTTTAGGATTTCACATTAGCTATTTACGTTAAGTTAAATACTCCTCCTGGACAAAAGTTGTGTTTCTCTGTTTAACTAAGGGTTTCTTCAGCTAATTTATTTGATATTAACATATTCACCAGTTGATAATATCACCGTTATGACGGCAATCACCGACAACTCCTAGCCAACAGCCAAAAAAACGGGCGCCAAAAGACAAAAAGATATTGTTAATAAAACTCTCTTTAATCAGGTGACACACGTTAGTATGCTGTTAACATTACATGTCAATACATTTGAAAATGTCTCAGTTTTATATAATAAAATATAATAATACAACAAATATACTAACCTTTTCGATGAATCACCATTGTAAAATTTCATTCTCAGTTGTCCTTTAACTCTCACCAAACAGTATGGAAAAAAATATTTGAAAATAAATCTCCCTTGACATTGGTCAGTTTTTTATGGGCAGGTTCACTACTGTAAATGGATTTACAGCACAGAAGAATTACTGTAGAATTACAATAATGACCATATATTTTCCCATGATCCTTTGCTATTTACAGTACAGAAGAATTACAGTAGAATTACTATAATGACAATATAGTTTTGTAAAGATATTTTAAGACAGGGGGTTGGCGATATACTAAGATATCGTGATAGTTTTTAAGGCAATTATCATTAAAATATTTTTTACATATTGCCCAGCCCAAAAGGGAAGTTAACTTTTTCATGAACAATTGTTAAATAATTTTTTGGAGACCCACACAAACATGTGTCCTCAATTCTATATTGCAACATGTTATCTATTAATTGCTGCATATTTGTTTTCTTTTTGTGTTTTTGAGTAGTCTATGGGCATAATAAACATTTTATTTTATTGAAAAAACATTGTTTTTGAAAATATTAAATTACTAGGCACCTAATTACCAAGGAAGAACACTTTCTGAGAACTCGCTCTTAGAACTCATCTCTTGGAACTGTCTCTTGGTCTCCTTTCTTCTTCGGCTCTCTTACTCATCAGCTCCACAGCCTCCATGCAATGTAGAATCAAAGGAAAACCCGGGACTCGAAGTCCAGAGGAAGTCTCTCACTCTTTGCTCTACGGTTCACACCCAATGGGAGTAGCTAGACCTCCTTGTGGAAGGCATCTCTTCAAAGACCAGCTCATCAGGCATCCAGACATTAACTATCCACAGTCATTACAGAGTCCAAGACATTAATGGAACAAACTTTCTTCAAAAGCAATGAAAGGAAATGCAACAACACACAAGTACATCTCCAGACTTTTGCTCAAAGTGCTGGTGTATTAGTTAAATACTTTGGGAAATCCGATTGAAAATCATTTAGACTCAAAGAAGGATAAACGGTTCTTAAGGCATTGTTAACAAACTCCATAAAAGTTAATTTTCTCTGTATTGATCATTCTGTCACTTTACTCACCAACCTGTATCATGCTGTATTTGTTAGATTAGTTTATGTTTAGAATAGCAATAATGTTTGGCTGTATTTAAAGATAATTTGACTGTGGTATATTTTGATAAATAATCTCATTTTTTTTTTTTTTTAAGATTTCACTTCAAAGCTATACCTAAATATGTGTGATATTATTTTCAATAAGCCATGAAAATAATATTACTCAAATTAATGAATTAATCATAATTTCCTTATTAATTCCCTACAAACAAAATTGTGAGTGGATACAACGAGACGTTGTAATACAATTTTAATGGTGGAGAATTTTATTCAAACAAATAATTTAGTAATAATCTGTTCTATAATGGTTGTCGAACGTGACAATTCCATTATAAATTCCTTTACATAATAATAAAGTAGAATAAGAACAGTTTAATTTATTTCCTAGCTCACATACTGTTCATAAAGTAGTGTTGCTACTTCTAGACTTGTAGTAAGCTACTCCCCAACATTGATGACAACCAAAATAAGCTTCAACAACCCTACCACAAAACATATCCAAGCATTATAGCAGTTAAACATCTTCGCCATACGAATTAAAAGATAAACATCCATCCAGACTGCTGCAATGCTGTCCTGAACTGTGTGACTGATCCGAACAGAACTAAACAACACAGTTTCTGCAGCCGGAACACGTGGCAGTCGGTACTTTCTGTTTTTATGCACACAAGGTTGAACAACGTAAACCAGTGATTTGGGAGGTAAGGACATTGTTTTGAATGCTGATTGTTAATGTACTCAAACAATAATGGCAATTTGTTAATTTTAACAAGAAAATCTTACATAGTGCAACTGATAGCACATTAGACATAAATGCATATGTGGAATATTTTCAGTGTTACATGGGCAATTTCTTTGTCTAGCCTATTATTAATTATCTGGCTGTACAGAAACTTTTAAACTTTTTAATCTGCGCAGAAGTGAAATAGATTATAAACCAGACATTCACAGACAAGGAATAGGTGGGTGATTGATTTCTTGCATGTCTTCCAACAGTGCAGAAATGCTCTAACCACCGAATAACCAACATCTTTCTGGAAAATTTAAAATTTCCTCTAAAGAAATGTTAAAATAAATTCCAGTGATCCAGAGATGAATGGCTTATTCACCTGTCCATTAAAGTGATTGATACACTTGTCAGTTAGGGATATAGTTAAAAAGACAGGAAGGCCTGACACCACTACAGCTGAATCAAAAGCACAATAACTGGCTCATGTATTGTTATACAGTATATAAATACAGTATTACACAGTAATACAGAATATTTAATTAATTTATTTTTTTGGCTTTCACTGAATACGCTGGTGTGTATGGTGTTCTGAAAGTAAACTCATAGGTTTTATAAGCCATACAGTACAAATGAATAGGCCTTGGATAACCTAAACCTAAACATACACAATCATGAGCCCAGCTCAAAATCAATAACTATTTTGTTTCATGACATGACCCAGTCATAGCGTTCACAAGCAATTATGGTAAAATGCAACTGAAGGAAAATTGTGTGTTATGAGTATACAGTATTTGCTCTGTGTCTACATATCCATAAATCACTTTGTTATGCTCAATTTGAATTTATTACCCATTAGGTTATAGATGAATGAATAAGAGATTGTCGACCCCTGGGAAGCTTTGTGATAACTGTCTATGACATTCTGAACCAAAAGGTTAAAACCATGGAAATCCTAGCTTTTATGCCTGACATTCGGCTCTATTGATTGAGCAGGCCCCTGTTAAAGATACCATCTGGTATTTAAGCCTACTGAAATGAATACAAAGCCAACTAGCACATTTCACTTTATGAGAGCATTTGCACTGTGTCGGCATGCTGACAAAATCAAATAGCTAAAAATAGCACTGGTGAAGAATGCGATTGACAATGAAACCAAAATAAACAAGCTTCCAATAAAAGAAAATGCTGAGAACATTTCTTGTCTATCGAAAAGAAATGCATGGTAAGTACAAGGGAAGAGCAAAAGAGGCAGCTTTAAAGAAGACTAAGCATTTGTGACATGTAAAGGTGAAAATGAAAGCAGGGAAGCAGATTCTTAGGGAAATAAATGGTAATGTGTATCCAGTGGGAGGTTCTATTTGGGTAAAATGGATTGTCTATGCAGAGATATTGGAGGGCATTATTCCCGTACATGAACATGGAACTTGGACATGTGTTTTTGCTTACTCTGACTGATATATTTTAATACATTTTACATTCCTTTCCTTACATTAGACATCAATTGTACTATGCATGATTTAAAAGCAGCAATCAATAAATCAGTTAATAATTGAGCTTAATATGTTACTCTCAACGTAACCACCAGCCCTCAGATAATGATGAGTAAGCAGGTACAAGGTGTTGCAAGCTACATACTGCCAAATAGATCTGGGCTGTGTTTCTCAAAAGCATTGCAAGCTTAAGTTGATCGTAGAGGTTCCTATGGCCTACTTAGGCTTACAATGCATTTGGGAAACACAGACCTGTGTGGTAGGACAATATCAATATGTACTGTATCTTTCAGCAGATGCTATTTATACCCCAGTACAAATTGTGGCAGATATTATTTGCAACCCAACTGGTGCAAGTAATGGTTGATACTAATTGTACCCATATTTAAATACTAACATACAGTATGGACATCACTTCAGTGTGTTTATTGTGTTTATTTAGAGTCCCACAGACACACTAGATTAACTTCAACCAAAAAAACCTAACCTTTAATGTTATGTTTTAGGTTTAAGGTTTTTCTAAGGTAAGTTAGTTTTACTACAGTAACATGGTTTCACCTAGGTATTTTTTGTAAATTTACAGTAAACACAAAATTAAACATGGTTACTATATTACCACCATATTACCATACTGACACCATAGTTAACCCTCTGGGGTTGACAGACGTACCGGTGCGTCCTGCTGGATTTTTCCGTCATTACAGTGGAATCAACATAAAATTCTCTGTCATTTTAGGGCATACAGATAAGTGTAAGACATCATTAGAGACTATAAAGTGTCTACTTTTATTTGTGTGCACTCACAATAACAACAAAACGTTGTGCTTTTGTAAAATAAAGAAAATAAAAAGGTTGAGCTGTCAGCAGTCTCTGTGTACGCAAGCATATTTCTGAAAAATGAACTGAAACTCTGCTAATACTTATCATACAAACATGAAACGCATATCTAAAAAAGTTAAAAATGTCTAATTTTAAATAAAACAATTCAAATTTAAAACAAATATTCTCCTGCAATGTAATCTGTATGAAACAAAGCGATGTACAATTGATCACAAATTGCATTTTACAATATATTTGTCACGTTTTGTCTTCACCTGTTTCATGGACTCTTATTTTGAAGTTCTCTCCCTCACTACATTTCCCTTAAGTCACTGTTTCAATCACTCCTTCATTATCCCCACCTGCATGTCATTCCCTCGTTTAGTTCCTTGTGTATAAATATACTTTAGTTCTGTCAGTCTGGGTCAGTCCTTGTTGAATTGTTATGTTGGGATTGTTAAGTTTGGTGTTCTACTCCAGCGTGTGTTCTACTCTAGTGTTTGTACTGCTCCAGTGTTCAATATTAAAGGATTTAAAGTTCCTACTCCTGCATCTCCTATCCTCCTTGATTCCCAGCACACCCATACGTTACAAAAGGACTGACCAAGAACCACTAAAGACATGGAGCCAACAGCTTTATTCCTGGAGCTTTTCAAGCAGGCTCTCCCCCTACTGCAGTACTCAACCAGGTTCCTTCGCCTCGCAGCAACTACAGGCTTACCTGACCTATAACTCAAGCCCATCTGTGGTATGGGGTTAAATTACCACCGATCAACTGTGCTTCCTGAGGTGGGGAATCTCCCCCTGGTTTATTAGTCGCGAATGATCCTTGCTCTTGAAGGAATAGGCTGTTTTTGGAGGCTCCTTATATACTATGACATGATTGCCTCAACTGTACAACATCACCTGTTTCACATTGTCTTGTTATTTTAACTTGTCAAATTTTTATCAATCTTAAATCGCCATTGTCTTTTTTGGAGTATGTTGCAATCAGATTTGAAAATTACTGTACATTAAAAACAAAACAATGAAATTCATAAGGTAAGACGTCAAATAATCTTTAATTGTAGTGCTTTAAATATAGCGAAAGGTTCATATAATTTACAAATCACTCCTTGTTTTTATTACATTGTCCCAATTTGGACAATGAATTGAATTGGGGTGGTACTATTTTGGTACTACGTGGGGGCATAGTGGTCAAAAGCACATAACTGTTAATCAGAAGGTTGCTGGTTCGATCCCACAGCCACCACCATTGTGTCACTGAGCAAGGCACTTAACTCCAGGTAGCTCCAGGGGGACTGTCCATCCCAAATGCAGAAATGTAAAAGTAAATATCACCCAGCCCTACTACATAGTCTATACAGATACAAGACAAAAAGAAACAAACATACTGAATTGCTTATTTTATTGCTTCTTTTAATGGACCAGGTATATGAAGCAGTAATGTAAATGTGTATTAGTATGCAGTGGGTGATAATTCTTTTTTAATTAAGGATATTAATGAATGCACTTAATTGCTATGGCTAGATTTCAATGAATGGAGTGGCCAAATTAAGTTTATTCTTAAATAACAGACTGTAGGTGGAAGCCTGGCCAATGTCTTATTATGTGATAATTTACTAACTCTTGGGAGAATTTAGCTAATAAGCTCTGGGTAATTTTAACCCTCCACATGGTGGGAGATAAACTCATATGTGCCCATACACGCACACGAACATACCCAGATTCCACACTGCTTCTTGGAAACACTGCTTATTGGAAGGGTGGTTTGCTTTTTGTAGAGTGAAGCTAATTTCTTCAGTGTTTAAGGAGGCTGGAACCATTATATGAACTCTGGAATGACTCAGCACACAAAAGGGGTTTTAAGAAAAGATAAGCATGGTTCCCTGAACTCGAGCTGCATAATCACATTGGGACATGCCCTGAGTGTCACGTGGTATGAAATCCTTATACAATCACCCCAGTTTATTGGCTGATGGCGCTTTAAGTGATGCCCCGAGGTAACTACGTCAGGTGCTTGTATAAGGGTGCTTGCTTTCACGTCATCGAGTCAGATTTTATGTTCTTCAGTGCACAATCTCGTCTGGCCAGTGTTGTACCAAGGACTCACGACAAAGCGAGGATCATTATTATTCTCCCTTTTGGGTGGCAACACAGGATTGAATTTCAGAAGTGACTAACGTCGTTTTATACAGCATAATTTCAGAGCAATTTTTCCAAACATTACAAGGGTACAACGGGGACAATGAGGCAGTTCGAGGCTCGCAATTTCATACCACGATGCGTTATCTCCACTTGTTCCAGTTTCATGGCCTCCAGATTGGAGCTCTGTGTGTGGGAGCAGTTTGGGATTTCAGCTTTGTGTCTGAGAAGATTGGAGTGCGATTCTTTCTTGTGTTTGTCACCCTCCCCTTAAGCAAAAGTGCAAGTCTCGTCGGATATGCTATGAGGCCGAGCTCGGCAGCCATTTTCTGATGAACAAAAGAGCGTGCAAAAGAGTTACCATGTGTGTCTTGAGCCATGGCTATTAAAACACTGTATGAGAGACTTCATTGTTGTAGGTAAGGAAAGAAATTGGCCCTTTTGTACCTATTGTCTTTTCTGAGCGAATGCACATAACGCTCTTTTTCTCTCTCCCCTCCCCATTTGACGCGAACTGCTCACGGTGGAGGGGATCATGCATGGAACGGTGAGCCATGCCGCTGAACGAGGGGGCTGGAATTGGAGAATATTCCCCAATGGAGTGATGCTGAACCAGTGTGCGAGCACTTCATCTGTGTCATTATTATTTCGGGGTGCTATCAGATGCGAGGTACCTGCCTATCTGGCGAGACAAGAGATGTGCACTGCTATCTCTGTTCGATTATTTGTTGGTGGCTACACATCTACACATGATGTTTTTCCAGTCTAAGAAAATGCATCGCATTAACCCTCTGGGGTCTGAGGGTGTTTTGGGCCCTGGAGAAGTTTTGACATGCCTTGACATTTGTGCTTTTCAGTTGCTTAAAAACATGTTAATGTCTGGTAACACTGTGTTCAGCACAAACTGGGCTACAATAATATGTGAGCAACATATGGTTTTTGAAAAGACTAAAATTTTAAGACAGTGAAATAAGGCACATACTAAACATTTGTCCACAAGACTTTAGAGAACTGTGTCTTGTAGCCTAGAGTTTTTGCTACAAAATAATGTGAAAACCATCCTGATCACTCATTCAAAACAATATAGTTATTGAACTTTTGGAAGATACTTAGTGTTAGAAAGGTCATATGCGATGAGGCGTGAATTATTATGAATATTTATGTGATTCACACCTGAGGAGACAAATATCCCTCCCCTGGGCCAATCAATGAGGAATGTGACAGAAAGAGTGTCTTAATGAAAGAGGCTTAATGATCAAAATCAAGTTTTAATTTAAAAGAAGTAATCTGACTATACATTATCTTTACATAAAGACTTTACTAAAAAAATTTAGACCTACACTACCGTTTAAAAGTTTTAGAAGCAGTCTCTTCTGCTCACCAAGTCTGCATTTATTTGCCAAAATACAGTAAAAAGTGATATTGTGATATAACTCTTTTTACAATTTCAAAGAACGGTTTCCTATTTGAATATATTGTAAAATGCAATTTTTGATCAAAGCTGAATTTTCACCATCATTACTGCAGTCTTCAGTGTCATGAAATTTCCTTCAGAAATCATAATATGCTGATTTTCTAATATGGGCATATTTAAAGTTAATTTTACTCATTTACACCTGAACAGATATTTGCAAGCACAAGCTTTGATGATGATAATGAGGAAGCATAAACACTAGTTAAAATATAATCTAAACATTCATATTATTTTTATACAATATTACAAATCATATTTACTGTATATCATACAGCATACAATTTACATGCCTGCTTTAGACGAAAAAAAAAAAAAAACAATATTTAAATGTAAATAAATCTTGCTTATTAGGAGTCATATTTCAAATTTCAATACTCTGAATCCTGACTGGCAAGTCTGGAAATATTCCCACTAGTAAAATATGTACATGTTTATAGAAAATAGCATGTCAACTAATGTAAGTAAAACTAAATGACTTACTCATCCGAAATTGTATCCTCGGCTGGATCAAGTCACTCTTCAAAATGCAAATGTTCAGAGTACCGCTCTTCTTTTGAGGAAAATGTTAACTCTTCATCACTATCCAGGAGCTTCCTCACCTGTGTATTGTGGCATCATCCAAATGCGCAGAAAAGTGAATGAACTTGATGCTTTTTAAGGCACAGTTGGGGGGCATTTACCACTTGCATTGATCATCTCAGCACATTACCGTATGAATAGCGCCCTCTGCCCGTGGGTAGGATCACATTAGGGATAATTAGCTGAGCCAGGAGGAATTGTACATCACTTTGTTTCATACAGATTGCATTGCAGGAGAAACATATGTTTCATGTTTGTGTGATAAGTATTCACAGAGTTTCAGTACATTTTTGTGACATGTTTCAGAAATATGCTCGCAGACACAGAGAGGGCTGATAGCGCACCCTTTTTATTAGGGCCCAAGCCTTGAAAAGGCGAAGGCCCTATTGTTTTCCTTAGGATTATTATTATTATTAGGGCCCAAGCCTTGAAAAGGCGAAAGCCCTATTGTTTTCCTTAGGATTATTATTATTATTATTAGGGCCCAAGCCTTGAAAAGGCGAAGGCCCTATTGTTTTCCTTAGGATTATTATTATTATTATTATTATTATTATTAGGGCCCAAGCCTTGAAAAGGCGAAGGCCCTATTGTATTCCTTAGGATTATTAGGGCCCAAGCCTGAAAAGGCGAAGGCCCTATTGTTTTCCTTAGGATTATTATTATTATTATTATTAGGGCCCAAGCCTGAAAAGGCGAAGGCCCTATTGTTTTCCTTAGGATTATTATTATTATTAGGGCCCAAGCCTGAAAAGGTGAAGGCCCTATTGTTTTCCTTAGGATTATTATTATTATTATTATTATTATTATTATTATTATTATTATTTTATCGACTATTCGGGCACTTTTGGGGGCCTTAACATGCTCTAAAACTCTTGAAACTTTGCACACGGGTCAGAACCTGCGGCCATCAGGGCTGGGCTGAAGATGGTACCCGGGCGTGGCAGGGGGGCTCAGCAGCGCCCCCTGGAACGGGGTCCGAAACCTTGGTCCATAAATCAAACACACTTGCATGTAATAATATGAAAGTCGGTACACATATAGATCTCATCGTTTCATATATAGTTCATGCTCTTACTTTTTACCTCAGCCCAACAGGAAGTCGGCTATTTAGGGTTGTTTGGAAAACGTATACAATGGAATTTGAAATACTCCTCCTAGAGAAATCATTTAATCGCCACGAATCTCAGTCAGCATGAAGTCAAGACATTGAGGATGAAAAATTGCCAGCGGATTTTTGATATCTCGAACGGTTTGGCCGTGGCGAGGAAACAAATTTATGGCGAGAAAAGTGAGACAGGAAGTGTGTTATAACTTCTGCATAAATTAACAGATCTTGATGAAACTTCAGCAGTGTGTTCGTTGTAAGAGGCCGATCACATGGATGTGACTATTGTGAGTCAAAGTTATAGCGCCACCAACTGGCAGCAGGAAGTGTGTCACTTTCAAAATGCTTTGAAATCACCCTCTTGTTTTTACCCGATTTGCTTCAAACTTTACGTGTATAATGTAAACACACAGCAGATTTAGACCTGTGAAAGGATTATTGATATCTTAGATACTGTTGCCGTGGCAACACTTCAAACTTTACTTTTCTTTATTGATGCTTTTGAGACTCTTAACATACTTGAAATTGCATGAAACTCGACAGAGACGTCACATTTATTAGCCAGTAGACATGTGCAAAGTTTCAGAAATGGGTGTGGTGAGGGGCTCAGTAGCGCCACCTTTTGACAAAAAAGTGGGGGGTTAGTTTCATCTACAGGTACAAAAATTGGTATTGATATAGTTCTCCTCAAGCCGGACAACTTTCTAATTTACAGTCATTAGCTCCGACCAACAGAAAGTCAGATATTTTGGTTTGAATGTGGAGAAAATGTCAGAATTTTGCAAGTCACTCTCTAAGACTTTGTGTGTGAGGAGTAGGAAGGGAGGGGGGCTTGTGAAGTAATACATAGGGCTATACTGCCCTCTTGTGTTCAACATAGTATGGGTTACATTAACTTTTGCACGATATTCTAATTTTTCGAGTTTCACCTGTATGCAGAGTTGACAGAAAAATGTTACACACGCCGTAGCAGGTGAATACAACAAAGAACTAAAGCCTAAAAAACTAAAGTTTAATCCACTGTCTGTTCATTCTCTGAGTGGCAATTACAAGAAATGTCCAATAGATGGCATCCAAGCCTCATTGTTCAATGATTTACAACAGGTCTGAGTCCAGAATGGGCAGGGACTGAGTTCAACAGTTGCTTGAGCTCTTTTGCAGTCGAATCCCAGAAAAAAGGCAAACAATGTGTCCCCACTCAATATATACATCAACTGAGTGGAGGATACAATTTTTAACAACCTTTAACCATTTACAGCCAGAGCGTTCAAATTTGGGAACAATTATTCCCATGGTTCCTGTCTCAGTGTCATCGTCGTCCGATCACCGATTTTATTTCTGAAGTCTGCCCAGATACTCATGACAATACAAGCTAATGGCACATGTGATTGGTTAAGGGGTTACTGGGCAAGAATAATAACTGTATCGTCATCACCGTCTTCCTTCATTTCAATGGAAAGGTGATATCACGAGAGATTTACTCCAGTGTTGGATTTACTGCTTCAAATTAAATGCTGAGGCGATTTTTGCAAGGTAAGAACGTGTGTTGTCTATATTTTCTATAGAAAGTCAAAACGTTTTAGTTACGAAGCATTTATTTGTAGGAGTATTGCTAGTTATTTCTGGAAAAAAATGACAAAACAACTCAAATAAATGTTTGTGAGCAGTTTTGTGTGAAACCGCGAGATGCGTCGCGTCTAACGCACGAGCCCCGATGAGAGATCGCATTCGCTTCTTCTTGCGTTTGAACGGACAATTTCATACTACAAAATGTCAAATTACATGATATATTGTCTGTTTTGTCCCAAGTGAACATAAACAGTTGATGAAGAAATCGCGAATCTAAATCTAGTATCAACACTTCCGAGAATGATTATCAGCGTTGTGCCTGACAGCGCGAGGCATCTCATTTTTACTCGCATCTTCATGGAGGTTTGTCGGTTGTATGTAGTTTCACAATCTCAATCAAGTAATCTCTGAAATGAATACAGATGTAACAGCACGAAAATAATGAGACTTCACAGTTCTCAAAAGATTAAACTCACTAAAACAAGCCGCACAGACTGTGCCTTGAATGAAATGCGTTTAAAATCCTCTAAAAGAGACAGTAACAATTTTCCAAGTAAATAAAAAGTAGGCCTACAAATGGTTTTCACCCCAAAAATAAATTTCTCTCATCATATACTCACCCTCATTGCATCCCAGATGTGTATTGTTTTCTTTCTTCTAGTGAACACAAATTAAGCTTTTTAGAAGATTATCTCAACCCTGTTGGACCTTTCAATGACTTGAATGGTGATCAGAACTCAGAAGCTACAAAAATCAAATAAATGCAGCATAAAAGTAATCCATACCACTCCAGTGGTTAAATCCATGCCTTCAGAAGTGATATTATAGGTGTGGGTTAGAAATAGACCTATATATATATATATACTTCAAGATGACATCACTCTGAAGTACTGCGTAAAGAATATCCCACATTCGCCCTTAGGGGGCGCTACAGGCCATGCCCAAAATTCCCATTTTCTGGTCAAAAATGTTCTAATGTTGTATATTGATACTACAGGCCAACAGGAATTCACAAACCAAGAGTGGCCCACATTCGCCCTTATGGGGCGCTACAGGCCACGCCCTAAATTCCCATTTGCTGGTCAAAAATGTTCTAATTTGGTACATTGATACTACAGGCCAACAGGAACCCACAAACAAAGAATTGCCCATATTCGCCATTAGGGGGCGCTACAGGCTATGCCCAAAATTCCCATTTTATGGTCAAAAATTTTCTAATTTGGTATATTGACACTACAGGCCAACAGAAATCCACAAACCAAGAATGTCTCACATTTGCCCTTAGGGGGTGCTAAAGGACATTCCCAAATTGCACATTTTTTTGTCAAATACTTTCTAATTTGGTACATTAATACTACAGGCCAACAGGAACCTACAAACCAAGAATGGCTCACATTCGCCCTTAGGGGGCGGTACAGGCCATGCCCAAATGTCAATTTTTCAAAGTGATTGTATTTCCACCCCATTTATTTAGTTTTTCTGAAACCTGGTGAACATACCTCATTTCTCATTGTAAACAAAAAACCCTACAGGATCCATAAGGTCCGGCATGATGGATTTTCCTGTACACTGAAAATGTTTAGTTTAGGATTCAGACAGAAAGACATGTTTTTTGGATTTTTTCATTGGGAGGGTTTAACCCCAACCCTCTATTGATCAATTTTAAATGATTTGCCATTTTGAGGAGGAATCGCATTGCTGCTTGCAGCTATATTTTTGAGTTGTTGCTGTGTCCATCATCCTTTGTTTTCCGAAAGCCACCAAGTGGAAATGAGCCCGGTAACTAAAGGCACCAGGGTTGCGGTGCCACCGGCTTGGGCCCGTCATCGCTGCTTGCAGCTTTAATTATTATTATTATTATTATTATTATTATTATTTTATCGACTATTCGGGCACTTTTGGGGGCCTTAACATGCTCTAAAACTCTTGAAACTTTGCACACGGGTCAGAACCTGCGGCCATCAGGGCTGGGCTGAAGATGGTACCCGGGCGTGGCAGGGGGTTTCAGCAGCGCCCCCTGGAACGGGGTCCGAAACCATGGTCCATAAATCAAACACACTTGCATGTAATAATATGAAAGTCGGTACACATATAGATCTCATCGTTTCATATATACTTCATGCTCTTACTTTTTACCTCAGCCCAACAGGAAGTCGGCTATTTAGGGTTGTTTGGAAACCGTATACAATGGAATTTGAAATACTCCTCCTAGAGAAATCATTTAATCGCCACGAATCTCAGTCAGCATGAAGTCAAGACATTGAGGATGAAAAATTGCCAGCGGATTTTTGATATCTCGAACGGTTTGGCCGTGGCGAGGAAACAAATTTATGGCGAGAAAAGTGAGACAGGAAGTGTGTTATAACTTCTGCATAAATTAACAGATCTTGATGAAACTTCAGCAGTGTGTTCGTTGTAAGAGGCCGATCACATGGATGTGACTATTGTGAGTCAAAGTTATAGCGCCACCAACTGGCAGCAGGAAGTGTGTCACTTTCAAAATGCTTTGAAATCACCCTCTTGTTTTTACCCGATTTGCTTCAAACTTTACGTGTATAATGTAAACACACGGCAGATTTAGACCTGTGAAAGGATTATTGATATCTTAGATACTGTTGCCGTGGCAACACTTCAAACTTTACTTTTCTTTATTGATGCTTTTGAGACTCTTAACATACTTGAAATTGCATGAAACTCGACAGAGACGTCACATTTATTAGCCAGTAGACATGTGCAAAGTTTCAGAAATGGGTGTGGTGAGGGGCTCAGTAGCGCCACCTTTTGACAAAAAAGTGGGGGGTTAGTTTCATCTACAGGTACAAAAATTGGTATTGATATAGTTCTCCTCAAGCCGGACAACTTTATAATTTACAGTCATTAGCTCCGACCAACAGAAAGTCAGATATTTTGGTTTGAATGTGGAGAAAATGTCAGAATTTTGCAAGTCACTCTCTAAGACTTTGTGTGTGAGGAGTAGGAAGGGAGGGGGTCTTGTGAAGTAATACATAGGGCTATACTGCCCTCTTGTGTTCAACATAGTATGGGTTACATTAACTTTTGCACGATATTCTAATTTTTCGAGTTTCACCTGTATGCAGAGTTGACAGAAAAATGTTACACACGCCGTAGCAGGTGAATACAACAAAGAACTAAAGCCTAAAAAACTAAAGTTTAATCCACTGTCTGTTCATTCTCTGAGTGGCAATTACAAGAAATGTCCAATAGATGGCATCCAAGCCTCATTGTTCAATGATTTACAACAGGTCTGAGTCCAGAATGGGCTGGGACTGAGTTCAACAGTTGCTTGAGCTCTTTTGCAGTCGAATCCCAGAAAAAAGGCAAACAATGTGTCCCCACTCAATATATACATCAACTGAGTGGAGGATACAATTTTTAACAACCTTTAACCATTTACAGCCAGAGCGTTCAAATTTGGGAACAATTATTCCCATGGTTCCTGTCTCAGTGTCATCGTCGTCCGATCACCGATTTTATTTCTGAAGTCTGCCCAGATACTCATGACAATACAAGCTAAAGGCACATGTGATTGGTTAAGGGGTTACTGGGCAAGAATAATAACTGTATCGTCATCACCGTCTTCCTTCATTTCAATGGAAAGGTGATTGTGGGTACACGATCCGTTCCACCAGCACGATCCGTTCTACGCATGCGCGTAATTACGTAGTAGAAAACGTCACGGTTTTCCTACACTATCTGTACTACGCATGCGATGAAACACTTGGCGGCCAGGCGGCACAACTTGCGGCATATTTGTGTAACGTTAGTTGTATTGTGTTTACCATGTCACAGCGTTGATGATTTTAAATGTAGCTTACGCTATGCATTACGTGGTTGCAATCCACAATAATAAAGGAGTTGTGAGTTGTTACATGAACATACATGATCAGTTTCCTCCATACTCCTTTGCGATTCATTGCTCTATGGTATTAACTTACTTAACTAACCGTGTTTTGGTCTGAGGTCAAAGATGGTTTGTGTCGTTTTTTCTTTTAATTAAAAGCTGCTAATATTAGTTAACTTGAGAAATTTTGTATTAGTATGGGTCTATATAGGCTAATATATATATATAAATAAATATATATACATATAAATAATCTAAATGAGGAAAATAATCCCTTCAATGTTGTTTACAGAAGACAACAAGGAACATAATATGCATTTCTGCACTAGTCTGGGGAAACGTTATTTATTTAGAGTATTTCAAACTGACAATGGAAATGACTTGAAGCATGAGACCGGTGGTGGACAGTAGTGAAGTTTACTTTTTGAGTATCTTTATTTAGGAGTAAAAAAACTCACTCACTCACTCACTCACTCACTCACAGTGTGGGGTGCACAGTGACCCAGATACACTAACAAAATGTATATGGGTGACTGTGCAACCCAACTCCAGCATTTACTCTCAGGTTGAGGGTGTCTTTGCAAATAATCATGAAGTTTTCCATGTCCTGGATGTTTTCAAAAATGAACGTGAAAGGCTCCATGGCATAGCACTCCATCGACTCCATCAGCACCCTCCACGCTTTCATTTGGTCATCATGATCCATCAACATGTACGATGGTTCTTGCACATGGCCAGTGAAAAGACCAAGACTGTTCCTCACAATGTACTCTGCCTGGTACATATGTTTCAATGTGAGGGGCAGCTCCTCCACTTCTACCTGTTCCTCCTATGATAAAGTAAAATGCCATAAATTAAGAATACACTACAACATAAGATGTTTTGGGTCTTTCAAAAGGGGCCTAAAGACATCTTTTTAGCATAAATTAAATAGTTATTATGAGTTAAACCCACTTGACTTGAACTGTTTGTTACAATCTTCTATTTTTTAATATATCACGTGACGTAACATGTTGTATAAATCTATATAATGTATCAGTTTCAAGTTTTACATTTAATTCAGTAATTCACACACTTTTCCACAATATTCAAATTTTTTGAGACCTACCTGTATAGAATGCATACGTGAAAATGGTTGTCTGGTTAGTTTGGCCATACCTTGACTATTTGGGGTCGAGAAATCCTATAAATAGGTGGTAGGGTGCCTGCCATCAGCTGTTCTGCCTCCTCTGTCCAGAAGGCAAAGCGCTGCCCGAAGTTCTGCCCATGCCTATTCAAAAGTATGGTACTTTTAATGTAGCATAATTGTAAAGCAGACCAATGTTTTACTGCTTGAAATGTGTCCTACCTTGCGATGGAGAATCTCTCCAGAATCTGGAGACACCACCACTTCCGAATAGATGGTATGTCAGTCTGTAATACACATGTAATATTGGAGTCTTGCATTGTTTGTTTTTTAACATTCTTGGATACATATACATTCCATGAATTACAACTTACATCCAAAAACTGAAACATGGCACCAGTACAGATGCAGAGGGCATACTGTTAAAGAGAAAAATAATGATTACGGAGATTTAGGACAAACAGGAAAAATTGAGTAGAAATTGTATAAGTTTACCATAAGCATGAATATCCCACAGCTCTGTCCATCTGACTGAACTGGAAATGGCTGAAAAGTAATATACGGTTACTCAGATGTGATGTTGACAACCATATATAGTGTCCGCTGTGCAAAATGAAATGGCGAAATTACATAGTAAGCAAAGTTACTTCAAAATCTTTGCCCGTCTTCTCCACCCACGGTCCATTAGCCACTGCTCCTGCAAGTTGTCTGAAAAAAAATTATGCAAAACTGAATCCATAGAACAATGTTTTTCCCTCAATCCTAAAGCCAGAGAACAATGTTTTTCCTCAATCCTAAAGCCAGAGAACAAGGCTTTTTCCTCAATCCTAAAGCCAGAGAACAAGGCTTTTTCCTCAATCCTAAAGCCAGAGAACAAGGCTTTTTCCTCAATCCTAAAGCCAGAGAACAAGGCTTTGCCTGAACAGGATATCAGTCCATTTCACTCAGTTTGATCTGTATTTGTTAAGGCTGTTACACAGTGTCATCAGATTTAAGATTTTCAGAGTGCTGTTCAGGCTTAACTGGATGAAAAAAAAATTAAAAAATTTAGAAAACACCCCCAATCATGTATTAACTTTAATTCCCATAGTAGCATGTAACTACATGCACTTTCTCTTCTCTGTGTTAGCCTTAATCGGTCACAGGTCAAACCTTGCTAATGTCCTCTGCTTATGCGTTTCAAACCTAAATATGGTTCGGTATTTCTCATCTCCAAACCCATTTGGACATAATGAGTCCAGAAAAATAGCCTCCTTCTTAGCAACTAATAACACCTGTAAAGAACATACACTATTAATGTCAGCTATAGGGGCACCAACTGGTTTAAAAATAGAGGAAAAACTAAAAAAAACAATGTAACTGTACACAAAGCATGTAGTGGCTTGCTGTTTGTGACCCCCTAGACCATGCTGGCAAAATGATGATATCTTTAGAATCCACATTGTCCTATGAAAAAAAAACTATGTTCAGATCTCCTTGGACATATCTTCACTTAAAGAGGTGTATCTGCTGGACTTATCAACACATTATGCAACTTACCGGCAAACTAGGTTCCCTTAGTTTCCATTTAGGGACTTCAAACAGGTCAGCAATGTGAACATCCATTCCCTGAATAAAATTGTATGTCTGCATTTCATATACCTCACAAAAGTGAGTACCCCCCCTCACATTTTAGCAAATATTCTGTTATATCTTTTCATGGGACAGCACTATAGAAATGAAACTTTGATGCATCTTAAGGTAGTCAGTGTACAGTTTGTTATGCAGTATAGATTTATTGTCCTCTGAAAATAACTCTACATACAGACATTAACGTCTAAACAACTGGCAACAAAAGTGAGTACACCTCAGAGCAAATGTCCTAATTGTGCATAAACTGTCAATATTTTGTGTGAGTACCATTATTATGCACTGCCTTAACTCCTACGGACTTGAAATTCACCAGAGCTGCATAGGTTTATATAGGAATCATCTCCCAATCCTTCATGATGACATCACAGAGCTGGTGGATGTTACACTCCTTGCTCTCCTCCATCTTCCACTTTTGTTGTCAGATGTTTAGACGTTAATGGCTGTATGTAGAGTTATTTTTAGAGGACAATACATCTATACTGTTATACAAGCTATACAGCGACTACCTTAAGATGCATCACAGTTTCATTTCTATAGTGTTGAGGTGTACTCACTTTTGCACAAATTTATGTGTAAGTCATCAAGGTAAATACAAATACATACATGTCTCCTGGCTGCCTCCTCTACCAGCCTCAAGCACGCATTCCCAATCTGAAAGCACAGAATGTTTTGCATAATTACAATAAAGGCATTAGAACCATCCAAACTCTTTACAGCAATATCCACTTACATTGCTCTCCACCTGTTCATCTAGCCCCAGGCTCCAAAAGTCCTCCCTTTGAAGACAAACTGGGCCATCCAGAACAACAATTTCTTTTGCTGGACGTGTTCTGTCCAGCACATAGGTCAGCTAGAAATAAAAAATATTCCTGTTAGGAATGAGCAATCATGCATTTATTATTTAAAGCACACCAACAAGCTGTGCATGTGAACTATCCAGTTTAGTTTGGCACTCACCACTTGTTCTTGCTCAGGACATAACCTCTTGGACCACAGTGGACCTTTATTGGCATACTGGTGGTCCACCAGTCCAATGTCTTCTGCATCGTTTTGCCAGCCCTCAGATTCATGGCTATGATCTACACAACAGGAAAGTAAATCCTAATCGTCATTGTCAAGTGTCATGTTTATATTTGCTATGTCACCAAGTAGGATTATTACAATACCTTGTCGCCGAAAGTAGGGCCTTAGCTGCGCAACATTGACTTTCTGTATTTTCCCTAACATAGCCACACTCGCCACACCCTTCTCTGTTAGGGATGTGAGGGTGAATGGCCCTTGGTGGAGATCCTGCAAACAATTTCCCTTCTTCACCTTCTTTTTGGGCTCCCCAATTAGGACCTCGTCCCCTGCCTTAACTGAGCACTGGCGAACCCCTTTCCTTTTCTTTGCCTCAAAAGCCTTTTTTTGTTTCCCCTGTGCCTTTTCAATGTTTTTCCGTACCTTAAAGATAAGAATATATATTACTATGCGAACATTCTTATTCAAATTGAACATGCCATCCACACAACTCTGAACAAACCGTTTCATTGAGGGCCTTGACTCCAGCTAGTTTTAGCTCCAGCTCCTCCTCTGGGTCCGCCAATTCAAAGGCAGCGTCTGTCTCACAGACATTTAATGCCTGTGGTAGACGGGGGTGCCTATTGTACATTAAAAAGTACGGGCTGTACTTGGTGGATCTCTAATTTGAAACAAAATGTTTTGAATCAAATCACAAAATAAAACTCTTAAAACATGTATGCAATATACGTTATCTAGTCATTTTGAATAATAACCTGTTTTGCAGTGTTTATTCCATAAACTATGGCCTGCAAGTGGATGTCCCAATCATCATGGTGCTGATTAACATATTTTCTGAGAGTCCTCTTTATATTTTGATTAGTTCTCTCATCCTTCAACATAGAAAGAAATTACTACATGCACTTTAGTATACATTGGCTAAAGTTGACTTTACTGTTTTGCGGGATGTCATGATGGCACACTTACTTGGCCGTTTGACTGGGGATGGTATGCACTTGTGATGGCATGCTTTATGTTCAGCGCAGCAAATATGTGTGCATTAAGCTGCACATAATTCAGACACACATGGTTATTTTTCAATATTTATCGGTCTCAGAAATGACCAATGACCACTTAAAACAGCGTGAATTGTGATGATGTCATATGTCATGTGTGAAGTGAGAGGGTAATAAGGACACATACCTCGTTAACAAATGCACGGCCCCGGTCAGTGATGATTTTCCGGACCATACCAAATGTCTTTGACACAAGTGCCTCAGCCACCTCAGTGCTGGAGCCACACTTCAAAGGCTCGGCGATAACCCACTTGGTGAAGAGGTCTGTCACCGTGAGGACGTATTGATGGTCTTTCATGGTTTTTTTCAGTGGACCAATGAGGTCCATACCGACCACCTCCCAGGGCTCTTTCACCTGTAGAGATATGTAATATTACCACATCACCTAACTTGTTGCTTCAAGTGGTACACCAAGGTAAGCTCTACCTTAATAGGGTGAAGGGCAGGAGACACAGTCTTTATGGGGTCGTTCTTTTGGCATCTGTGACAGCTTTTGACCTGATGGATACATTTATTATTTAGACCAAATAATTATCTGAAGTCAAACAAAGCCACTAAATCAATTCATTGCCAGAGAGCCATAGTGTTAAATTCCATGAAAGTTCCAAAAAAGTACCCAATCTGCCACATCTGCCTTTATGTTATCCCAGTAGTACCCCACAACAACCCTGTCCATGGTCGCCCTCACGCCCCCATGGTTCCCTGTGCCAGGGTTGTTGTGGCACTCCTCCAGGACAGCCCGCATCTGCTCATCAGACAGCACAACCAGCCTCATGAATTGTGCACTGGGGCCAATGTAGAATAATTGACTTTCTGTGATACACAAACAATGTTTGTTACATAATGATTTTGATGCTTTGTTTGGTATTACAATACAGCACTTATGTGCACATGTGTCTTTGATCAGGGATGCAAACACGTGTGGTGAAAAATGTTGGCGGTTACTATGTCTGACTAGATGGAACGTTACTGACATGCTCACACGTGTTAACTAAAACAATGCTAATATTATTTCAAATACCCACACTCACTTACCTCTTATAACGAAATTTGCAGCCATTCGTGAGACCTTCTTCTTCAACGCCGCATCCACCAACCCGTCAACCAAATATTGTCTAACGGCAGCGTAAAGGGCAAACTTCTTTCTTCCGCTGAACTCCATTTTCTTTCGCTGTGAGTAAATACAAGTCTCGCGGTACAAATATGCGCATGCGTGGAACAGATCGTGCAGTGTCGTAAATCAAAATCAGCGTCGCAAAACAGAATTATCATTTGCGCATGCGCGTTTTCTACTGTGTCTACTACGCATGCGTAGAACGGATCGTGCAGGTGGAACGGATCGTGTACCCACAGTGATATCACGAGAGATTTACTCCAGTGTTGGATTTACTGCTTCAAATTAAATACTGAGGCGATTTTTGCAAGGTAAGAACGTGTGTTGTCTATATTTTCTATAGAAAGTCAAAACGTTTTAGTGACGAAGCATTTATTTGTAGGAGTATTGCTAGTTATTTCTGGAAAAAAAATGACAAAACAACTCAAATAAATGTTTGTGAGCAGTTTTGTGTGAAACCGCGAGATGCGTCGCGTCTAACGCACGAGCCCCGATGAGAGATCGCATTCGCTTCTTCTTGCGTTTGAACGGACAATTTCATACTACAAAATGTCAAATTACATGATATATTGTCTGTTTTGTCCCAAGTGAACATAAACAGTTGATGAAGAAATCGCGAATCGAAATCTAGTATCAACACTTCCGAGAATGATTATCAGCGTTGTGTCTGACAGCGCGAGGCATCTCATTTTTACTCGCATCTTCATGGAGGTTTGTCGGTTGTATGTAGTTTCACAATCTCAATCAAGTAATCTCTGAAATGAATACAGATGTAACAGCACGAAAATAATGAGACTTCACAGTTCTCAAAAGATTAAACTCACTAAAACAAGCCGCACAGACTGTGCCTTGAATGAAATGCGTTTAAAATCCTCTTAAAGAGACAGTAACAATTTTCCAAGTAAATAAAAAGTAGGCCTACAAATGGTTTTCACCCCAAAAATAAATTTCTCTCATCGTATACTCACCCTCATTGCATCCCAGATGTGTATTGTTTTCTTTCTTCTAGTGAACACAAATTAAGCTTTTTAGAAGATTATCTCAACCCTGTTGGACCTTTCAATGACTTGAATGGTGATCAGAACTCAGAAGCTGCAAAAATCAAATAAATGCAGCATAAAAGTAATCCATACCACTCCAGTGGTTAAATCCATGCCTTCAGAAGTGATATTATAGGTGTGGGTTAGAAATAGACCTATATATATATACTTCAAGATGACATCACTCTGAAGTACTGCGTAAAGAATATCCCACATTCGCCCTTAGGGGGCGCTACAGGCCATGCCCAAAATTCCCATTTTCTGGTCAAAAATGTTCTAATGTTGTATATTGATACTACAGGCCAACAGGAATTCACAAACCAAGAGTGGCCCACATTCGCCCTTATGGGGCGCTACACTGCCCTACAAAGCAAAAAGGCAGTAACTACACAGAGTGCAGAACTGAGAAAAATGACTTTAAAGTTATCCTGTCAGGGCTTTTTGCAGTTACTGTACAAACGACTACCATTTTTCTCCAAAACGACACACATTTGAGATAAAATGTTTTATCACATAACAAAGGATGCCTTGAATGTCATGAAAATGATAATAACTCATTTTTGACCAAAAATGCAGTTACTGCCTTTTTGTTTTGTAGGGCAGTACAGGCCACGCCCTAAATTCCCATTTGCTGGTCAAAAATGTTCTAATTTGGTACATTGATACTACAGGCCAACAGGAACCCACAAACAAAGAATTGCCCATATTCGCCATTAGGGGGCGCTACAGGCTATGCCCAAAATTCCCATTTTATGGTCAAAAATTTTCTAATTTGGTATATTGACACTACAGGCCAACAGAAATCCACAAACCAAGAATGTCTCACATTTGCCCTTAGGGGGTGCTAAAGGACATTCCCAAATTGCACATTTTTTTGTCAAATACTTTCTAATTTGGTACATTAATACTACAGGCCAACAGGAACCTACAAACCAAGAATGGCTCACATTCGCCCTTAGGGGGCGGTACAGGCCATGCCCAAATGTCAATTTTTCAAAGTGATTGTATTTCCACCCCATTTATTTAGTTTTTCTGAAACCTGGTGAACATACCTCATTTCTCATTGTAAACAAAAAACCCTACAGGATCCATAAGGTCCGGCATGATGGATTTTCCTGTACACTGAAAATGTTTAGTTTAGGATTCAGACAGAAAGACATGTTTTTTGGATTTTTTCATTGGGAGGGTTTAACCCCAACCCTCTATTGATCAATTTTAAATGATTTGCCATTTTGAGGAGGAATCGCATTGCTGCTTGCAGCTATATTTTTGAGTTGTTGCTGTGTCCATCATCCTTTGTTTTCCGAAAGCCACCAAGTGGAAATGAGCCCGGTAACTAAAGGCACCAGGGTTGCGGTGCCACCGGCTTGGGCCCGTCATCGCTGCTTGCAGCTTTAATTTTCTTTATTTTACAAAAGCAAGTTGTTTCCGCTGTAATGACAAAAAAATCCAGAAGAACGTGCCGGTGCGTCCATCGACCACAGAGGGTTAAGGAATACTTTGAGCTAATATCGGCTCTGTTTGGAATTTCCCTTTTTTTTTCCCCCTGCGGCTTGCACTGGGGAATGATTTGGTCAATGCAATGCTTTTGTTCACGAGGGTTTTTGCACTATATGGGTACTATGTGTTATCCCCCCATTATATGTTGGGTCCAGTTTAGTTCCTTGGGAACATTTAAATGGCGGCAGGATAGTCCTATCCACATAAATGTTTTCAATTTTATAATCTGGATGAGGGTTTGACTCCTGCTTCTCAGGTTCTCTCTGTTGGAACAGGAATAAACGTATAATACACTCTGTTTAATTCAGATGCTTTAGCTTGCTTGTGCACCACTACATGCTAGACAGTTTGCAGCTACTGTTCGCATGACATGATTATGTGTGATATGATTCCCAATGTGATTATACGGTTCATGTTCCTATGAAAGGGTATGTATCTTGATTACATGAAGTGTAACACTGGTTCCCTGAGTGGGAACGAGATGCTGTGTATGATGAACATACTCTCTAGCAGCAGCATAGAAAATCTGACTCGATGGCACAAAAGCAAGCACATTTATGGAACCCATGACGTAGCTCCATAAGGGCATCACTTAAGCACCATCAGCCAAGAAATTGCTTCAGACCACGTGACACTCAGGGTGCGTCCCAATGCGATTACGCAGCATCTCATTCCCACTCATGGAAACAGGGTTATGCTTCATGCAACCGAGACGTTTGTAATATCTCTGCTATGTAAATGCCGACAGAGCTATTGCACATCCATGGCCTTCACTATTCCATGGATTCCCAATATTGAATCAGAACAAGTAAATGACCAGTTGAATCCTTGAAACCATCTGTTCATCTCAACATAATAGAAAACAGGTTATACAATAGTCTACTCAAATATTAATTACAGTGATGTTGTAATGAAGCACTGCTTTTCTTATATTTATTTATTTTTCCCCATCTAGGGGAAGGGGGCGTGAACAATTCATTTTCAAATATTTTTTTTTTTATACAGTTTTCAAATGTATGTTAGTTTTAGTTTCAGCAATAGTTTTGCAATGGTTTTGATATTTACAGTTCCCAGTCTGTCACTCACTTCAACATCGTGTTGAAGAAGCGACACTAGGGATCTCTCTTGAGTACCAAATATGCCTCTGGTCTATGACAAAAGGCCAATAAGAAGTTGGCAGACAGTATTTGCGTACCCCGCCCCGGAAATATGGGTATAATAGCGGAGAAATGCATCGAGTTCCTTCAGAAATTTTCTTCGGAGCCGATGGTCGTGTATGCAGCCAGCTGCGAGTTACACACCAGATTCCTGCTTCTGTTCCTCTGACGCTCTGTCTGCTGTTGGATCTACGGTGCACTTAAGCGACTTTCTCCTTCTCTGCATGGCAGTGCAGTTTGCCCCTGGGCGCATCGACAGCACAGAGTATTTGAAAGAGTCTGTTAAAAGAGTAATTTTCTCTATAAAAGAGTTTATTTCTCTAAAAGAGCAATACACAGCGGCGTTTAAAGATGCCATTCAGCCCCTGTGTAGTTCCTGGATGCGGTAGAGTGCTCACCGCTTCAGACGGCCACAGGCGTTGTTTCGTGTGACTGGGCAGCGATCACACCGAGGCAGTGTTTGTGGATGGTTCATGCTCTCACTGTGAGGGCATGACCATGGCAACGTTGCAGTCGCGGCTTGCTTTCAAAAGAAAGCACACCACTCCAGCCGCCCACCGTGTCGCTCCTTCTTCCCACGGGACTGAGGATGATGTGGCTGGCGATGGAGGCGATTTGGGGAGGGCAACGTGTGCAGCTCCGTCTGACACGCCCCCTCGCACAACCCGCCCCCCAGCACGCTCGTTGACTCCCATCCGTGCTCGAGGTAACAGCGGCTCGCCTCACGGCCAGTCTGCCTATCCTCTGGAGCTCGAGGTGAATGAGCTCGCCACTGCATCAGAGAGCGCGACGTCTGACGCTGATTCCTCCCCTGGGCTGCCGCCTTCGGGCCAGCACACCCAGGCTGAGGCTGACGCACAGATGTTCGACTTGCTTGCCCGGGCCGCCGTCAGTGTGGGGTTGGACTGGAACCCTCCGTCCTCCCCACACCCATCGCGGTTGGATGACTGGTTCCTGGGGTCTGCGTGCCGTCACAGCCTTGCCCCCCTCAGTCCCGTTTTTCCCGGAGGTGCATGATGAGCAGACATCTTCGTGGAGAGCCCCCCTCGCTACACTCGACGGTGGATCAGCCCACGGGTATATGGTGATTCCCCAGGTGGATCTGTTGCGCTCCATCTATGCCCCGGAATACCCTGTGCTCCCTTCCTGGGCCTATAGGACGACATCCTCATTTACCACCAAAGCCTACAGGACCACGGGACAGGCCGCTTCCGCCTTGCACGCCATGGCCATCCGGCAAGTCCACCAGGCCAAGGTGCTGAGTGATCTGTACGAGGGTAGCCCTGATCCCGACGTGTTGCAGGAACTGTGCTCAGCGACCGACCTCACCCTCAGGGCCATGAAGGTCACAGTGCAGGCACTCGGGCAGGCGATGGCCACGCTTGTGGTCCAGGAATGTCATCTATGGCTGAACTTGATCGAGATGTGTGAGGCCGACAAAGCTTGCTTCCTCAACACCCCCTCTCCCAGTTTGGCCTCTTCGGCGACACCGTCGAGGACTTCACCCAGCAGTTCTCCGTGGTGAAGAAGCAGAGAGAGGCCATCTCTATCCTGCCCCGCCGCAAACCTGCCGCCACGGGCCCTGCCCGGCACTCTGCCGCCAGATTTCAACAGTCCCGGCCTCCTGGACATGGACCACCCATCTCCAGCCCCACGACTGTTCCCTGGCCGGCCGGTTCCGACGAGTCTAGAGGACACTACCCTGGACCTCCTCCTCAGTCGCTAACCCACCCCCTGCCGGGTGTGCGGAGCAAGGTGCTTTGAGTCCTTTCTCAGCACCAAAGCCTCGGGGCGCGTCACCGCCTCCCGACGCTGCCTTACCTGCTCCGCCCCGCTGCAAAGCCCCGACGGGTATGTCAAAAATAATCGCCCAACCCGTCTCGCTGGCTGGCCCGGACCATCCAACTCGGTTACACAATTCAGTTTGCCAGGCCTCTGCCCCCCTTCATGGGCGTCCGCTTTTCCGCAGTACACGGCGAACATGCCCAGTCCCTGCGTGCAGAAATCGGCACTCTTTTCCTCAAAGACACGATAGAGCCTGTCTCTCCAACCGAGATGAAGGAGGTTCTCTACAGCCCTTAGTTCATCGTATCCAAGAAAGGCGGTGGCTTACGACCAATCTTGGACTTGCGAGTTTTCAACCAAGCGTTGCACAAACTCCAGTTCAAAATGCTCACGCTCATTCTGGCCCACTCACGAGAGTTACTATGCACTCACAGAGACCAGGTGCTCAGGCACCTCAGCCGTTTGGGGCTTCAGGGCAACTGGGAAAAGAGCAAGCTCACTCCGGTTCAGAGCATCTCTTTTCTCGGCATGGAGTTAGACTCGGTCTCAATGTCAGCACGTCTCACCAACGTGTGCAGCCAGTGTTGAGGTGCCTCACCACTTTCAGGTCGGGCACAACGGTCCCCTTAAAACTTTTCCAGAGGCTCCTGGGGCATATGGCATCCACCGCGTCACGAACTGTGTGACGATCACCCCCGCCTGACCCCAAACACTCAAACCCTGAACAGACCTCTGTTTTCTACGGGCAGGAGTGCCCTTATAGCAGGTGCCCCGATGCGTCCTGGTCACGGCCGACGCCCCCAGATCGTGTTGGGGCGCCGTATGCAATGGGCACACAGAAGCAGGCCATTGGAAAGGGGCCCCACTGCGTTGACACATCAACTGCCTGGAGTTGTTGACAGTCTTCTTTGCCTTGCGGAAGTTTCTCCGATTAGTTCGAGACAAACATATCCTGGTCAGGTCAGACAGCACCACTGCGGTAGCGTACATAAATCGCCAAGGTAGCGTACGTTCCCGCCACATGTCAAGACTCGCCCATCGTCTCCTATTTTGGAGCCAGCAGCAACTCAAGTCAACGCGGCTGCCTGGTGAAGAGTGGAGGCTTCACCCCCAGTCGGTCCAGCTGATTTGGGAACGGTTCATCAAGGCCCAGGTATACCTGTTCGCCTCCCGAGAGACCTCCCACTGCCCGCTCTGATACACCCGTTCAGAGGCTCCCCTCAGGGCAGACGCACTGGCACACAGCTGGCCGGCGGGGCTGCGCAAGTACGCATTTCCCTCAGTGAGCCTTCTTGCCCAGGTGCTGTGCAAGATCAGGGAGGACGAGCCACTCTTGTGGCTCCTTATTGGCCCACAGGGGCCTGGTTCTCGGACCTCGTACTCCTCGCGACAGCCCCTCCCTGGCAATTTCCCCTGAAGAAGGACCTTCTTTCTCAGGGACGGGGAACCTCCACGTCTGGCCCCTGGACGGGACACGGAAGATCTAGATGGTCTACCACCCATGGTTGTAGCCACGATCAACCAAGCCAGAGCCGTCTATACCAGGCAACTTTACACCCTGAAATGGAGTTTGTTCGCGAATTGGTGTTCTTCCCGGGCTGAAGACCCACAGAGGTGCGCAGTTAGGTCAGTGCTCTTGTTCCTACAGGAGAAGTTGGAAGGGAGGCTGTCCCCTTCCACCTTGAAGGTGTATGTTGCCGCTATCGCAGCTCACCATGACCCAGTAGACGGCAAGCCTCTGGGTAAACATGACTTAATTATCAGGTTCCTAAGAGGTGCCCGGAGGTTAAATCCCTCCCGGCCAAGCCTGTTCCCCTCCTGGGATCTCTCGGTTATCATCGCCGGTCTTCAGAGATCCCCTTTCAAGCCACTAGAATCAGCTGGACTCAGGGCCCTCTCCCTAAAGACGCCCCTGCTGATCGCGCTCGCCTCCATCAAGAGAGTTGGGGACCTGCAAGCATTCTCTGTTAGCGATGCCTGCCTGGAGTTCGGTCCGACAGACACATATGTGATCCTAAGACCCCCGACCGGGCTGCGTGCCCAAGGTTCCTACCACGCCCTTCAGAGACCAGGTAGTGAACCTGCAAGCGCTGCCCCGGGAGGAGGCAGACCCAGCCCCTTCATTGATGTGTCCGGTATGTGCCTTGCGTGCATACCTGGAACGCACTCAGAGCTTTTGGTGCTCTGAGCAGCTCTTTGTCTGCTTTGGGGGACAGCGGAAAGGGAATGCTGTCTCCAAACAGAGGCTTTCCCACTGGGTGGTGGATGCCATCCTACTTGCCTGTGGCACCCAGGCCATGCCACCCCCCTTGCGGGTTCGAGCACACTCAACAAGGAGTGTTGCATCCTCGTGGGCACTGGCTAGGGGCACCTCCCTAGCAGACATTTGTAGGGCAGCGGGTTGGGCAACACCTAATACCTTTGCGTGATTTTACAATCTCAGTGTTAAGTCAGTCTTGTCCCGTGTTTTCTCAGGTCCGAGCCGGTAGAACTCGGTACACCCTGACGGTCTGACCGGGTGAATCGCTTGCGTTCAGCGCCCTTTTCCCTTGGCTAAGGCAAAACAGTGCGCCTTCTTTCCCAGGAGATCCCACCCACCCGGGTCCCTGGTCGATTCCTCCCTAGCCCTGTTGGGTCTGCAGTTCAGCGGAGGAACCTGCCAACCCAGTCCACTATGGGTACCCTAGGCTACCCTGTACTGGAATAGGTGCTCCACAGGTCAGGCCTCCTACGGGACTCCTCCTGTGTGTACTTTCGTGGTACGGTCACCTTACGAGCTGACCCGCATCTCCCTTAGGCAGTTTTTTGCTTCCCTCCGGTGGCCGTGTTGTAGCAACTCCCCCCTCCTTGAGGTTGGATCTACCATCGTGCCATTCTTTCCCACATGTGACCGAAGAGGCCATGTGATGTATTTTGCCACCTTTACCTCCCCTTTCAGGCAGGTGTGGCCTCCGCATGGTCTTTTCCCGCTGAAAGAATAGAAAACTGGGTAAGACCCCCTTCCCACGATATGTATAAAGGGCCCCGGCTGCTCTTGCTCTATGCCGAGAAACATAGAGAGAAAAGAGGCCCAGCCAGGCTTGGCCCATTCCCAGGTTGGCAAGCGTCGCCTTGTTTGCCTCTAAGGGTAAACAGAAGGATTCCGTTGACACTTTTGGGGCATTGGGGAAGGGTACGTGCAGTCTGAAACACAGCTGGTCGCTTGTGCATGTGAAATACCTGCCCGCTCCTGTGTCAGCAGTACACGTACATGGCTCAGCGCATGGCGTGATTTAAAGTGGACCCCTAGTGTCGCTTCTTCGACACGACGTCGAAGTGAGCGACAGACGGGGAACGTCTCAGTTACGTATGTAACCTCCGTTCCCTGATGGAGGGAACGAGACATCGTGGCCTCCCGGCCACATCGCTGAGCCGAGCCACTGCAGTGGCCGGAATATTTCCGGCTCCTCAGAAAAATCCTGAATGAACTCGACATATTTCCCCGCTTTTATACCCGTATGTCTGGGGCAGGGTATGCAAATACTGTCTGCCACCTTCTCATTGGCCTTTTTTCATAGACCAGAGGCATATTCGGTGCTCGAGACCCCTAGTGTCGCTTCTTCGATACGACGTCTCGTTCCCTCCATCAGGGAACGGAGGTTACATACGTAACCGAGACGATTTATATATTTCTATTGAATCTTTCTATTTAATTTTATACAGTATTTTTTAGTTAACATGTTAATTTTAGCGATTAAAGTTAAGAAATCCAATGAGGAATCAACAGAACTTTGCCCGATATTTGATTCAGATCTAAAATACTTAAGACCTTTATGGAAAGAAGCTGCATTGGTATCTTTGTTATCAGTATTGATTGCTGGCTGATTTTTTTTTTTTACTTTGTGCTAATTATTTTATTTCAGTGTCTGAAAATGCTTTTAAATAAATAGTTCCTATTTTAGTTTTAGTGTACATTAAAAACCCTGATTGTGAAAGACAGGGAGAGAAAGAGACAGGGAATCTGAGTGGATTGAGGACTCGGCATTATCAGTCTCCATAATGTTAGCTGCCCATTGACTCTCATTCCCTCTCTTATAGGCTGCTGTACTGTGAATACTGTGACAACTCTTGCTCATCCGTGGAAAATTACATTACCTCGCTGTTACAGAATGGCTAATGTTAGTGCCCTGTCTTCAAGTGCCGTGAAACAGACACAGACAGGTGCTTTTTGTGGATGTCTGTGTGGGTGTGTGTTTTCTGTCTGCTGTCTAAGTAATTTACAGAAAAGCAAGGCAACACAAATGGTGGTTCAACAGAAAAGTTTTGTCATTAGTGCTTGTTAGGATTTAGATAATTGTCTCTGCATGTGACAGTTACTATTGGGTCATTCTGCTTGTCAGCTAGCAGGACAAATGACTCCTGTGAATAGATAGGGTGGACTCATTGGATTGCTATTCAGTCACATCATGACGGAGAGTGTTTTTTGTCGAGAATCCACCAATGAATGACTAGCAGGTTCTTGGAGTAACAATAATAAATTGAATGATTAGCACAACTTAGCGAGATCTTTGCCAATTTCAGGGTGTCTAGGGCATAGCAATATATTTGGTCAACAGTAGAAACTTAAATGGGACCTATTATGCAAAATTCACTTTTACATGGTGTTTGTACATAAATGTGAGTAGGCGGTGTGTGTGTGTACAAAACCACCCTACAATGTTAGACGTCCACCCACTCCTGTTTCTTATATTTCTATTAATCAAAAACAGTGTGTCAAAATGAATGGTTTTCGTTTCTGCTCTAAAGTGACGTCACTTCAGAGCACGCCTCGCCCACGACTGGTGATGGACTCCACCCTCCTCCCCTGAGTGATCTACACACAGTCTGTGCTGAGCAGATACAGTAAGAAAAATAATGTCTCGCTTAGTAAGCATCATAAATGTTCTGTTGTTGGCTGTAAAAGTGAACATAAGAGTCTTCAAGTGCTCCCAGCATCAGAGCCACTGAAGACGCAGGGATTAGCCTTATTACTATCTTAACTAGTAATCTGAATTCTGGCCATTTTCCCAGTGGGCCGACGCACTTTGGGGCCGATCAGGGGCAGACTGGTCATCGGGAGAACCGAGTGGGCTAGTGGGTCGGCCGTGAAACGGAACGAATGGGCTGCGATAAGCTGAAATGAGCCGCTGCGTTATGCAGAACGGACCACAAAATAGCACTGTGATATGCCCCCCCACCCAACTTGACAATTTCTCTTCCCAGTCCAGCCCTGCCTGAACTCCGGTATTTACACTGTCAGTCATATAGGTTCTGATTTGTTGTAGCTGTAGTAACCGAAGCACGAGCTGTAAAGGCACAGCCCTCTTCCAGAAAGGGGGCGGGGAGCAGCAGCTCATTTGCATTTAAATAGACACACACGTGTTTTTGATTCCACCCAAAAAGAAGCATTTATAACATGGTATAATAAATGATCTGTGGGGTATTTTGAGATGAAACTTCACAGACACAATCTGGAGACACCTGAGACTTATATTACATCTTGTAAAAAGGGGCATAATAGGTCTCCTTTAATGGTAGAAACACAGACCAAAGACTGTTCCTTTAAACATAAACCAGTATTTCCCAACAATTAATAACAGAATCAAGCCTTTGTTTGTGAATTTAACTAAACTCTTCGAGGTCAGCAGTGTATACCCATCTCAATAACATAAAGTCTGTGGGCTTCACAAGAAGAGGGAACAGAGATTTACAGGTGTCAGTCAGAGTCAAAGCTTGACTGCAAAAGAGCTGAGCCGATAATGTATGTTTTTGAAGTTGCAAAGTATAGTATGATAATCTTTGATATCCAGCCTACAAAGGTATTTTTATACTCACAGGTATGTTCAATTTTAACAACAAAGGCATAAACAAACACAGAAAGGGAATGATGAACCGTTTACCTTATTTCATTGATCTGATCTTCTCCTGGGAGGCTGGAGATAATAATACCATACACATTACCATATACAAATCTCAGCCAGACTTTGATACACACCATGTTTTTTTTTTTTTTTCCCCCTCTCTCTGTTTCTGGCTTTCTCAACCTGACAGTATGTCACAAGGACATTTTCCCCTTTTTTCCTTGTTTGATTACTCTGAAACAAACGACTTAAAGCAACGGGGGGACTTAATTCAAAATGAAAGCTCGACTCAGTTTGCTCACTACTACCTTTGAAGTGCTTTTTCACTCAGCCGATTACTTCCTGCAGTCATTTTCACTACTACACAGTCCTTGTTTTGTTTTTTTGTTTTCTTCCTGCTTATTTAAAAAATAGTTTAGTTGCTGTCATGGAAATAAGAATAATCAGAATCAGATGAAACATTATTGTTTTATTTGATTATTAATATTTTTAAAGCAACCATGCTACCGAATGTTGTCATATCTAGGCAATTAATTAATCTACTTTCAAAAGTGAAAAGAAATGTGACTTTTGCCCACTTGCCTTTCAAATAGATCTTTCATCTGGAAATTGACACAATGTTGAACTGAGAATGGCAGACAGGTACTGAGAGTTTATGCTCAGAGCACAATGTTTTTTTTTGTTTGTTTTTTACATGCTATAATGCAACATTTTTCAGACAGACATGGCAAAATCTGTCAAACTGTGACCATTTAGGTTCACTCCACTCCACAACTGCTTCATTTAGAAAGAGAGTAAACAGAAAATAAAGAAAACAGAGGCACAAACATGAAGGGAAGGAGAAAGACAGATGTAAAAGCAGGCAGACAAGTAGACAGACACATGGAAAGACGCTATGAAAAGAGAACCACCACAGTTCGCAAACCTCTAGCGAGCCACTCAACAGCTTAGCAAGTTTCCATAGAAACGGCAAGCAGACATCAAAGCAGTGGATACTATCTATCAAAAAGAGAAGTGTGACAGGCAGCTGCTAAGCATGACAGCTATCAGACAGAGCACATTCTTTTTGTCTGTGCCCATACAGTAATCAGGCATTAATATTCTCTGCTCTAGCATAAGTGAATGATGTCAGCATGTGTTAAAGTGATAGTTCACAAAAATGAAAATTCTCTCATCATTTACTCACCCTCATGCCATCCCAGATATTTATGACTTTCTTTCTTCTGCAGAACACAAATGAAGAAGAATTTTTAGATGAATATTTCAGCTCTGATGGTCCTCTCAATGCAAATGAATGGTGGAAAGAACTAAAAACAGAAGTAATCAATACAACTCATGCATTATATTCCAAATCTTCTGAATAATTACTATACTTTTATTTGAATAGGATTCACAAAGTTTCAAATCTGTAACATTATTTGATTGGACTGAGCAAAAAAATATTAATAGTTTTAAAGCAGCCATCCTATGTCGTCGTATTTAGGCAAGTAATATGCATACTGTGCAGTATGTAAGAAGCAACATTGTATTGTATTCCAAATTTTGCCTACAGTAAGAAATGTGAGCTACATTATTACCAGCATTGTTTACATTATTTGGTTTGAATTTATCTATTTTAAAGTACTGCTTGCAATTTAGTCTGCTGTTAAGCTAAGATTGAACCAAGTCACAGCTTGAAATATGTTAATCTGTCTTGATGGTGATGTACCCAAACTAGCCAGCATAGCTGTAACAGATTCCTAGCCCTAACAGATGTATAGAGGGTTTTGAATGAGAAGAGCACAGATGATTGGGAACGGTTCATCAAGGCCCAGGTATACCTGTTCGCCTCCCGAGAGACCTCCCACTGCCCGCTCTGATACACCCGTTCAGAGGCTCCCCTCAGGGCAGACGCACTGGCACACAGCTGGCCGGCGGGGCTGCGCAAGTACGCATTTCCCTCAGTGAGCCTTCTTGCCCAGGTGCTGTGCAAGATCAGGGAGGACGAGCCACTCTTGTGGCTCCTTATTGGCCCACAGGGGCCTGGTTCTCGGACCTCGTACTCCTCGCGACAGCCCCTCCCTGGCAATTTCCCCTGAAGAAGGACCTTCTTTCTCAGGGACGGGGAACCTCCACGTCTGGCCCCTGGACGGGACACGGAAGATCTAGATGGTCTACCACCCATGGTTGTAGCCACGATCAACCAAGCCAGAGCCGTCTATACCAGGCAACTTTACACCCTGAAATGGAGTTTGTTCGCGAATTGGTGTTCTTCCCGGGCTGAAGACCCACAGAGGTGCGCAGTTAGGTCAGTGCTCTTGTTCCTACAGGAGAAGTTGGAAGGGAGGCTGTCCCCTTCCACCTTGAAGGTGTATGTTGCCGCTATCGCAGCTCACCATGACCCAGTAGACGGCAAGCCTCTGGGTAAACATGACTTAATTATCAGGTTCCTAAGAGGTGCCCGGAGGTTAAATCCCTCCCGGCCAAGCCTGTTCCCCTCCTGGGATCTCTCGGTTATCATCGCCGGTCTTCAGAGATCCCCTTTCAAGCCACTAGAATCAGCTGGACTCAGGGCCCTCTCCCTAAAGACGCCCCTGCTGATCGCGCTCGCCTCCATCAAGAGAGTTGGGGACCTGCAAGCATTCTCTGTTAGCGATGCCTGCCTGGAGTTCGGTCCGACAGACACATATGTGATCCTAAGACCCCCGACCGGGCTGCGTGCCCAAGGTTCCTACCACGCCCTTCAGAGACCAGGTAGTGAACCTGCAAGCGCTGCCCCGGGAGGAGGCAGACCCAGCCCCTTCATTGATGTGTCCGGTATGTGCCTTGCGTGCATACCTGGAACGCACTCAGAGCTTTTGGTGCTCTGAGCAGCTCTTTGTCTGCTTTGGGGGACAGCGGAAAGGGAATGCTGTCTCCAAACAGAGGCTTTCCCACTGGGTGGTGGATGCCATCCTACTTGCCTGTGGCACCCAGGCCATGCCACCCCCCTTGCGGGTTCGAGCACACTCAACAAGGAGTGTTGCATCCTCGTGGGCACTGGCTAGGGGCACCTCCCTAGCAGACATTTGTAGGGCAGCGGGTTGGGCAACACCTAATACCTTTGCGTGATTTTACAATCTCAGTGTTAAGTCAGTCTTGTCCCGTGTTTTCTCAGGTCCGAGCCGGTAGAACTCGGTACACCCTGACGGTCTGACCGGGTGAATCGCTTGCGTTCAGCGCCCTTTTCCCTTGGCTAAGGCAAAACAGTGCGCCTTCTTTCCCAGGAGATCCCACCCACCCGGGTCCCTGGTCGATTCCTCCCTAGCCCTGTTGGGTCTGCAGTTCAGCGGAGGAACCTGCCAACCCAGTCCACTATGGGTACCCTAGGCTACCCTGTACTGGAATAGGTGCTCCACAGGTCAGGCCTCCTACGGGACTCCTCCTGTGTGTACTTTCGTGGTACGGTCACCTTACGAGCTGACCCGCATCTCCCTTAGGCAGTTTTTTGCTTCCCTCCGGTGGCCGTGTTGTAGCAACTCCCCCCTCCTTGAGGTTGGATCTACCATCGTGCCATTCTTTCCCACATGTGACCGAAGAGGCCATGTGATGTATTTTGCCACCTTTACCTCCCCTTTCAGGCAGGTGTGGCCTCCGCATGGTCTTTTCCCGCTGAAAGAATAGAAAACTGGGTAAGACCCCCTTCCCACGATATGTATAAAGGGCCCCGGCTGCTCTTGCTCTATGCCGAGAAACATAGAGAGAAAAGAGGCCCAGCCAGGCTTGGCCCATTCCCAGGTTGGCAAGCGTCGCCTTGTTTGCCTCTAAGGGTAAACAGAAGGATTCCGTTGACACTTTTGGGGCATTGGGGAAGGGTACGTGCAGTCTGAAACACAGCTGGTCGCTTGTGCATGTGAAATACCTGCCCGCTCCTGTGTCAGCAGTACACGTACATGGCTCAGCGCATGGCGTGATTTAAAGTGGACCCCTAGTGTCGCTTCTTCGACACGACGTCGAAGTGAGCGACAGACGGGGAACGTCTCAGTTACGTATGTAACCTCCGTTCCCTGATGGAGGGAACGAGACATCGTGGCCTCCCGGCCACATCGCTGAGCCGAGCCACTGCAGTGGCCGGAATATTTCCGGCTCCTCAGAAAAATCCTGAATGAACTCGACATATTTCCCCGCTTTTATACCCGTATGTCTGGGGCAGGGTATGCAAATACTGTCTGCCACCTTCTCATTGGCCTTTTTTCATAGACCAGAGGCATATTCGGTGCTCGAGACCCCTAGTGTCGCTTCTTCGATACGACGTCTCGTTCCCTCCATCAGGGAACGGAGGTTACATACGTAACCGAGACGATTTATATATTTCTATTGAATCTTTCTATTTAATTTTATACAGTATTTTTTAGTTAACATGTTAATTTTAGCGATTAAAGTTAAGAAATCCAATGAGGAATCAACAGAACTTTGCCCGATATTTGATTCAGATCTAAAATACTTAAGACCTTTATGGAAAGAAGCTGCATTGGTATCTTTGTTATCAGTATTGATTGCTGGCTGATTTTTTTTTTTTACTTTGTGCTAATTATTTTATTTCAGTGTCTGAAAATGCTTTTAAATAAATAGTTCCTATTTTAGTTTTAGTGTACATTAAAAACCCTGATTGTGAAAGACAGGGAGAGAAAGAGACAGGGAATCTGAGTGGATTGAGGACTCGGCATTATCAGTCTCCATAATGTTAGCTGCCCATTGACTCTCATTCCCTCTCTTATAGGCTGCTGTACTGTGAATACTGTGACAACTCTTGCTCATCCGTGGAAAATTACATTACCTCGCTGTTACAGAATGGCTAATGTTAGTGCCCTGTCTTCAAGTGCCGTGAAACAGACACAGACAGGTGCTTTTTGTGGATGTCTGTGTGGGTGTGTGTTTTCTGTCTGCTGTCTAAGTAATTTACAGAAAAGCAAGGCAACACAAATGGTGGTTCAACAGAAAAGTTTTGTCATTAGTGCTTGTTAGGATTTAGATAATTGTCTCTGCATGTGACAGTTACTATTGGGTCATTCTGCTTGTCAGCTAGCAGGACAAATGACTCCTGTGAATAGATAGGGTGGACTCATTGGATTGCTATTCAGTCACATCATGACGGAGAGTGTTTTTTGTCGAGAATCCACCAATGAATGACTAGCAGGTTCTTGGAGTAACAATAATAAATTGAATGATTAGCACAACTTAGCGAGATCTTTGCCAATTTCAGGGTGTCTAGGGCATAGCAATATATTTGGTCAACAGTAGAAACTTAAATGGGACCTATTATGCAAAATTCACTTTTACATGGTGTTTGTACATAAATGTGAGTAGGCGGTGTGTGTGTGTACAAAACCACCCTACAATGTTAGACGTCCACCCACTCCTGTTTCTTATATTTCTATTAATCAAAAACAGTGTGTCAAAATGAATGGTTTTCGTTTCTGCTCTAAAGTGACGTCACTTCAGAGCACGCCTCGCCCACGACTGGTGATGGACTCCACCCTCCTCCCCTGAGTGATCTACACACAGTCTGTGCTGAGCAGATACAGTAAGAAAAATAATGTCTCGCTTAGTAAGCATCATAAATGTTCTGTTGTTGGCTGTAAAAGTGAACATAAGAGTCTTCAAGTGCTCCCAGCATCAGAGCCACTGAAGACGCAGGGATTAGCCTTATTACTATCTTAACTAGTAATCTGAATTCTGGCCATTTTCCCAGTGGGCCGACGCACTTTGGGGCCGATCAGGGGCAGACTGGTCATCGGGAGAACCGAGTGGGCTAGTGGGTCGGCCGTGAAACGGAACGAATGGGCTGCGATAAGCTGAAATGAGCCGCTGCGTTATGCAGAACGGACCACAAAATAGCACTGTGATATGCCCCCCCACCCAACTTGACAATTTCTCTTCCCAGTCCAGCCCTGCCTGAACTCCGGTATTTACACTGTCAGTCATATAGGTTCTGATTTGTTGTAGCTGTAGTAACCGAAGCACGAGCTGTAAAGGCACAGCCCTCTTCCAGAAAGGGGGCGGGGAGCAGCAGCTCATTTGCATTTAAATAGACACACACGTGTTTTTGATTCCACCCAAAAAGAAGCATTTATAACATGGTATAATAAATGATCTGTGGGGTATTTTGAGATGAAACTTCACAGACACAATCTGGAGACACCTGAGACTTATATTACATCTTGTAAAAAGGGGCATAATAGGTCTCCTTTAATGGTAGAAACACAGACCAAAGACTGTTCCTTTAAACATAAACCAGTATTTCCCAACAATTAATAACAGAATCAAGCCTTTGTTTGTGAATTTAACTAAACTCTTCGAGGTCAGCAGTGTATACCCATCTCAATAACATAAAGTCTGTGGGCTTCACAAGAAGAGGGAACAGAGATTTACAGGTGTCAGTCAGAGTCAAAGCTTGACTGCAAAAGAGCTGAGCCGATAATGTATGTTTTTGAAGTTGCAAAGTATAGTATGATAATCTTTGATATCCAGCCTACAAAGGTATTTTTATACTCACAGGTATGTTCAATTTTAACAACAAAGGCATAAACAAACACAGAAAGGGAATGATGAACCGTTTACCTTATTTCATTGATCTGATCTTCTCCTGGGAGGCTGGAGATAATAATACCATACACATTACCATATACAAATCTCAGCCAGACTTTGATACACACCATGTTTTTTTTTTTTTTTCCCCCTCTCTCTGTTTCTGGCTTTCTCAACCTGACAGTATGTCACAAGGACATTTTCCCCTTTTTTCCTTGTTTGATTACTCTGAAACAAACGACTTAAAGCAACGGGGGGACTTAATTCAAAATGAAAGCTCGACTCAGTTTGCTCACTACTACCTTTGAAGTGCTTTTTCACTCAGCCGATTACTTCCTGCAGTCATTTTCACTACTACACAGTCCTTGTTTTGTTTTTTTGTTTTCTTCCTGCTTATTTAAAAAATAGTTTAGTTGCTGTCATGGAAATAAGAATAATCAGAATCAGATGAAACATTATTGTTTTATTTGATTATTAATATTTTTAAAGCAACCATGCTACCGAATGTTGTCATATCTAGGCAATTAATTAATCTACTTTCAAAAGTGAAAAGAAATGTGACTTTTGCCCACTTGCCTTTCAAATAGATCTTTCATCTGGAAATTGACACAATGTTGAACTGAGAATGGCAGACAGGTACTGAGAGTTTATGCTCAGAGCACAATGTTTTTTTTTGTTTGTTTTTTACATGCTATAATGCAACATTTTTCAGACAGACATGGCAAAATCTGTCAAACTGTGACCATTTAGGTTCACTCCACTCCACAACTGCTTCATTTAGAAAGAGAGTAAACAGAAAATAAAGAAAACAGAGGCACAAACATGAAGGGAAGGAGAAAGACAGATGTAAAAGCAGGCAGACAAGTAGACAGACACATGGAAAGACGCTATGAAAAGAGAACCACCACAGTTCGCAAACCTCTAGCGAGCCACTCAACAGCTTAGCAAGTTTCCATAGAAACGGCAAGCAGACATCAAAGCAGTGGATACTATCTATCAAAAAGAGAAGTGTGACAGGCAGCTGCTAAGCATGACAGCTATCAGACAGAGCACATTCTTTTTGTCTGTGCCCATACAGTAATCAGGCATTAATATTCTCTGCTCTAGCATAAGTGAATGATGTCAGCATGTGTTAAAGTGATAGTTCACAAAAATGAAAATTCTCTCATCATTTACTCACCCTCATGCCATCCCAGATATTTATGACTTTCTTTCTTCTGCAGAACACAAATGAAGAAGAATTTTTAGATGAATATTTCAGCTCTGATGGTCCTCTCAATGCAAATGAATGGTGGAAAGAACTAAAAACAGAAGTAATCAATACAACTCATGCATTATATTCCAAATCTTCTGAATAATTACTATACTTTTATTTGAATAGGATTCACAAAGTTTCAAATCTGTAACATTATTTGATTGGACTGAGCAAAAAAATATTAATAGTTTTAAAGCAGCCATCCTATGTCGTCGTATTTAGGCAAGTAATATGCATACTGTGCAGTATGTAAGAAGCAACATTGTATTGTATTCCAAATTTTGCCTACAGTAAGAAATGTGAGCTACATTATTACCAGCATTGTTTACATTATTTGGTTTGAATTTATCTATTTTAAAGTACTGCTTGCAATTTAGTCTGCTGTTAAGCTAAGATTGAACCAAGTCACAGCTTGAAATATGTTAATCTGTCTTGATGGTGATGTACCCAAACTAGCCAGCATAGCTGTAACAGATTCCTAGCCCTAACAGATGTATAGAGGGTTTTGAATGAGAAGAGCACAGATGATTTCCTTTACAGCATGTATTTTAAATGGAGGCAGAAGTCATAGCCTTGGCAAGTGCAGGTGCATATGCTTATGTAAATACAAACTTACACAAAAATAATCTTGTCTCTGGGTGCTGTGTGACTCACGCTATTTTGTGACTCACAATCTTGCACAATTCACAATGTAAATTTAAACATATCTGGTGAGCAGACTCTGTTCATGTTTTTACGAAGACCATTTTTCTAACATAGTAAATTTATAAACTTAATATGAACTTTATTTACACTCTGATTGGGTCTGAAGACTTATGACTTTGGCCTGTAATGTATGATGGACGAGAGTCTATGTCGTTAATGCTACACAGCACATTCTTTTAATTACGCATCTCACAGTCCATTGTGTTCAACAATGAGGCCAGACTCAGACAGGCGGCTAATGAAATTATGATTTATCTGCACTTTGATTTGTGATTTTATGAGTTGCGGTTGGGATTGTTTTGTAGCTGGGGTTACTGTCATTAGAGTGATGACAAAAAGAAAATGGCACATTCTGTGCCATGTTTAATATTTACACGCCACGCTAATGGTATACTAATTATTGTCACGGCTCAAAGATCAATGACTTCAGTCATTTTGCTTCCACCCCTCTTTGCTTCCTTTTTCCTCCCCCTCCCCATCATACAGCCGTTAGCTGCTCCTGTGATGAGAAAGTCTTTCGGTAATGAATACAATGTCTGCATTTCGTTTTCCGGGGCCCCTGATGATCAATGGAATGCTGGATGGGCCCTAATGATGTTCCAGCTTTGGCAATCTTCCCATTTGTTCAACAGTGGGGGAAAAAAATCCTCTTTGCCTTTGGATAGAAAGAAAAACTACAAATGAAGACAAAAGATTTTCTTTCACACTATCTCTTGCCCTGCAAGACTTAGCTTCTTTTGTGGCTCTTGCCATGGCTACAGGAAGCAGAGGATTTTCCTTTAAATTACGAGCTGTAATGTGCTATTAACTGGACAAGAGTCTGGCAGGCACACATTTGTTTCGCTTCCCTTCCTGATCCATCTATTCATGAATCTAGTGAAGCCAGTTATAAAATGTCAACAGTGCATTACTGTTTATGTCTTTGTATCTATCCAGCTCTGTATCATTTCTACATCACCACAGGCCAAGTAGAGGTCTTACTCCTTCAGTCCAACATCATGGTGATCTTAAAATAAATAAATAAATAAATAAAATCAGATTTGACATCCAAACAGAGCATGTGAGCTAAGCAGAGTGGTGTGACACTCTGCTCAATAACCACCTCCTTGCACATGCGCTCCACTCAGCCGCTCACAGCCCAAGTGAGGGGCTGAGTAAAAAAGCATTCGCTCAAATCCCACTCCGACATGAAATTTCTCTGTAGTATACTTGGTTCTAAACACGAACACAGGGAAGATCTACAATACAGTGGCCCAAGCAACTCTCCCTTTACCCACATGGGCTGAGGTGCCCCTCTGGGTGAAATATAGACTATAGGGTGACGTTTATTAAATTATCAAATGATTAGTAATGTACACATCTGCAATTATGTGATTGTATTGTTATGTTTTTGTATATAAAATCTCTGTTTACTTTGGACTGGTTTACAACTGCTGTTAGAAAATTAGGTCAGCCAGACCTTCTTTATCATTTGTAATCAGTCAACTATTTCTCTGTTAGCATATATGTCTTTGAACATCTTCAAATAATACCTTAATAATTTAAGTTCTAAATTACCTTTATTTACTTTAAACAAGTCATCAAACACGTATTAAAACATATGTGCGTTGGCATGGAAACTTACATATACGGAAATGTGTGCTTCTCAGTTTAAACTGGACGAGTGATACAACTGACCCAGAAAACTACAATCTTTTCAACTTTAAAGTGTGTTCGAGTCCTTAATGGCAATAATGAAAACATGGACTGGTACCAGGAAAAATATTGCAGGTAAAAGTGAAATTCATAATTTCTTTTCAGTTGTCTCCACGGAATGATTATACTGTAGAATTAAAACATTAATAACTTACTGATCTAATGCTATCAGACTTTGAGTCTGTAAATTAAAATTAGCAATTTATCATCCTAATTTTGTGTTCATTTTTAAAGGATGTATTAAGTTATCCAGAAAACAGCAGTGAATGTTGTTCTCTTTTTCAGTGTTGCTGCTTTATTAATATTGCCTACAATTTAGATGTACGAATAATATGCAATATAAAGGACTGTGGTTATTTATATAATAATTATTATATTAGTATATTAGAGGTCTAAAGATGGTGCCTGTGAAGTCGGCTGCCATCGTGACTGCTTCGACCACAGTTTGCTTTTTTTTCTCTTGCACTTTATTTAAATCTTTCTTAATTCTCACCATGGACATTATCAATTACGACAGAAATACTCTTATTTCTATTGGTCTACAACTTACTTACTCACCCATTTTGCTCAATGACCCATACTGGCCAAGCTAGATTCTAAGGAAGAACATAGGACACGACCCAAAGCGGCAGCCCTGAGGAAACGACCCGGCATGTGGAACAGGCTGAGGACTCACGCCCACCACACTCCCCTGCCTAGTATTCTGCTAGCCAACGTTCAGTCACTGGAGAACAAGCTGTACGACCTCAGGGCCAGGGTGAATTTCCAAAGGGACCTTAGAGACTGCAACCTCCTCTGCTTCACTGAGACATGGTTGAACCCAGCGATTCCGGGCCACGGCATCCAGCCGGCCAAATTCTTTTTGGTTGTTCACATGGACAGAACAATGGAGTCAGAAAAGTCAAGGGGAGGTGGTGTATGTCTGATGGTTAACAACAGCTACTGCGACAACATGAGCATTGTTTCTCTCTCATGTCCCTGCACACCCAACCTGGAGCTTCTGACAATCAAATGTCGCCCTTTCTACCTTCCTGGAGAATTCACCTTGACCATTGTAAGTGCCATTTATATATCACCTCAGGCAGACATGGACGCTGCATTATGTGAACTACACGAGGCTCTTGTAGTGCATCAAACTCATCACCTGGACACTACACTCATTGTGGTAGGGGCTTTAACACTGCCAACCTAAAACGCGTAAGGACAGACTTCTACCAACACATTACCTGCCCTACTAGAGACAACTGGACTCTTGATAATTGTTACACCCCATTTAAAGGAGGCCACAAAGCACAGTCTCTACCACCGTTCGGGAAATCGGACCATGTTGCCATCTTCCTCATGCCTAAATACAAACAAAGGCTGAAACAAGAAGCTCTGGTTCAGAGAGAGGTCATGTGCTGGATGGACCAATCAGTGGCCACTCTGCAACACGCTCTAGATGATGTAGATTGGGACATGTTCTGGCACAGCTCTGATGACATCAACGTGTTTACGGAAGCAGTCGTGGTACTGATCGGGACTGGTAGATTATACAGTCTGCAAAACTACCATCAGGATGTTTCCCAACCAGAAGCCATGGGTGGATATATCCATCCACGACGCTCTGTCATCCCGCACCGCTGCCTATATAATTTGTAAGCCTGGAAAAAACATAAAATTAACTGGACAGCCCAGTCGACCATGTGACTCTGAATAGTTACTTCTGATTGGCGCAGGACACCTTGGGGGTTGCAGGCAATTTCAGTTCAAACAGTTCCAAACAGGAAGAATACACTCTCTCTCATATTCTCTGTCTCTTCTCTTCTGCTTCATCTTTGCTCCGCTGACTGCTCAGACTTCGCGCTGACTCTTCCGCATGTGAGATCCACAGAAGCTTGACATCACGAGAAGGAGTGAGAAGGCCTCGCTTCACAGCTAACCCCATAATTCATACAGACAATATCCCTTTGATCATACAGAGATCAAAACATCGACGGAACAAACTTTTGACCAAGTGCCAAGAACCAAGCAACACAAAGAACGCAAGTAAACACCACAAAGACAAGCAAGTACATCTCCAATATTGTGCTCAATGTGCTGGTGTATTAATTAAATAATTTGGGTAATCCGATAGCAAATCGATGTAGACTCAAAGAAGGATAAATGGTTCTTAAGGTATTGTCAGCAGACTCCAAAAAGTTCATTTTCACAGTACTGATCACTCTTTTCACCAACCTGTCTTATGTATCTATGATTAGATTTATTTTTAGAATAGTAATAAAGTTTGTCTGTGTTCAAAGGCAATGTGACTGTGGTATATTTTGATAAATAATTTCATCCATGGGTTCATCCAAGGTTTTGCTTCAAAGCTGTACCTAAATACATGTGATATTATTTTCAATAAGTCATGAGAATAATATCACTCCAATAAGTGAAGTAATCATAATTCATTTATTAAAGCTAATTCCTTACAGTAGAAATTGTGAGCTGATACAACTAGACATTTGTAAACTGGTTGGTTTGGGCAATGGAGGAGTCAGAAGACAGCGAAGCAGGTTTTGATGTCAGTACTTTAATTGGTACTTTTCTGTACATCCAACGGTATCCGCCATTAAAATGAAACATAAATCACTCAAAGGTAGCACACTCGGGGCTGTCGTGCTTTCTGGACACTCACTCACTCACTCACTCTCTCACTCACTCACTCACTCACACTCTCTCTCTCTCTCTCTCTCTCTGGACATTTGGCGTTCCTTAAATTATCTCTCCATATCACTATAACAAGACACAGGTGTTAGAGATAATTATAAACCAGGTGACAAGCCTTACCGCGCTCTCTCTCTCTCTCTCTCTCTCTCTCTCCCGCAGATGACACACGACCACGCCCCATGCCACAACATTGTATTACGATTTTGGTGGAGAATCTATGAAGACAAATATTCTAGTTATTTGTCATTTATCTAATTTATAATGGTTGTTGCACGCGACTAATTCCATTCTACATTTCCTTACCTAATAAGGTACAATAAGGACAGTTCAATTTAGTTCATAGCTCACATATTTCGAGACTCTACATTCCCTTCTAAATTTAGCATACCAAATATCCTGACATATAATGGTGGTAGAATGCGTGCAAATTACCCTATATATAATGTGGTAGAATGCATGCAAAATACCCTACACAACTGATCCCTTCCACATCTCTACATTATATATGTAATACCCTACAGATGTGTACTCACATAATATGAAGACTTCAGTCATACTGGTAGCCAGAAGGTATTTTTTTCTACATAGAGTGGGTCACCTCACAACACAATTGCATGGGAAATTGACGTTTTGCTTCCTAAAGTTCATATACCCTAAAATCAACCCCATTTTGCAGAAATATTGACAACCACCATCCCCATCAGACATTTTGGATCAATTCAAATTAAGAGTTAAGACATTCCCCTTTAGCGCTCCTAATTACATATTGCATAAGCAATCTCTGAGAAATGGATTCCGGTCCTGTGGAGCCCAATCTGAAATCCAGCTGGACTTGCCTGCACTTTCAAGCTTCATTGGTAGCGTGTGTGAAAATCATGTGAAAGCTACGTGTGTCTGGTGAGAATCATATTCAGGATGGGAGATAAATATCATTGAATTTGCTTTGGCAACACAAAATTTAGCTTGGGCGGCCCCCCAAAAATTGGTCAGTACCTGAAATTCTCAAATTTCTTCAATTCTCTTCAAGTCTGACATAAAGGCCCTAAGCCTTCCTATTCCATTTCTCAGACAAAATGTGTATCACATACATATTATGTTAATAGAATAAAGTGCACATTTCTTGCATGCGGTGGCGGTTTTGTGTAACTACGATACAGACGGAAATCCAAAATATATACTGGTTGCCAAATTTCTATCAGTTTATCATGTCTACCGGTATATGCTGCCCCCTTCGAATAAAGAATGTTAAAGATAAAAATCCACACCATGATACAATGGTCACACTCATGACCTCAAGAGAGGAGTTTGGAATATGGAGCATAAGTGGAAGAAAACTAAATTAGAGGTATTTTTCTGTGCATGGAAGGATAGTGTCTCTAACTACAGACAGGCTATAAACACTGCCAGGTCTGCATATTTGAGCAAATTCATAGAATAAATGTTATATCCAATACCAACTAAACCCCTAAATGTGGTATTTCCTATCATTTCAGAACCTCTTCTTAATATTATATTATCTCCTCATCATCCTAAAGGCATGTCCTATGAAACTTTACAATGGCAGTTTTCAAACTGCTTACAAAGAAACCACAGCTTGATCCAGGAGAAGTGGCTAATTATAGAGTGATTTAAAATCTTAATTTATGCTAAAAATACTAGAATAGGTAGTGTCCTCTATGTGTGTGCAGCAAAGCTATTATCTGTATTTGTAATTGTTCATATGACAGAATTATCTGTATCTGACTAAATTAAATACCTATTTTTAAATGTCAATCTTATGTTTATAGTTTCTATTAATAAAATATCTTGTGTATACCTTTTCATAATAATTTCCTAATGAAAATAATAATAATAATAATTAAATTATAATTTATTTATTTTCTTAGCAGATGAAGCTGAATTTATTGGCCACATTATCTGTGGAATATGTTGTTAATATTGGTTTCACCAGGTATTTCTGATATTAATATCTGCCTGAACATTTTGTTGTATAATTTTTTGGAGGTGTCAAGCAAAATGTGAAATGTCAAACACATGATGCAGTGAATAATAAATACAAATTCAAGCATTAAAAGAAATATAATAAATCAATATAGCCTATGAACAGGTGAAAGTCCTGTAAGTCTATCAGGAATTTTTACAATGGGAAACCATTATTCAGTTAAATAATAATCATAATAATAGTGTTAAAAATATACAGCGCTATATACAGAACACTTAATATTCTCAAATTTTGCACAGTTTAAAGAAGAACAAGAACAAAAAAGACAGAGCAATTTATTTTTATGTTTATTTATTTTACATAAACAGGAATATTCTGAATAGATGAATACTATATGGAGCATTAAACCTTTATGGAACATTTGAACTTTTTTCAGAATAAAATCGTAACCAGATTATTACCTTAATCGCTGGTGTGGATATAAATATGGTCAACTTTAAGAGATGGCTAGATGAGCTCCGTGGTGAAATCATCACTTCAGGTATTTAAAATCACACTCATGTTTAGGATATAAATAAATACATGGGAATTATGTGTGAATTGTGTGATACATTAACATAGACATTTCAAGAAGTTGAAAGTATACATAACGTTGTATCTTAGTTAATAAGTTGCAAACAAGTCCACTTCTGCTCTGCCGAAGCACATCCAGATTTGTTTTCCGAATTTCCGGAAGGAAATACATCAATGCCAGTACCACTAGCATCTCCAGATGTCAATTATATGTCAGTTCAGCTGCTGACCCGTCCATACTCCTTGAGCAGGACAGAACCCACAGAGGAGGTATCTATTGTTATCACTTTGCGGCGACACACCAGTCCCAATGGAACACTCATCAGCAGAAAGTGGTTCCATTTACATGGTAACAGAGCTTGGTAGCATGCATGCATCAATCTGATGGGATGAAACACATGCATCAGTGGTTTAAGTCCCTTTATGGAACTCACCCAATACTGAAAGGTCTCACATGTAACAAGCCCAGGGAAATGACAGCAGATGCTGCGATCATATGCCCTCAAATTCTGTAAAACATTCTCACAGGAAGATTGTGTCCCATTTTGAATATCGCTAGTCACTTGTGTAATGATAGGCATTCCTGCATTGTGCACGAGACTAGCTCCACCTCTAGAAACAGACTGTGTTGCCTCAGCAACAAGATGCTCTTGTCTAGGTTAACTTGCAGCCTTGGGCTGCTTAAGTGATTGAAAACAACACCTCGATGTTGGGCAGCCAAACTCTCCGAGTGAGCTAACACCAACAAATCTTCAAGATAATTCAAAATGTTGATGCCATAACGCCTCAAGGTTAGTGAGTGATGGATCCAAGCATTTTGTGAACGTATGAGGTGCTAATGCAAGTCCATAAAGGAGGATGCAAAATTGGTACGCTTTACCCCCAAAAGCGAACCTTGGAAAACACCTGCCTTGGTGTAATATGAATGTGGAAATAATCATCCTTCAAATTTATTGTCGCAAACCACTACCCCGGATGCATTTTTGACATAATGCTGTAAGAAAAATCTTGTATTCTCTCTCATTTGGATTACTCAATTTGGAGCACCTTGTAACTGATGCCAAGCTGTAATATGGGCAGAAAGAGGAATTAATGCATGATTTTTTATTGCAGCGCAATGAGTAACCACTAGTTGGCACTCTTGGCTTACCTTTGGTGGTCACCTTGCAACCAGGGACACAGTGGAGGGATGCCTTCATGCCTCCAAAATTGTGGCTGAATTGAATGGGGTTTAACAATGTTTGCCTTAATTGTATTTAGGCATAATTACGTATAAATACATAATGACATAATGTATTTATGTCATCCTGAACGGTGCTTACAGCAGAAATGTTCACAGAAAAAAATATATTTCCTGGTGTTTTGAATGACAAAGAGCATATGAGCATTGGGGAAGATCACTTGTGCTTATTGTACATTGAATATGCCTGTCCTGAAACTCTTGGCCATGTGGATGGAGGCCGAATTTGATCAGGCAATGATAAAAGAAGTTACTCTGAATGTATTTATAGCAGAGGATGTCAGATAAACCATCTTCCCTAGCATAGAGTGGGGAAGAATGTGCAAACATGGAGGGAATTGAGAGCAAGCAGGTCTGCCACCATGGCCCCAGCATTTATTGTGGGGGAAGAGAGTATGGCGTTTATGAAAGTATGATTTGTGAACACTTGAGCTTATTATACATTGAATTCTATTATACCTGTTCAGAGACTCTTGACTATGGGGACAGAGGCCGAATTTGATCTAGCAAGTATAAAATGGGGTCACTCTGAATGTATTTACAGAAGAGGATGCCAAATAAACCATCTTCTCTATTAGTACAGGGAAGAATGTGTGAATATTGGAGGAATTGAGAGCAAGCAGGTTTTCCACAATGGCCCCAGCATTTTTTTGGGCGGAACAGCATGTGACATTTATGAGTGTGATATTCACAAATACTTGTGCTTATTTGACGTTGAATTCCATTATGCCTGTCCCAAGACCCTTGGCCATGGGGACAGAGGCCGAATTTGATCAGGCAAATATAAAAAATGGGTCTCTCAATGTATTTAAAGCATACGTATTTACATCTTCGCTAGAATTAGAATGGGGAAGAAAGTGTGAACATGGGAAAGAAATGAATATTAAATGCAAAATCAGTGAGTACAGAACTAACACATCTTAAAAGAAGCAAGGAGCATGAAGTACGTGCCTCTATTGAACAGGGACAGAGATAGAATTTGCGTCTCTTCACCCACCAAAGAAAGATGGCCATGCAACCATTTGAGTGTCACACACTTATCTACAGTTGGGACCCAGGGAGAATAATAATGCCGACGAAGCACCCCGTTTGTCGGTTCACAATATTGAAATGGAGAAAAATGCTATTTTTTTTTTAGCCTCTTAAGTCCCCAATTAGCTTGATTGGCTTAAGCAACAGTCAAGTTGGAGCTTGCTCGCCATGCAGCAGTGCTCCAAAAATGGGAGAGAATGAAAGAGTGACCGGGCCATACCCAGTGCCTCCTTACCTTTATGTGAACTCTCTATGGCGACAAAATAGAAGAAATTAAGTATTTTTAAACAAGTGCCTACTTTTTCCATCATTCCCGCACTGAAACACCTCCAAACCAGCGTTTCCTTGATGGAAAACGGCCTGCATGATGTTTAACAGCACCCAACTAGGCTGCGCACCAGATAAAGGAGCATGTCTCGACAGTGAAAATGGTGCATCCCTCTGGAGGGAGAGAGGAACACAAGGAAAAGTCTTGTGCCTGTCCTCAATCCTTCTTCTTATAATAAGAGCTGGAGCCTCAAGGCTCATATGGCCTCTTTCAGAGACTTCAGGTTTGACAGAGCCTCGATGGATCTGCTCATTTCCAACAATGTTCTCACGTGATGTCACTCAAAAGGGAGAACATAGACCTCGCTTCAGCATGAGTCGTTAGTAACGAACACGGGCTTAGACGAATTTGTGCACTGAAGTAAGAAAATCTGACAAAATGGCACCAAGCGTCCACCTATATGTATACCGTGACGTGGCTCCCTATGGGCATTGCTTCAGTGACAACAGCCAATAAATTGGAAATGTGACTCAATGACATTTGTATAATTACGCAGCGTCGATGTTTCATTGAAAGGGAAGTAATTAATGCATTTGTGACCTCAAGACTGTTTGACGCATTATTAGGTGGGAGTCCAGCAGGTTTAATTAATAAATTCAGTTGGTTCAAAATGCAGCTGCTAGAGTTCTAAGTAGAACCAAGATATATGATCATATAAGCCCCATTTTATTGGCATTACATTGTCTTCCTGTTAAGTTTGCTATTCATTTGAACATTTTGTTAATTGCTTACAAAGCTTTGAATGGTCTAGCTCCACAGTACTTAAGTGATCTTCTATCACACTATAATCAGTCACGTTCACTACGATTGATTATATCCTGAGGTTACCAGAGCATGCCAGATCCATCTCTGGTCCTGCCTGATGTCCAACTGCCACTGTGTCACTGAGTGATGCTGACCAACTGCAGCATGTGCCAGCCAGACTTCACTTCAGTCTACTAAGACGAACTTCACAGAGGATGAACTGATGCAAACTCAAAGTCATGGGATTCTTCATGAGCCTCTGTCTGAAGCATGGGCTCAGGATGGAGTTAATCAAAATGGCCTGCCATAAGCTTCCAGCCGGACTGTGATGCTCCTCACTGAATGATACCTATATCAACTTTGCCAAAGGAGGGACAGCACTCTCTTTAAAGAAATAACTACATAGAAAAATTAATTAACCACTAACAAAAGCATTCATCGGCCAAAATCAAAGGACAATGCATCTACATGTATTTTCATATAATTTGTGACTTTAAGGACTTTCACCTGTTGATGCACAATTCCCCTGCAAGCGGTAGTGACATCACTCTGCTTACATTTAATATATAATTGACTGTCTATAAATGTAATTAATGTTAACAAATTATACATCTTTTCAAATGTCTAAGCGTTCAACATTGATATCCGATCTCTGTTTCATGATAGCAATGCTCCAGAAACAGCAATTTAGTTATTTGTGCCAGGAGTACAAATCAAAATGGGACTTCATACCTTTGTTATGAAAACGCGATCGCAAGATGAATCCAGTTTGCCAAATTTGGGTCAATTGTCCATAACAAGCGTTCATTGAAAAACATCCAATAGAACTTTTTGACCATAAAAGTGATAAATCTAAGAAATATTGTTATATTCTCCATTGTTTACATGAGATCTCGCCTGAAAGAATTACCCTTCGTCGTCCTTCTTCAACAAACTATGCAATCTGAGCAGCATTCGTGTTGTAAAACGTCTCGGGTTACATGTGTAACCGTTATTCCCTGAAAAAAGCGGAATGAGATGCTGCGCTTTGCTAAGCGCTATGGGGAACAATCTTATTGTGAGCAGCTTTGAATATGTGTGTTACACATCAATGAAAATTGACTGGAATTTATAGCCTCGGCTGGTGAGATCATTGGATACACCTGTGGCCAGGCTATAAATAGAGGCATCACCAGAGTGTCGTCAGATATTTTTCTGAAGAGCAGTCCTGGGACGTCCCAGTGCGGCAAAGAAGCGCAGCATTTCGTTCCGCTTTTTTCAGGGAACAAGGGTTACACATGTAACCCGAGATGTTCCCTTTACAAAAAGCTTCACTATGATGCTGTGCTTTGCTAAGTGCTATGGGGAACGCAATACCCACGCCGCCGCACTGGGCTGTCCGGACCCCTACGGTTGTGAAGTGTGCTCACAAGAACGCGAGAGGTCTCAGACATGAGCTTGAGATGTCGACTCAAGGACGTAAGAGTCCGGAGTACCATAAACATCTAATACCATAAAATCTGATGAATGTGTGCAGAGAGGATCAGCCCGCCACATCACAAACTTGTTCAGGCATGAGCTGAGATGTCGACTCAAGGACGTAAGAGTCCGGAGTAGCAAAACATCTAATACCATAAAATTTGATGAATGTGTGCGGAGAGAACCAGCCCGCCGCATCACAAATTTACCAGACATTAGCTCGGGACGTCGACTCTTGGGCATAAGAGCCCGGAGTGGCAAGAACATCTAAACAATAAAAGTCCAATGAATGTGTGCGGAGGGGACCAATCTGCCGCATCACAGACTTGCTTATACATGAGCTTCAGATGTCGACTCAGGGGCGTAAGAGCCCGGAGTAGCATGAACATCTAGGAATATAACCATAAAACCAGATGAATGTGTGCGGAGAGGACCAGCCTGCCGCATCACAAACTTATTCAGGCATGAAAGATTTAAGCCATAACATCTGAGAATGTGTGCGTAGAGGACCAGCCTACCACATCACAAACGTGCTTAGACATGAGTGTAGATGTCGACCCAAGGGCATAAGAGCCCGGGGTAGCATGAACATCTAGTAATATAATCATAAAACCAGATGAATGTGTGCGGAGAGGACCAGCCTGCTGCATCACAAACGTGCTTAGACATGAGCGTAGATGTCGTCTCAGGGCCGTAAGAGCCCGGAGTAGCATGAACATCCAAACCATAGAGCCTGAAGAATGTGTGCGGAGAGGACCAGCCTGCCGCATTACAAACTTGCTTAGACAGGCGCGTAGATGTCGACCCAAGGGCATAAGAGCCTGGGGTAGCATGAACATCTAGAAACATGACCATAAAACCAGAGGAATGTGTGCGGAGAGGACCAGCCTTCCGCATCACAAACTTGCTGCAGAGGGAGATCTCTAGCCAAGGCTTTAGAGGAGGAGAGCCCTCTGGAAGAGTACGCCCTAAAAACCTACTGGCGAAGCTTGACCGCGTGCCTCGTAGGCCCGGGCAATAATGTCTCTCACCCAAAGTGACATAGATTTCCAGGAGGTGACCGCCCCCCCGGTCATGGCTTCCAAGTGAAGAATTGCTGCCCTGACTGTACGCCACAACTCGGGGAGAAGTAGAGGACACATTGCACTATCAACAGAGGCGAAGAGGTCCTCTTCTGCCCTGTAAAATCTACCCAGATCAGTTCCAAGTGGAGGGAGCCCTAGCACTTGAAATGGTCTCGATAACCTCAAGAGAAAGCCCTGTGAACCTCAGTTGGTACCCTCAGGGGCCAAGCATGAAATGTTTCACAATTCGGGCCAAGGATAAGAAGGTCCTCCCTGTTCGGAATCGCCCAAGGCGAGCCGTCGAGAAGAGTTATTCGAGAAACATATCCTGTTCGGCCAGCGCAGCGCCATTAGTAGGAGGCAAGACCCTTGCTGGCGAACCTTGCCAAGACTCCCGGGAGCAGAAAAACTGGGGGACAAAAACGCATACAGACGCATTCAGGGTCATGTATGTGCCTTTATGTCCAGACCCAAGGGGGCATTGGAAGTAGAGGAGACATTGCGCTGTCATAGAGGTGAAGAGGTCCTCTTCTGCCCTATGAAATCTCACCCAGATTTGTTCACTACCTCAGAGTAAATCTGCTCCCACACACACTGGCATCCAGGGACGAAACTGTCCTGAGTGACAGGAGCTGCCCTGGGCCCCAAGGAGGATCCAAAGTGCCAGAAATTCATCTGACGTGAACGTGGATCCCCCCGATGGTTTACGTAAGAGGCTACCGCTGTATTGCCCACCCGCACCAAGACATGGCAGCCTCAGTAGGAAGTATTTCAGGGCCAGAAATATGGCCATCAGCTCGAGACAGTTACTGTGACAACCGAACTGATGACCCTCCTATCCCTTTAAGCCGGACGACCACTTAAGGCCGCTACCAAGCCTGTCAGGCTGTCTGTCGATAGCAGCCTGTGACGACAAGATGCACCTAGAGTGGGACCCAAGGTAAGAACCGGGGTCTGAACCACATAGAAAGGGAACGAAGCACGTGGCGCATAACCCTTATTTGCCTTAGGGGACCGGCCCTTGGATAAAACCCCCTGGCTTCTAGCCACAGCTGAAGCGGTCTCAGGTGCAGAAGGTCCGAAGGGATCACCGTGGACACCAACACCATGAGACCTAGTATTCAATGATACTGACGAGCAGTGCAACCTCAACCTAGCCTGACCTTGCTCAGGGTGTTCTGAATGGAAACAATTTGTGTGGGAGACGATTGTGCCTGCATCGTGACCAAATTCCATATAACCCCCAGATGCATCAAGACGATATCCCTGTGCTGAACTGACAGTTCTTGGAACTGCGCTAGGATCAGCCAGTCGTCTATATAATTCAGAATGCGGATTCCCTGGAGTCGCAGAGGAGCCAGTGCTGCATCCATGCATTTCCTGAATGTGCGGGTTAATAGGGCTAGGCCAAGTGGAAGAACCCGATACTGGAAGGCTTCGCCCCGAAAGCGAAACTCAGGAACTTCCTGTGCTGTGGCTCTATATGAAGATATGCATCCATGAGATTGATGGTGACCAGCCAAACATGATGTTGGGCTTGAGACACGATCGTCTTGATAGTCAGTATCTAGGACTTGAACACCCTGACCGAGCGGTTCAAGCCTCGAAGATCTAGAATCGGACGCAACCCCCCACCCTTCTTGGGAACCAGGAAGTATCTGCTGTAATAGCCTGACTCTTTCTCTGGAAGGGGATTTTGCAGTTCTTTCCACAGTAGACATGCCTGTCCCGGTTTCATGGTAGTGGGAACCACGCCGTTGAAACGGGGAGGACGGCGATCAAATTGAATTCTGTAGCCTCTTTCTACTGTTTCTAGAACCCATATAGAAATACCTGGCAGAAGTTTCCACGCTGCCAGGTTCTCTGAGATGAGTATTATTTCTGACACTTCCTGTTGAGGGGATGTCAAGTGTTCCGCATCCTGGATCAAGGCAGGAAGCAACGGTACACCCAACTCTTTGTTTGAAGCCTCTATCACCCGAAACACCAAAGGTGGCAGGAGTGAAGAGGTTTCGTGAGGGTATCGGGAGGGCCGAAGTGGATGATACATACGCCCCGTCCCAAGGGGAACTACCCCCACAAGGCTGTGTACAAGACTGTCAGGGTTTCTTTCTCTTAGAAATCAGGCCCCTGAGGTCTTGCATTGAGGGCTGCTGAGGGTGACGAACTGGACCCCAGTCTTTACGAGGGGGAGCACGATTTGCCACGTTTTGTTTTAGAACCTCCCGTCTAGAAGGACCGGGGCGGGGCTAGGTGGCCAACGGCCCTTCCCCCTGAGTGAGATGCCCACACTCAGGTCCATCAACAGATTTAGCCTAGTGCGCTTGTAACATTGCCATAGTGTGTAGGGCAACACCAGCCTGACCTGCTGCCTGATAAGCTTTCCCCACAAGCGTGGAGAGTAGGTCTCTTTAGAGATGATGCCGAGCCAGGTAAGAGAAAACCCGCAGGTGTCTCTTCTACCGTCGGCATCACCGAATACCCCCGAGCTTCAGCACCCACGATAGTTGAATACACCAACGTCAAGGGCACGAAGACATGGGAAGTATAAATTTCCTCCATAAAGAAAATACTTGTTATGAAGGTCATAGAAGAAAGGAAGGGACTGATATAGAGTTCCATTCCCTCTTTTATTTATTTGATTATTTTGGCTACCAGACAGAAATTTGTCTTCTAGTTTGGAGCGTTTGGGGTGAGGGTCTGTTGTAAGTCGCTTTATTATTGCGTGGAACATACAGAAGTTCAGCGTCCCCCTCATGAACTGAAGAGGCGCCGGAGCGCGCTTCAGGATCATGGGAAGAACCAACCGGATCTGGGGAGAGAGCGAGCGAAAGGGGCGGACCCGTCTCTCACTCCTCAGCCAGATCCATACGAGAGCCCCATGAATGAAGTGTGGGTGCCGGCTCTCGGAAGTAAGCAAGGCGAGCGCGAAGCATTCCGACCGAAAGTAGGTCGCAATGCGCGCACCTGCACTGCCCCAACGCGAAAGCAGCGTGCTCTTCCCCCAAACAAACAAAACAAAACTCATGCGTGTCCCTGTCATTCATATAACGTTGACAAGGAAACACGCATCGTTTGCCTTGCTTCTCCACCATTTTCTCTCTTTTTTTTGTTGGTTTTTTTTTTAGAAAGAGAAAGAAATGCACACTGCCTAACAATTTCTAACTCCTAACAAAGGGAAGAAAGAGGTTTTTAGCAGGTTTGTGAGACACACAGTCATAGTATGCTCTGAAGAATAAAAATCTGACGACACTCTGGTGACGCCTCTATTTATAGCCTGGCCACAGGTGTATCCAATGATCTCACCAGCCGAGGCTATAAATTCCGGTCAATTTTCATTGACGTGTGACACACATATTCAAAGCTGCTCACAATAAGATTGTCCCCCATAGCGCTTAGCAAAGCGCAGCATCATAGTGAAGCTTTTTGTAAAGGGAACTATATATTATATTAGAGTCTCATAAACAAAACAAGCCTGTCTTCAAAGTCTATTTTTTAAATGCAGCATAGATTATAATAGCCAAGCAATGCAGTCAGATTTTGTGTCATCTTGAAAGGCGGAGCCATAATTTGACTCTGTATGCTTCCATCGATTTTACAAAGAAAAAAGCTTGCAGGAACCTAATTGTTTGTTAGATCATCTTCAAATTTGAAACATAACTTCTTTAGACTAATGGCTTTGAGAACATTGTATTTCTGGGTTGTCTTGGCACTTTTTTTATTGTTTTTTTTAATTATAAAAACATGTTCAGTACAAACTATTTCCATTACTATAAACTTCAGCTTCTCTAACTTTAAAAAATATCAACGTATGTTAATTCTGAAGCGTGTTCTAAAGACCAAAGTGTCTTCTTTCAAAAGATATTACAACTGTGTCCATACTCCAAAGGGTCCAGTAAATACAACCATTTAAGTTCAGGTATATAATTTTCATAGTTTGTGCTCAAAAAGGGGGTGCGTATCAACAGGTTAACACCTAAATGTATAGTTCATACAAAATCAAAAAATGTATCTATTGACCCACAACTAATTTTAACCACTAATAGTTCTAAACATAAATAAGTAAAATTGGTATTATATAATTTTTTTTTTCTGTTAGAGGGTAATTTCCCTTACAGCTGATTTCATACAATGCCTGTTTTGAAAAGAGCTATACAAATAAATTTGACTTGACTTGACAATATTGCCCACCCCTAACGCTCACATAAACAATGAATAGCATGATTTGGTGGTTGTGTTTTCACACTAAAATTTGTTTTTACTCCACTGACAATTAGATTTATTGTTATGGAGTAGGGTTAATAAAGTAGGCATTAAAATCTTGTTGACTGTATTTTATCAATTACAACTAAAAACTTACAACTACTTTTGGTGCCTTTTCACCTGGAAACTGGAGCTCATACATTTAACAACACTTCCAGCTTCGGCAACTGGGAAGCAGTGTTTTGAATTTCATTAAGCACAGACCGATTTCAGACGCAAAATGTAAAACTTTTTAAAACTTACATTTTGTAGTACACATAACATTAACATTTCTTGGTTTGTTTCGTGTCAGACAGGATGAAAGTAATGACTTGTGGTTCAGAAAGTGTGAAATATTTATTCTGTAACTGGTCCAACTGATTGAAGAGTTTTTGTCCCTGAAAAGAACCAGCTCGTATGAGTCAATCATTCGGGAATCAGACTACACTGGTCACAGTGTATGTTTCATGTTGTAGAACAACCGAATAGTAGTGCAGGAAAAACATGGACACAATACAAGAACTGATTGTTCTAAAGCTTGTTCAATGCACAATGGAGAATAACCAAGTCATGTGAATTTGGATGAAGTCTTATATACTTTTGAGCCTTTAAGGACCAAGCTCTTAAGCTGTGCTAGAGAACACGTCCAGTAGAAACATCTGTGACCAGGAAAAAAGGCAGAATGACACACATTGTGCTTGCAAGTGATCAAAGAGTGCAGGACTGGCAGCTGCTGCAGGAGATTCACTACTGGAAAAGATTAAACAGCTTTGGATGGATGAAGGTTTGCCAAAGTAAGCGTAATCTAAGTGGAGCCTTCTATGTCCATGAACAAGACAGTGAGTGAGAGAGAGAGAGAGAGAGAGAGAGAGGAAAAGATGACACACAGCAGCTGGTAGGTGTCAAACTGCTCTGGCCACGCTAAGCATTTGATAAAGAGCCAGGACTGCTCTTTGACACATGCCCATCTTTTACATAACTGTGATTATTGTGCACGTTTCATTCTAAGCACATTTTGCTAACCAAATGAGGTGATTTTAGCGAATATAAAAATACCATAGACACTGTGCTTCTGAATCTCATTTCCTGGTCCAGTAGAGCATTATGTAAGTGCTCCATTTGAACCAGGAACGTCAGAAGTTATATTATATTATATTATATTATATTATATTAATGTAACACTTTACAATATTGGTCCATCATTAATAAGTAACTATGCAGGAATATGGAAACATGATTAACAAATCCGTAAGTAATAGCGAACTGATGACTTAGGTGGTTCATTGTTAGTTAATCACTAATTACTGAATTTGATTTTCCTCATTGAGAACTATCAACTAACAATGGCTAATTTAAAAGAACTACTAATTATTTACTAATCACATTAGCATGTGTCCAAAATGTGAATGTTTATGTTTTTATTCTGAACATAATCATGAAATGCGCCTTCAGTGATGCATGCGCCTCACGTGTGTTCTTTGCTGGAATTAAAATGAACATAACAGCTCTATAAATCATGGCAACAGTGTCTGGTAGAGTACTGTATATTTATGAATTTACATTTATGAGCAGGCCATATGTGTATGTGCCCAACACGTGTATTCCTTGGGATATCTATTCTGTTCATTACAAATTACTAACTTTGGCAAGTTTGATTGTGCTGGAGGTCTTTTTAAAATAATTTTGGTAACCCGTAAGTAATGAGTCAAGTATTGCCACATAAACATAAGGAATTCCTAATTATTTTAATGTGAGGGTCATGGTAAGGCATTTTTAATTAATGAATACACAATTGAATATACACAGCATTTATTTATTGTTTTTACAAACATTTTTGTAATATTTTTTTTTTCATCATAGATGGTGTAGGTTAATCTTACAAGAAGTGTTTAATTTTATGTGAAGTACATTTTTTTTTTTTTTTTTTTTTTTTTTAGTAACTTAATGGATCCAATATTAATAATAAAAAAAAGAATGAGTGTCTGGTCCATCCAGCTTCTAATCCAATCCGGGTTCATCATATCCAATGCTTGTGTTTAAACTGAAAGAAGAGCGAGTGTGATTTTGCTCCGCCCTCCCGTCGATCCACCTGCATGCAGTAAAATTTAACATACATACTGGTCTGTTCATATCAAACATAGGCAAAGGAAGAAATGTGTCAAATTAATTTGATAATAAACTGTACGCATTTACAGAGTGAGCTCTCTAGGTTGCAAGTACACATGTGGAATAGGCCTAATCCTGCATGCCAGTTTTCTCTCTCTTTTCTGTTGAAGCCTTGTTTAGATCAACACACTATTCCTTTAGACACATCATTTTATTATTTTATTTTATGTTAAGAGACTTGTAAAACATGTAGTAACCATGAGCACCAGCAATTAAAAGCATTATTCTTCTAAATGTTTTTGCATTGAGTTATGTTAGATTATTTCAATGATTCATAATTCAATAACATCATTTTTTTTAATGTCTGTGAATGTTTGTTAACTATCTGTTTGATTAATTGAATAAAATGTAGGCACAAACACTTGAGTAGCCTAATCATTACTAACTGGCAAGTAATAATACTATTAATGGTTTATAGTGTCTATTCCCTTTAGAATAATGGTCCAGATCACTTTTAGTGCCCAAGGAAGGCTACAGCAAGGTCTCATTAATTAATAATATGCTACCAAGAACCTCACTTTAATATAATAGTCCAGATCATTAGTAATTCATTCATACATGTGGTAACACTTGATTAATTACTTATGGGCAGGTTTGGGTAGTAACCGTATATATGTAATGGGATTAAGTATTTAAAATTCAAAATATAAGTAACTATATTCTACCACAGTTACAATTTAAATAATTGGTAATTAGAATACAGTTACATTCAAAAAGTATTTTGATTACTGAAGAGATTAATTAGCATTTTATTGTAATTTGTTTCATTTAATAATTAGTCCTTTCAGATGGAAAACATTTATGCATTTAAATTATGTGATCCAAAGTGCATTTGAACAGCGGTGAAACACTTTCTTATGATGTGTTACATTCAAACGAGCAGACAGAGAAGTATGTTTGAAATAAGTTTGGAGCAGAAGTGTGCTTTACACTAAACTAAAATGCTATTTCTATGCCATTTGCATAGTTGGATCAGTGCTTTCCTTTCTGCAGGAGAGGTTGGAGAGACTACTGTCCCCCTCCACCTTGAATGTGTGTAACCGCTACATCGGCAAATCACGATGCAATAGAGGGTAAGTATTTGGGGAAGCATCACTAGATCCTCGGGTTCCTCAGAGGCGTGAGGGGGTTAAACCCCCCCAACCCAGGTTGCGCCTCGTTCCCTCGTCTAACCTCTCCGTGGTACTTTGGGGCCATCTGGGATCTCCCTTTGAGCCCCTTGAGTCAGCTGAGTTAAAGGCGCTCTCCTTTAAGACCGCCCTCCTTACTCCGCTCACCTCCAACAAGAGGGTAGGGGACCTGCAGGCGTTCTCTGTCAGCAAACCATGCCTTGAGTTCGGTACGGTTTACTCTCACGTCATCCTGAGACACCGGCCGGCTACATGACCAAGGTTCCCATGACCCCTTTCAGGGATCAGGTGGTGACCCTGTAATGGGGTCTGTGTAAGCTGACTATGATCATGGCAATAACCACCATAGACAATGAGGGGGATATGCTCCCTGCCATATTCATAATATTGGTCTATTTATTTAGTAACTGTAGTAACTGTTTAAATGGTTAAAGACCAGGTCTTCTGGGCCCTAAGGAAGCCACTCTCAGGCACATATGAATATGCAGAGATTATAATATCAGGGTGTTGATGGGGACGTGTTCGTGTGCCAGACTGGGGGAGTCTGAGATGTGCACACACACACACACGCGCACACACACACAAACAAACAAACAATGCTGTATGCTGAAAAACTATTTGAATAATATAATTATTGAGTTTATGTTGACTGTTATCATTGAAGCTGTGTGTAAAAAAAAAATAAATAAATAAATAAAAATTTGCTGGAAAGCCTATGTTGAGTTAAGCCTTGAGAATAAAAGAATACTCATGTGGACTGCGACGCTGGCTCCCGTTTCCTTCTTGCTCCCCACTCTAAAAATGCTTTGAACTGGTCATATAGCCTGTATCTCTTAAAAGCAAATTAAGGGCAGAACGCTTGGATAAGATGAAGGCAGATAATTATGGTTGATGGCTCTTAAGGACAAAGCTGAAATATTTTCTCAAAGAGTACAAAGGGAAGTGAGCATATGAGGTAAAAGGGCTCTGAAATCCACTACCTTGAATTCCATCTTTCTTTCTTTTTTTCTTTTTTTTTTTGAAAGTTAAATATGTCAATTTGAGTTACGTTAGACTTCAAATTTAAGACATAGAGTCTCCAAATTTCTCTGCAGAAGAAACTCTCTTCTGCACTTCAAATGCAAATTTTCACCGTAAATTTCTTGCTATGATCAACATTTTGAATAGAAACAATAGATTCCTAATGAGCCATTCACACTTAGAGAGAACATTCACACCAACAAAGCAAATGTTTTTATTTATTTATTATTTTACAGAGTCATTTTTTTTCCTTCTTTGCCTGTGATGAAATGCCCTGACAACAATGTGTCAGGAGCAACCCAAAACCAGTGCAACAGGTGGTGCTAAAGCACAGAAAGCTATTTTGACCACAGATGTTAAATATTGAATGAACTCAAGGAAGAAATACTGAACTTGCAGTGAGGATATGTATTTCATTTGCATCAAATGCCTTGAAACTTTTAGTTTTTTTCTAATGGGTTCTTTTAACATGTAAATGATATTGCTACATCTCTGCCATTTGTACTATTTAAAAAGGCATGTGCCGTATACAGTGTGTAATTAAAGCCATTCAGCCTGGGCCATTATTTGTTAAAGGTTATGGTGCAGGAAAGATAGCAAGGTGGTCTGTATAGCTTCCTAAGAAGGCTTAAGGGATGGCATGCCTGCAAAGGCACAGAGAGTGTAATCAGCAATGATGGTTGGTGGAAATGCTGTCTATGCTGCTCTGTTTAGGGACTTTTTAGGGGAGTCCTAAAGTTAACAATTGAAAGAATGCTCAATACTGAATTTACAACATAAATGGTTAAAGACCAGGTCTTCTGGGACCTAAGGAAGCCACCCTCAGGCACATATGAATATGCAGAGATTATAATATCAGGGTGTGGTTGGGGACTTGGTCGTATGTCTGTCAGTGGGGAGAGTGAAAGTGGTAAGAGCCATCACCTGGTGATTATTGACTCTTAACACCTGTATCTCATTTGAGTGACAGCGGAGACAGGCATTAAAAGGCCGATGGAACACCAGACCGGGTGAGTCCGAGACATGCACACATGCGCGCGTACACGTACACACACACACACACACACACACACACACACACACACACACACACACACACACACACACACACACACACAACCCCCCCAATGCTGTATGCTGAATTATTGAGTTTATGTTGACTGTTATCATTGAAGCTGTGAAAAAAAAATACAATTCTTGCTGGAAAGCCTATGTTGAGTTAAGCCTTGAGAATAAACAATACCCATGTGGACTGCGACGCTAGCTCCCGTTTCCTTCTTGCTCCCCTCTCTGAAAATGCTTTGAACTGGTCTTATAGCCTGTATCTCTTAAAAGCAAATTAAGGGCAGAGCTCTTGAATATGATGAAGGCAGATCATTATGGTTGATGGCTCTTAAGGACAAAGCTGAAATATTTTCTCAAAGCGTACAAAGGGAAGTGAACATTTGAGGTAAAAGGGCTCTGAGTACCTTGAAATCCATCTTTCTTTCTTTCTTTTTTTTAAAAAGTTAAATATGTCAATTTAAGTTACGATAGACTTCAAATTTAAGACATGCATGAAATGTTTTCTCAAAGGACAAAGGGAAGTGAACATATGAGGGAAAGGGTTTCTGAGTACTTCGAATTCATTCTTTTTTTGGGGGGAAAAGTTAAATATGTCAATTTGAATAGCATTATACTTCAAATTTAAGACATGAAGTCTACAAAATTCTCTGCAGAATAAACTCTCTCTCTCTCTACTACCTTCAGTAGTTGCATCACTGCATTCCAATTCAATAACAAAAAAAAGAAGGCTTTGTGGATTGCTGAGTCCCATAAGTGTTTTCATTCAATTCACAAAAAAATAAAAATAAATAGAGGGCCCTAAGGTAAGCTACAATGACACCATTGTGTTCATTAATAATAGGAAAGAGTTTGTGTTTTCATGATTGATTTACCCCACCTCAAGAACTAGCTTCTGTAACCTCTGGGGATGTTAACTTATGTTCAGCTGTTGAGAGACTCCTTGTTTTTTACACGACAGACAGGCAAGGGGAAGAGAGAGAGAGAGAGAAAAAACACCTGCCATTAAAAATACAATGAGATGTCAGAAATATGTCCTGAATCCATGTCAAGTTTGTCAGTGGTAATGAGTGTAAACTGTGAATGGAGACTCTTAGTCAGTGGGGAAGGAGAAAACAATGCTTCTTGATTCAAAATTTTCATAGGATGTGTGTGCTGAGCTTCTCTCTTTTTTTGTTGAAGTGAAAGACAGTGTAAAAAAAAACTGTTTTCGTTTTTTGAGTGTCACACCAAACATCTGCAGAAAAAAATTAAACAACAAACAAGTTTGCAAACAGAACAATAATGCCTTAATATTTGGTAGAAACCTAATTAATGGCTGCTACTAGACAAATTTCTTTTAATGACAAATCTGACTGATCTCAGAGTGAAATCGGAAACAGTAGGTTGACTTTTCTTTAGCTGAAATTGGTCTGTGCTTACCAAAATCCGAAATACTGACCCCAGTGGTCAAATCGGTAACTGATGTTTGACGGAAGGGCAAGTGTGAACTTACCGGGTATCCACAGAGGGGTGCCAAAAGCGAGTTGTGAATGAATTGTTTTAAACTGTACAGGCTGTAAAACAGTGAAGAGGAATGCATATTTTATAAACTGCACCCCCCCAACCCAAACCCAAATCTAAACCTAACCATCAATGGAGCAAATATTTTATGTTAAAGGGAAAAAATGAAAAAATCCAAACTCTCCCAAGTTTCTGATGTACTTCCGGTCATGCAACAGGTGAAGGTAAACATGATGGAGCTGATGCAATAATGTCTGATAGGAGATGGCACTTGTCGGCATAGTGTGGCTGATACTAGGGTACCAGAACTCTCAGAGACATCATGTTGCTCTACTATACAGTGTACTATATTTAATCCTTAAACAGGTAATGTGCACCACAAGATACATACTCTTTAGTTTCTTATAGGTAGTGTGAGAAAGAGTTTCTCACCGGATCTTGTTATCATTTATCATAGTTGGGTCTGTTTTGAGAATGTGGGTCACATGACTTGGTTAAAATTTCCTGTGATCGTTAACTCAGTCTGACCTAATTCCAAAATAGTGCAGGGCGAGTAATTTTTTCCCACTCGTATTCTGGCAGGTCCCACCTCCTGCATGCAGATTGGCTACTAAGAGCTACTGACAAGCGGTCTGCGATTGGGCAGTTGAGAATTTATTCATATAGCCTTAGTAACCATAAACAGAGGGACATCATATCGTATAAGCTACAGAAAAACAAATAACCACTTAGTTTTGTCTTGTCTAATGTTAACCAATTATAATTCACACTGAATTTCGAACAATTACATGCATTTAAATTAATATTATAATGGGGATGATTAGCTTCCAGTGTATGAACGTAAGTGTTTTTTTGTAATATACAACTGATACAACCTATTTACTATACAGTATATTCCATCCATCTCAATATACATAACATATGAAACATAATTTATCACTTTTTTCAATAACTTAAGAATAGTAGTGGTTTAGCGATATGATAGATGTGGGTGAAATACAGATCAATATTTAAGTCCTTTTTTTATTAAAGTGAAAGTCAATATTTTGATTTACTGTAGAAAAAGGACTTAAATATTTATCTATTTCTAGGAATATGGTAAGAAATAATTAAAGACTTCATATTTCTTGGCTTACAGAAAAGTGAGAAATACACTGTCAACTGTGAATTGAAAATTGTTTTCTATCCTTGCTGCCTTATATCTATAATAATGCATCTGACTCCATATACTATTCTAAGTGCTGCTTTAAATTGAATAAAATTACCTTACAGTATTTTCAGTTCTAAGGATGGCTATGTGCTTATCTGATCAATTTATTTTCCACAGCATTCTTAGAAAAGTCTGAAATAGTTAATAAAAAAAAAATACATATTCTCTCATAGGAAGTGATGGATACCCTGATATTTGTTATATTTTTATTGTGATCGTTTCTGAGTTCATGGGCAATGGAGGATATAACGGCTCCTGAATGTGTTCTCCAGACCAGAAAAACCACGCTTCAACTGATGCCTTCGATGTCTTCTTTATTTAATATCTTCTTCTCAATAATAAGATGTGGCAGCGGGGGCGTGGTCAAGCGCCCGTCCGGAGATGGAAAGCGGTAAGGGCGCTTGCACCTGAGCTAAATTATGTCTAACACCTGTCTCGAATTTCAGTGAGCACGGGGAGAGCGGCATAAAAGAGCCACAGCACCGCCAGTCAATGAGAGAATGCCAGTCCAGTGTTGGCTAAGAGAGAGAGCCTTGACAAAGATTGTTTATATAGAAGAGTTTGTGTTTACCCTTTCTCCAAAATATTAATTAAAGACTTACCTTTGGAGTTACGCCCCTGCCTCTGTGTCAGTCATCCGAACCCCGTTACATAAGACAATCAACATCACGAACATCAAATGGTCACCGTGAAAAAAAACTGAAAATAAACCAAAATTATGATCATTCGTGTAGAAGTGATTTTCCCATGACGTCATTCGATATATAGCTTATTAAACTGAAATCAATACACACGGTACCTTAAATTACAAATAAACGATAACCAAGGTATATGCAAACATACCGTGTGCCTTCCAATCGGGATTCAGGAGACATTAGGAGATATTTTCGATCAAACACTCTTCTCAATTTTACACCTCTCGACTCACGTGCTACACCTCGTGCTTCTCAGTTTTTTTTCTCCTGAGTTCACATAAAATCAAATCACATGACCAGTACGTCTTATATTACTCATTTTCTCCATTAGGTGTCATTATTGACAAATTATCATGAAAATCAAATACAATTCCCAAATAAGTATTCAAGTATTACACAACATTTATAAAACAAACAGAAAAATAAACCTTTAAAAAAGTGATAAATATTCAGCAAGAAAATACCCTGTGACAGCTACAGAGGAGTCAGGAGACAGCACACTGTCAATGTGAGTATTTTTATTACTCTTTCAGTTTCCACACATAATTTAAACAAAAAGGGCACTTAGTTGCCAAAATACACAAACTAATCATTGGGTTTTCACACTGCAAAGGCACGTGCAGCCAACTTTCTCTGGTCTCTCTGTCCCACTCTGATGCTCTGGCGTGCCTTATCAGGTCTCTCTCCACCATCACTATAATGAGAAACAGGTGTTGGAGTGATTACAACCCAGGAGACAAGCCTTACCGCTCTCTCTCTCTCTCCTGTAGACAGACACATGACCATGCCCCCATGGGACATTTATATTGGCAATTTGGCATACAGTGAAACCAAATTCAGTTTGTCATTAAAAAAAAAATCTAATTTATATCACTTATAATTTTTCAGGACAAAGTGATGTAACATTTAGCTAATTATTTTCTTTCCAGTACATTTATTCAGTCATTTACTATTAATTAAAAGAAAAACACAAACTGTATTTCTACTGTTGGAAGGGCAAAGTGTCAGAAGGTGGATAAGACCATAACCATCCAATCAGAAGGTGTCATCAATCTGGTGACGTATAGACAACTTTCGTCCAATCATTTGACGTCTAATTATATTAAAAGGCTTTGGCCTGTTTGGCCTGCTGACTTTGTGATAATTAATTATATATTAATCTATCTTTTCTTCAGTAAAAAGAAACAATAAAACTGCTAATATTAATTGTGAACATTGCCTTAACATGCAGAAGAAAACAAAGTCATACGTTGTTCATGCTGTTATTTAGCACATTTTGAAGTGTGTGTATCCCCTGAGATACATTGCCAGATTGAGGGAAGAAAAGGGGTTAATCCACAATATTACATATACACATTTATTACACTTACACATGTCAGATATCTAAACTTTTCTCAGTTTTGGCACGCACGTGCTTGCATGCACACACACACACACGCGTGTGATATGTTTTAAAATAAGAGGGGAAGTCAGAAACTTGTAATTTGTGCATCAGAATAATTATTGATGTCTTTGACTTGTTTGTACCTTAATGGGGCAACGTATCCTGGGAGATACAACTCATAAAATCCAAAATCTATAAAATATAACAAAACTTTCTTTGGATATCTATTACTTAAGTCCAAATTATATAAAAAGTGACATAACATGATTTGAATGCTAATCATTTTCCACTCTTGCCTGTTTAAGGGTTAAATACAAGTAAGACAGTTGTCTTCAAGAAAATCCTTACAAAAACTCAATAAAACAGTGTGGTAATGCCTGTATATCACAACAGATTAATTAATTACCATTCAGAATAGCTTCTGAAGGCTTATTCAAAGATGTATTTTTCAAATAATGACCTAGAGTAAGCCAACTTTTGTAAAATGAGAAACATAAATTGGTCATCTTGCACAGTATACACCTCAGGCACACTAAATCCAATTTAACACAGGGAATTAGATATTGCCATTTATTCTCATTTTCATGGCACTCTGCTCATCTTTCCCACCCCTTATCCCCCATTTTTCACATTATTCCATCCATTCAGTCCATGTGTGTGTGATTGTCATGTTCTCTGTTGTCTTTTGTTTTGTGCTTTTATGTTGAAGTTTCCTGTTTAGTTCCTGTTTCCAGTTTGGTTTTTGTAGTCCTTTGTAGTTCTGTTTTTTGATTGGTTTTCCCCTCATTGGTTCCATTTCCCTGATTGTTTTCTGTCATGTTCTCTGTTGTCTTTTGTTTTGTGCTTTTATGTTGAAGTTTCCTGTTTAGTTCCTGTTTCCAGTTTGGTTTTTGTAGTCCTTTGTAGTTCTGTTTTTTGATTGGTTTTCCCCTCATTGGTTCCATTTCCCTGATTGTTTTCCCAGGTGTTCCTTGTTTCCCCTTGTGTATTTAAGCCCTTGTTTCCCTCCTGTCCATTTGTCAGTTATTTCATGTTTTTGTTTAGCCTTACATTCCTCGTGGATTTTGTTATTCCTGGTGTTCTTGTTCTTGGCTACAATAAAAGCACAAAACAAAAGACAACAGAGAACATGACAGTGATATTAGGAGTATCTCTGTTGGCTTCAGTAACCATTTCCCTTTAAAATGGCTCATAGCAGTGTGCAAATATCAGAGAAGAGAGAAAGAGAAAAACACAATTTTTTTCCTTTAATCTCCTCATTTTTGATAGAGCTACTTCAAAAATGATTTACAGTGGCTAAATTGATCCTCCCATTAGTTCCAGAAACTAGCATGTTGTAAAGATGAACAACAAAGGAGAGCAGAGCAGTGTACATGACATATCAGCCTTATGACTTCTAAAAACATAGATTAAACACACTCCAAACTAGTGTATATTCTCAGTGCATATTCTATTAGCATCTGATAAGCTAATTAGAGTCAACTGGAGGTGTACATGTGGATGTATTTTAAGGCCTACCTTAAAACTCAGTGCCTCTTTGCTTGACATCATGGGAAAATCAAAAGAAATCAGCCAATAATTCAGAAAAAAAAAATGTGGACATCCACAAGTCTGGTTTATCCTTGGGAGCAATTTCCATATGCCTGAAGGTACCACATTCACCTGTATAAACAATTGTACACAAGTAAAACCACCATGGGACCACACAGTCTTTATACTGCTCAGGAAGGAGATGCATTCCATCTCCTAAAGATGAACGTAGTTTGGTGCAAAAAATGCAAATAAATCCCAGAACAACAGCAAAGCACCTTTTGAAGATGCTGGAGGAAACAGGTAGACAAGAATCTATACCCACAGTAAAACAAGTCATATTTCAAGATAACCTGAAAGGCTGTTCAGCAAGGAAGAAGCCACTGTTCCAAAACCGCCATAAAAAGCCAGAGTAGTTTGCAAGTGCACATGGGGACAAAGATCTTACTTTTTGGAGAAATGTCATCTGGCCTGATAAAACAAAAATGTAACTGTTTGGCCATAATGACCATCGTTTTTTTTGGAGGAAAAATGGTGAGGCTTGCAAGCCAAAGAACACCATCCCAACCGTGGACCATGGGGGTGGCAGCATCATGTTGTTGGGGTGCTTTGTTGCAGGAGGTACTGGTGCAAAATAGATGGCATCATGTGGAAGGAAAATGATATGGATATATTGAAGCAATATCTCAAGACATTTGCCAGGAAGTTAAAGCTTGGTCGCAAATGGGTCTTCCAAATGGATAATTACCCCAAGCATACTTCCAAAGGTGTGGCAAAATGGCTTAACCCTCTGGGGTCAGAGGGTGTTTTGGGCCCTGGAGAAGTTTTGACATGCCTTGACATTTGTGGTTTTTTCAGTTTCTTAAAAACATATTAATGGCTAAAGTCTGATAACACTGTATTTAGCACAAACTGGACTACAAAAATATCTGAGCAACATGTTTACATGTTTGTATTTTTGAAAAAAAATAACGTTTATGCGTGGTTTTTGAAAAAACAAATTTTAAGTAATTGAAATAAGGCCGTATAACACATAATATACATTTGTCCATGTTACATCCCTCCCAGTCTAGGGTTTGGAAGGGGGTAACAAGGAAATAATAAGAATAGAGAAAATAAAAAAAAACTAACAGGCTGCAAGAGAGTGTCCTCTCCTGTCCCAGCTCTCACAAAGACCACTCCAATCTTGAGTCAAGCAATCATTTATTCACAAGATTACACAAAAGAAAAGGGAAGCTTCAAAAGGCTTCAAGAGGGGACCAGGCCAAAACAACAAACATAAATTTTTTCTAGACTTTCTAGACTTCACAAATAAAAATTAAATCAACAACATAACTCTTCCCTTACTTCCTCTCTAAACCAAAAACAGGGGAAAACATGATCAGTAACAAAAATGGCATCCTCCTCCCTACAGCTTCCAAAACAGAACCAAAAATAAACAAATGAGCTTAGGATTCTCCGATTATCAACATATACTAAATAAATTGACACGTACCACCGTTACTTCACTAAGCAACCGGTTGTACCACAACAAAAGGTTACAACTACAATAAGTTGAGCAAACACTTGACATGTCACAATAATAGCACAATTGCTAATTGTCTGGAGCAGGAGTAAATGGTCTCAGCAGCCTGGACACCAAAAAGGTCTCTCTCAAGTGAAGCCACTCCCCAGCTTTATCTTCATGCTCTCTATCAGCAACCAATCAGAACAAGGCAGCAATCAGCAGGTAACCACTGTAGGCTGGTGTCCATTAACCTTTGCAAAGAGGAGAGAAAGGAAAGAGAGCAAAACACCACAAAATACTGCCACAACACAGACAACACTTAAACAGTAAGCAATACAATTAACACTGTTCATGGCTCACATAACTAATTATGCCCTGGGACGTAACAGTCCACAAGACTTTTGAGTGCTGGATCTTGTATCCTATAGTTTTTCTACAAAATGATGTGAAAACCATCCTGATCACTCATTCATACAAAACAATATAGAAATGTAACTTTTGTAAGACAATTTTAATGTTGATAGGCAATATGCGAGGAGGCGTGAACTATCATGAATATTGAGGTGATTCACACCTGAGAGACAATGACCCCAGGAATAATTAGTGGAATAAACCTCCGTAGAGCAAGGATAATAGCCATCAACTCTAGGCAATTGATGTGCCAACGCTGCCGGGGACCTTTCCAGGTGCCAGCGGGAGCGTGCCCGTTGCACACGGCACCCCAACCCAGTCGAGAGCCGTCTGTGGTTACCACGACATGTCTGGACACCTGCTGCAAGGGAACTCCGGCCCGCAGGAAGCAGAGGTCTGTCCACGGTTGAAATTCTGATGGCAGGCAGGGTGATTATCACACAAAGCGTGCCGTGGCGCCTTGCCCACGGCACGCCCACCCATGACCGCGGCTGAGGATGCCATATGAGGATGCCATATATGCCCCAGGAGCCTCTGAAATTGTTTTAGGGGAACCGCTGTGCCGGGCTCGAAGTGAGCGAGGCACCTGAGCACTGACTGGGCACGCTCGTTGGTGAGATGCACTGTCATCGAGACTAACTCCATACCAAGAAAACAGATGCTCTGAACCGGGGCGAACTTGCTATTTTCCCAGTTGACTTGAAGCCCTAAACGGCTGAGGTGCCTGAGCACCTGGTCCCTGTGAGCGCATAGTAACTCTCGAGAGTGGGCCAGGATGAGCCAGTCGTCGAGGTAGTTGATTATGCGGATGCCCACTTCCCTTAAGGGGGAAAGAGCGGCCTCTGCAACCTTCATGAAGATGCGAGGGGACAGGGACAGGCCGAAGGGGAGGACCTTGTACTGATACGCCTGGGTGTCGAACGCGAACCGTAAGAAGGGTCGGTGTCACGGCAAAATAGAGAAGTGGAAGTACGCGTCCTTCAGGTCTACCGCCGCAAACCAATCTAGCTGTCGAACGCAGGTAAGAATCTGCTTCTGCGTGAGCATTTTGAATGGGAGTCTGTGCAGAGCCCGGTCTTCATCTCGGCTGGAGGGACGGGCTCTATCGCGTCCTTGAGGAGCAGGGTAAAAATCTCTGCTGGTAAGGCACTGGCTTGTTGGCCGCACACTATAGTGGAGCGAATACCGCTGAAACGAGGCGGGAGCTGGGCGAACTGAATCGCGTAGCCGAGTCAGATGGTCCTGGCCAACCAGCACGACAGGTTGGGAAGCGATAACCACGCGTCCAAGCTCCGTGCGAGGGGGACTAAGGGGACGATCACATTTGACATACTGGGCGGGGCTTCGCGGCGGGGGGGAGCACGAAATAATGCATTGGGAGGCAAAAGAGCGTCCCGAGGCTGAGGTGCTGAGAAAAGACTCAAAGCACTTAACTTGCTCCGCACACCCAGCAGGGGGCGGGTTAGAGACTGAGGAAGAGGTCCTGAGAGGGCGTCTTCGAAACTCATCAGCGTTGGCCTGCTGGGGTTGGACAGTCGCGGGGCCGGAGGCAAGAGAGCTGCGACCGGGAAACTGGGACTGGAGAAATGCAAGGCCGGGGTGCCGTGAGAACGGCACATACCGGATAAATAGCCCAGGGAGTGGGAAAGTGGCTCTTTTATGGAGTGGCAAATTAAAAAAAGGAAACAGTAGATTCTCCTCCCGGCCCTCCACCGGGGGACGGAGTGGTCTTAAAACAACCTCCAGAGCAAATATCCAACTGCCTGGGCTGTCCGTCTCAGGAGCGCTTCAGAGCTTTTCTGGGTCCTGGAGATGGGGGGGGGGGGGGGGGGGGGGCGTACGGCAACTGCGAGGTGCTCGACACTAGGGCTGAGAGCTGGGCCCGGGTTGCGGAGCTGACTGTTGTTGTTTGGTCACAGGGGGACGCCCTTGGCGAGCAGACGGGGTGCGGGGTACGCTGGATGGGCGGCGCCGTGGCATGGTGTGAGAAATAGCCTCCGTCTGCTTCTTCACTGCAGAAAACTGCTGGGCGAAGTCGTCGAGGGTGTCATCGAAGAGGCCAAGCTGGGAGACGGGGGCGTTGATAAACCTGGCCTTGTCAACGTTGCGCATCTCAAACATGTTCAGCCAGAGGTGGCGTTCCTGGACCACAAGAGTGGACATCGCTCGCCCGAGTGCCTGCGCCGTGACCTTTGTAGCCCTGAGAGCGAGGTCGGTGGCAGTGCGCAGTTCCTGCAGCACATTGGGATCGGGACTACCCAAGTGCAGATCTTTAATTGCCTTGGCTTGATGGACTTGCAGGAGAGCCATGGCATGCAGGGCGGAGGCGGCCTGTCCGGCAGCGCTGTAGGCTTTGGAGGTCAGAGAGGACGTCATCCTACAGGCTTTGGAGGGAAGTACCGGGCAGTCCCGCCAGATGGCGGCATTCTCTGGGCACAGATGGATCGCTACCGCCCTAACCACCTGGGGGACTTCTGTGTACCCGTGGGCCGCCCCACCATCCAGGGTAGTGAGAACGGACGAGCGAGCGGGTTGAGTACGGGCAGTAAAAGGAGCCCTCAATGACCATGTCAGCTCGTCATGCACTTCCAAGAAGAATGGTACCGTGGGGGCGTGGCTGTGAGCGGCGCCGGGCACCGAGGTACCAATCATCGAGCTGCGAAGGCTGTGGGGAGGAGGGAGGGTTCCAATCCAACCCCTCACTTGCGGCTGCCCGGGAAAGCATATCTGTCATCTGCGCATCCACCTCAGTCTGGGCGGGCTGGCCAAAGGCGGCAGCACAATCGAGTCTTCCGCATCAGATGCTTGAACGCTCTCCGATGCAGCGGTGATGTCATCATCCAAGGCCGGAAACTCGAGGGAGAGCGCAGGCTGGCCATGCGGCGAGTCGCGCTTATCCCGAGCCCGGACAGAAGCACACGAGCGTGTTGGGGGGAGAGTGGTTTGTGGGGATTTACCCGGCGAAACCGAGCCCATCATTATCCCCATATCGCCTTCATCGCCAGCCAGGGCGGCTGAAGTGGCATTCACCTTCAAGAAGGAGAGCCGCGACCGCAACATTGCCATGGTCATGTTCTCGCAATAAGAACATGAGCCATCCACAAACACCGCCTCAGTGTGATCGCTGCCCAGGCACCCAAGGCAGCGTCTGTGGCCGTCATTCTTGGAGAGATATCGCCCGCATCCAGGAGCAACACAGGGGCGGAAAGGACACAGGCGTGAAAAGGACGTTCAACGCTGCTGTGTACTCTTTCAGTGAATGAGAAATTTGCTCTTTTGTATTTGTATTGTTTGCTTAATTAAAAAAATAAATAAATAAATAAATAAATTTGCTCTTTTAGAGTTGGAAAATATAGTCTTTTTGCACCAGGAAGAAGCGCTGTCGAAGCGCCAGGGGTGTGTGCTGCACAGCGTGCAGGAGAGAGAACGCCAGCTGGAAACTGCGCCGTGCGGATCCAACAGCCACGCCTCCCGCTGATAGAGGTGAGTGAGACAGTAGAGTGACTCAGCTGCTTGTGATAGAACCATTCGGCTCCGAAGAAAATTCTGACTGGCATTCGCAGCCCCGCTTCCCTTTATACCCATATGTCCGGGGCGGGGCATGCAAATTCTGTCTGCCAACTTGACATTGGCTTTTTCTCAGGTTCAGAGGTACTATTCGGCGTCCGAGAAGACCCCTTGTGTCACTTCCTTCGACACTACATCGAGAGAGTGACAGAAGGGGAACTGAGTTTAAATGTTTTTTGCTAAGGTGTATGTAAACTTCAGACACTGGATCCAAAATATTGTTTAATCATACATTGCAGAATACGTTTATTTGTTTATTTATTACATTTTAATTATAATTATTATTTTATTGCTTTCATCAATGTATCCAAACATGTTTTTCAGATGAAATGACAAGTATAACTATGCCATATTGGCATAAATGAGCAGCAGATGCATCTATGATTTCAATAAAACCAAATTAGTTGCCTATTTGAATGGTAGCCTTGAATAAGCTGTAATTTTAAACTTACAATGCTGAATTCCAAATAAAGCTGACAAAATACAATGAACATAATGTCTTTTCCACCAACCCAATCAAATTATAAAACTGCAAATTGCATGAAAATAGGCCAATTATGACAATAAGACTCTCCTCACACACTCTTAATCCTGCTTGTCTAGGATATTACTTGTTTTGCATTTTTCAAAGAAAAAATGAATGTGGGCTAAACCATTCATCTGCACACAGCAGTAATTTCAATAGTTTTTATTTTTTTTTTAAATGAGCTTTCTCTTAAAACACCTCACTGCCCGGTCCTGAAGCAATTTGCAGGCTGTCAATTTGTATTTGGGTCCAAGACATACAAAGACAGAGAGGGTGAAAGAGCAAGATAGAGTGAGTTAGAGAGATAGATGGAGGATGGATTGAAAATAAAGATACTGCATCACTGTCTGACCTTGACAGTCTGCCTTTCAGTACATGTTACAAATTCAAGGCAAGCTGAGTGCAAGGCATAATAAAACATCTCAGAGATGTAGATACAGTATGTACACTTGATTCAAATTAGAGTTGCTGCAAGTGCTTACAGTGTGTGTGAGTTGTACAGTGGGTTGGTTTGGCAAGTGGAGACAAAACTGTGATATCAACTCAACTTTCTTTTATCATTCTTTGTAACTCTGGAACTTTGTATTTCAAAGTCAATGTAAATTGCTGTTAACAACCTTTTTTGTTTCTTTTTCTTGAAAAAATAATTACATGATAAAAGGAAGCATTAAATTAATCAGGAATTTCTGTAAAAATGCACATAATGTTACAAATTAAATTAATTATGTATTCTTCAAACTTTCTGTTTATCCAAAAATTCTCTACTTGGAGCAGTTCAGGTGTTTGGCATGCACTGTTCATTGAAGCTGTCAGATGCTTTTTTTTTTCTTTTTTGAAATAAATTTTTTTTATTTGCAATTGTAAAGTGAGTAGTAAAAAAAATCATGTTTACTCAATACATCAACAACTGGAAAAAATTCACAGTGTTTTGATTTACACACTTCATTAAGTAGTGCAGCCATTTTCAAGTTTTTTGAGTACTAACTTGCACATTCAAATAATTGAATTTTCTTAGTAGACTAGAGGAATGACTGCTTAAAATGGGACTTTGCAACAAAGGTAAACATTGAATTGAATAAAACATTAAAAATAAATAAAAAATATAATACATTTAATTTACTCATAACTGTAATATTAATTTGCAACGTTACTAATTTTTTGGCACTATTTAATGCATCTTTGGTGAACAGAAGCATAAATTTATTATAAAAACAAAAATGTCTTAGTGTCCTAAACCTTTATAACAGTAGTCTATTTCTGTGCAATACAGGATATTCATTAAGAAAAATGTAGGGGTTTTATTTTATCCATTGGGAATTGATTGGTTTGTGGTCATTACAGCCAAGAATGTAGCCAGATCAAACGCAAGCATGCTAAAACAAAGCATAACAAGCTTTTTATTATTGGTCATATTATCTATTAGAATGTGTGTCCTGACGGAAAAGTCAGGAAAGTAATTTCAGTTAAAATGAAAGCTCACATGGACTTTTATTTTTTTATTTTTTTTTATTTTTAAATAATACCAACAATAAATTGTTCACAATAAAACCAGAAAAATGCATTAATTAAAAAACAGGCAATTTAAATTGAATGTAGTTTTTTTTAAATAAAGCTCTAACATCATATAATGTATAGTATGCACTATATACAATAATATGCACTTCTACATGTTTGAAAGAAGTCCTATGTCTAAATCTGTAGGTTTTGAAATTGAAAGCCCATCCTAACAGAATGCTTTTAGTTGCAGTGTTAAACTAACACAGCTAAGTCAATTGGTTCAATCTCAAGTCAGCACGGAGATTAATTGAGTGATACATGGAAGACCAGAAGCGGAACAAAAACATTCTGTTGAGGGCGCCCTGAGAAAAAAGGATTGAAAACCAGTGATCCAGATCGACTAATGAGATGCATTTACTTCTCTTCCTTTCCAGGGACTACAGAGGTCAAGTTGTTAAGACTACAATACCCAAATGGAAATTTTCTGGAGTGGAGTAATGGCAGCTGCTGATTGTTAGTAGTTGGCCTTGGTCTCGACACCAATGCTAGGAGCCTCAGGTCTGTGTCACATGAGTAGTAAATATTACATACATTGTGTCAAAAATGATTGATGTGTTATGACTGATGACTTAACTGGTTCACCTTTGACAAAGACTGTGCTGGGTTTTTGTTAGCAAGAATTCGAACATCATTTTAAATCTTTGATCTCTGAATATTTCGCAACAAAAATAATGGCTGTATATTGACAGTCCTTTTATATTATCAAGCATAGATTAAACTATCAAATACACCAACAGTGTTGTATTCAGTTCTAAAAGAGTTTTTAACTAAACACACATCCAAGAATTTGTTACTCAATGAATGTTTTGTGCTATTAATATTGTAAATATCCATGTGTGGATTTCTTCACGCTCATTCATCTGCTAAAATAAATAAAAAAGAGAGGGTGTCACGACATGTAAATTTATGATCTAGACAATAAGGCTCTGATCAGTGGGAGGGTGTGAATATCCAGAGCAGCTCCGCCTATTTAAACAGATTTTCGAGTGTTTGTGACCATATCAAAACTGAATCATTCTGGTTTGTGTACAAGACAGCAGCAGTTGTGTAACACGTCGCATTAATCTTTAAAATGGCGTTTATTTTCAGAAGTATGTGATGCTTGTACGATGATTTTTAAATATTTGTACTTTACAGGTAAACGTACATTTTGGTAAATTTATGTTTAAACATTTTTCTACGTAATTCAGGACCGATAGATGAACATGTCAACTTGAATCGCATCGATCAACAATGTAAGTTACGTAAAGATATTTTTTTAATGTATTTATATATATTAGATGTGTTTAGATATTATGTGACTATATTCTTTTATTTTCAGTGACTGAACCATTAATTAATAAAGCAACGGGTCAGAGCAACTCTGTCAACAGACCGGCACTGCAAGGTATTCAGTGTTAAAGGAGTCAGTTGGTGAGCATGGTTTCACGCTAACATTGTTAAAAATAAAAAATGGTAATCCCTCACTAACACACATTTTCTATTTGCATTTATTTATATAGATCTGTATGAGACCAGGTAATGGGTGTGGGTCATTTTATTTATTATTATTATTGTAGGGAATTCAAATTGGTTATTACGTTTAAAAAAATGTGTTTAAATGAGGTGTCTTTTAATGGTTGCAACGCTTGGTGACAAACTGGGGTGTTTCTAAAACAGGCATACACAAGAATTATTAGGCTTATTTATTATGATGATTATTATAATTATCTTTACATTTATGATCGTCTTAAGTTCTTAAGTTGTATGCTAGTATTTTTCACCTGTTGCTGATACTTGCGTGATGGCAAATGGATCTGTTGGAGACGGTAAATGTTTGCATTTGGGTTGGTGGTCACTTTGTTATTTGTATTGCTTTTTCGTTTCATATAAAGTGCGATTTGAATTTAGAAATGTCTTTTGTTTAAGTTGGTCGTGTGTCAATAAATTAATAACATTTTTAAAAGCAAACTCAGTAAAGCAAAATATTCACGACCTTGGAGACTGATCATATAATCGGATATTGATATCTTAAATGCGATTATCATTAAAATGTTTTTTACAAATTGCCAAAAGGGGGGTTACATTTTTCATGAAGTAGAACTAAGTAATTTTATGGAGACCCCGCACAAACAGTGTAAGCTTCAGAGTCATTTTAATTTTCTCATGTCTCCATTGCATTTGCATCACCGCTTTTGTCTCTCATGTTTACGACGTGTTGTTAAACACTGATCAGCACCCCTGGGGTCTGACTCGTAAATGTAATCATAGGCTCTCACGATTATGCCTCCGGGACCGTTAACTTAAAGCTGTGAAATGATTGATTATACTGACCCCCGAATCTAACAGACCCCACGACGCTCCCAGAACATAAAAATGCTTACCATAAGACACTATTCTGTTTTAAATAGGGTTAGATCTGTTCTGGAGATGTACGATGCCACCACCGTTCAGAAAAAAAGCTGTCCTTAAGTCACTATTTTGTTTTAAACAGGACTTGATCTGTTCACGAGATGCACACATAATGATTTAACATACTGACCGCATGAGAGCACAATACCCCACCAGTGTCATAAAAAAGATATCCACAAGACACTGGAGACTGGACATTCTGCTTTAAATAGGACTGATCTATTCAAGAGATGCACACATAATGATTTAACATCATGACCCCCATCTACCAGCATGCACCATGAGAGCACAATGCTTCCTAAGAGAAATGGTATTTGTGAATTAACAGAGGGCTTACACTCCCCCCACCAGTGGGTCTTGTCAACTTTCTGATACAATTATAGTTTTGGACGCCTTTGTGGAATGACTGAACAGAAACAATGTAAGATTATTTGTTTAAAGATACATTTATAATGCATAATATTTCAATTATATGTTGTTTGTTGAAATAAAACTGTTAAACATAATTATGTTAAAGTTTTTATAGTTTTTAGAATGTCTTTGTTGTGTTTGACAAACTGGTTAAAAATACGTTTTAGTCTCTGGTAAAAAAGTAGAATAACACTTTGTCTTTGTTAATCATTTATTCATTTTAAAATGACTTTGTTGTGTTTTGACAAACTGAACAGTTGGTTAAAAATACGTTCCCCGTCTGTCGCTCACTTCGACGTTGTGTAGAAGAAGCGACACTAGGGGTCTCTCTTGAGCGCCGAAAGATACCTCTGATCTATGAAAAAAGGCCAATGAGAGTTGGCGAACAGTATTTGCATACTCCGCCTCCGGATACGGATATAAAGGCGAGAGAAATACGCTCGTTCATTCAGTAATTTTCTTCGGACCCGATGGTCGTGTGAATGCTGTCTGCTGTGCTACACACAACTGATCCTGCTTCTGATCCTCTCACGCTCTGCTGCTGTTGGATTTACGGCGCACTTCAGCGACTGTTTTCTCTTCTCTGCCGGCGTGCAGTTTGCCCCTGGGCGCTTCGACAGCGCAGAGTTGAAAGAGTTCCCTTTTCAAAGAGTTATATTTCTTCATAAAGAGTTTATTTCTCTAAAAGAGCAATACACAGCGGTGTTGAACGCCCTTTTCAGGGCGCGTCTTTATAAAGATGCCATTCAAACCCTGTGTAGTTCCTGGATGCGGTAGAGTGCTCTCCGCTTCTGACGGCCACAGGCGCTGTCTAGTGTGTCTGGGCGCCGATCACACCGAGGCACCGTTTGTGGATGGTTCATGTTCTCACTGCGAGAACATGACCATGGTAACATTGCGGTCGCGGCTCGCATTCAATAGAAAGCACGCCACTCCAGCCGCCCCCCGCATCGCTCCTTCTTCCCACGGGATTGAGGACGATGCGGTTGGCGCTGGAGGCGATTTGGGGAGGGCAGCGGGTGCGCTTCCGCCGGGCACGTCCCCGCGGACCACACGCCCCCGACATGCTCGTTTACCTCCGTCCAGCCTCGAGGCAACGGCGACTCGCCTCCGGGCCGGTCTGCCTATCCTCTGGAGCCTGAAGCCGATGAGCTCGCCGCTCCGTCGGAGAGCGCGGCATCTGACGCTGACTCCTCCCCTGGACTGCCGCCTTCGGGCCAGCAGGCCCAGGCTGAGGCGGACGCGCAGATGTCCGACATGCTTGCCCGGGCCGCCGTTGGGGTGGGGTTGGACTGGAAACCTCCACCCTCCCCACACCCGTCACGGTTGGATGACTGGTTCCTGGGGTCTGTGCGCTGCTCACAGCCACGCCCCCCCCCGGTCCCGTTTTTCCCGGAGGTGCATGACGAGCTGACGTCTTCATGGAGAGCGCCGCTCTCCATCCGTCAAAAGCCCTGCTCGTCCGCTCTCGCTACCCTCGACGGCGGAGAGGCCCACGGGTACACGGCGATTCCCCAGGTGGATAGGGCAGTTGCGCTCCATCTTTGTCCCGGTGACCCCACCACCTGGCGCGGACGCCCTGTACCCCCTTCCAAGGCCTGTAGGACTTCATCCTCCTTGAACAACAAAGCCTACAGCGCCGCGGAACAGGCCGCCTCCGCCTTGCACGCCATGGCCATCCTGCAAGTCCACCAGGCCAAGGCGCTCAGAGATCTGCACGAGGGTAGCCCTGACCCCGATGTGCTGCAGGAACTGCGCTCAGTGACCGACCTCGCCCTCAGAGCCACGAAGGTCACCGCGCAGGCACTCGGGCAGGCGATGGCCACCCTTGTGGTCCAGGAACGTCATCTTTGGCTCAACCTGGTCGAGATGCGTGAGGCCGACAAAGTTCGCTTCCTCGACGCCCCTGTCTCCCAGCTTGGCCTCTTCGGCGACACCGTCGAGGACTTCGTCCAGCAGTTCTCCGCGGTGAGAAGACAGACGGAGGCTATTTCTCACATCCTGCCTCGCCGCAAACCTGCCGCCAAGGCCACTGCCCCGTCTGCTCGCCGAGGGCGTCCCCCTGCGGTTAAGAAACCTGCTCCGCCTCAACCCAGGCCCAGCTCTCGGCCCCTGCGTTGAGCACACCGCAGGAAGCAGACGCCCCCCGTCTCCCGGACTCCCTCGAGGTCCCGGAAGGCTCCTAGGCGGTCCTGAGACGGACGACCCAGCGACACAGACGTTAGCTCCGGAGGTGGTAAGACCACTCCGTCACCCGGTGGAGGGCCGGGAGGAGAATCTTTTGTTTTCAAACAATTTAATTTGCCGCTCCCCCTTAGACGGGGTTGCGGTACCCACATTCTCAATAAAAGAGCTATTTCCTATGTCTCTGGGTCACCTGGCCCGCAAATGCCGTTCTCACGGCACTTTGCCCTTAGATCTCAATAGTCCTGGCTTCCTGGACACGGACCACCCGTCTTCAGCCCCACGACTGTCCCCCGGCCGGCCGGTTCCGATGAGTCTAGAGGACGCCTACCCAGGACCTCCTCCTCAGTCGCTAACCCGCCCCCAGCCGGGTGTGCGGAGCAAGGTAAGTGCTTTGAGTCTTTTCTCAGCACCTCAGCCGCGGGTCGCCCCGTCGCCGCCCAACGCTGCCCTACCTGCTCCGCCCCGCTGCGAAGCCCCACCGGGTACGTCCAAATTAACCGTCCCTTTGGTGCCCCTAGCGCAGAGGTTGGACGCGTGGCTTTCACTTCCCAACCCGTCTCGCTGGCTCGCTGTCCCTCCAACCGAGATGAAGAAGGGTTTCTACAGCCCCTACTTCATCGTACCCAAGAAAAGCGGCAGCTTACAACCAATCTTGGACCTTCGAGTTCTCAACCGAGCGTTGCACAAACTCCCGTTCAAGATGCTCATGCAGAAACACATCTTAACCTGCGTCCGGCATCTAGATTGGTTCGCAGCGATAGACATGAAGGACGCATACTTCCACGTCTCCATCCTGCCCCGACACCGCCCCTACCTGCGCTTTGCGTTCGAGGGCCAGGCGTATCAGTACAAAGTCCTCCCCTTCGGCCTGTCTCTGTCCCCTTGCGTCTTCACGAAAGTCGCAGAGGCAGCTCTTGCTCCGCTCCGAGAAGCCGGCATCCGCATACTCAACTACCTTGACGACTGGCTCATTCTGGCCCACTCGAGAGAGTTACTATGCGCCCACAGAGACCAGGTGCTCAGGCACCTCAGCCGTCTGGGGCTTCAGGTCAACTGGGAAAAGAACAAGCTCACTCCAGTTCAGAGCATCTCTTTTCTCGGGATGGAGTTAGACTCGGTCTCAATGTCTGCACGTCTCACCAACGAGCGTGCCCAGTCAGTGTTGAACTGCCTCGCCGCCTTCAGGCCAGGCACAGCGGTCCCCTTAAAACTTTTCCAGAGGCTCCTGGGGCATATGGCGTCCTCCGCGGCGGTCGCGCCGCTGGGGTTGATGCATATGAGACCGCTCCAACACTGGCTCCAGACCCGAGTCCCGAGACGAGCATGGCACCACGGCACGCACCGGGTAACAATCACCCCCGCCTGCCAACAAACATTCAACCCCTGGACAGACCTCTGTTTCTTACGGGCTGGAGTACCCCTACAGCAGGTGTCCAGACGCGTCTTGGTCACGAACGACGCCTCCAGATTGGGTTGGGGCACCGTTTGCAACGGGCATGCAGCCTCAGGCCGTTGGAAAAGGGCCCAGCTGCGTTGGCACATCAACTGCCTCGAGTTGTTGACTGTCCTTCTAGCGTTTTCTCCCTTTAATTCATGACAAACATGTCCTGGTCAGGTCGGACAGCACCACTGCGGTCGCGTACATAAACATGTCGCAACTCGCCCGTCGTCTCCTCCTTTGGAGCCAGCACCGACTCAGGTCGCTGCGTGCCACTCACATCCCCGGCAACCTCAATGTGATGGCGGACGCGCTGTCACGACAACGTTTGCCTGGCGGAGAGTGGAGGCTTCACCCCCACTCGGTTCAGCTGATTTGGGAACGGTTCGGCAAGGCCCAGGTAGACCTGTTTGCCTCCCGAGAGACCTCTCACTGCCCGCTCTGGTACGCCCGCTCAGAGGCTCCCCTAGGGGCAGATGCACTGGCACACAGCTGGCCGGTGGGGCTGCGCAAGTACGCATTTCCCCCAGTGAACCTTCTTGCACAGGTGCTGTGCAAGGTCAGGGAGGACGAGGAGCAAGTCACTCTCGTGACTCCTTACTGGCCCACCCGGGCCTTGTTCTCGGACCTCGTACTCCTCGCAACAGCCCCTCCCTGGCGAATTCCCCTGAGGAAGGACCTTCTTTCCCAGGGACGGGGCACGCTCTGGCATCCGCACCCAGACCTCTGGAACCTCCACGTCTGGCCCCTGGACGGGACGCGGAAGATCTAGCTGGTCTACCACCCACGATCGTAGCCACAATCAACCAAGCCAGAGACCCTTCTACCAGGCAACTCTACGCCCTGAAATGGCGTCTGTTCGTGAATTGGTGTTCTTCCCGGGCAGAAGACCCACAGAGGTGCGCAGTTAGGTCTGTGCTCCTGTTCCTACAGGGGAGGTTGGAGGGGAGGCTGTCCCCGTCCACCTTGAAGGTGTATGTTGCCGCTATCGCAGCTCACCACGACCCAGTAGACAGAAAGTCCCTGGGTAAGCACGACTTAATCGTCAGGTTCCTAAGAGGTGCCCGGAGGTTAAATCCCTCCCGGCCAAACCTGTTCCCCTCCTGGGATCTCTCGGTGGTCCTCGCCGGTCTTCAGAGATCCCCTTTCGAGCCGCTAGAATCAGCTGGACTCAGGGCCCTCACCCTAAAGACGACCCTGCTGATCGCACTCGCCTCCATCAAGAGGGTCGGGGAACTGCAAGTGTTCTCTACTAACGACACTTGCATGGAGTTCGGTCCGGCAGACACTCATGTGATCCTAAGACCTCGACCGGGCTATGTGCCCAAGGTTCCTACCACGCCCTTTAGAGATCAGGTAGTGAACCTACAAGCGCTGCCCCAGGAGGCGGCAGACCCAGCCCTTTCACTATTGTGTCCGGTACGTGCCTTGTGTGCCTACCTGGAACGCACCCAGAGCTTCAGGCGCTCTGAGCAGCTCTTTGTCTGCTTTGGAGGACAGCAGAAAGGGAACGCTGTCTCCAAACAGAGGTTGTCTCACTGGGTGGTGGAGGCCATTCAGTTGGCCTACCACACCCAGGCCGTGCCACCCCCCTTACGGGTTCGAGCCCACTCCACTAGGAGCGTGGCATCCTCATGGGCATAGCAGACATTTGCAGAGCTGCGGGCTGGGCAGCACCTAACACCTTTACGAGATTCTACAATCTCAGGGTTGAGTCAGTCTCGTCCCGTGTTCTCTCAGGTCCGAGCCCGTAGAACTCGGTACACGTCGACGATCTGACCGGGTGAATCGCTTGTTCCAGCGCCGTTTCCCTCTGCCAAGGCAAAACAGTGCGCTTTTTGTCCCAGAGGACCTAGGTCCCTGGTTGATTCCTCCCTAGCCCTTCGGGCCCGCAGCAGTTCAGCGGAGGAACATGCTGGTCCAGTCCACTACGGGTACCCCAGGCTACCCCTACTGGAATAGGTGCTCCACAGATCAGGCCTCCTAAGGGACTCCTTCTGTGTGTACTTCTGCGGTACGGTCACCTCACGAGCTGACCCACGTCTCCCCTAGGCAGTCCTTGCTGCCCTCCGGTCGCCGTGTTGTAGCAACTCCCCCCTCCTTGAGGTTGGATCTACCACCGCGCCATTCTTCCCACATGTCACAACAAGAGGCCATGTGATGTATTTCGCCACCTTTACCTCCCCTTTCGGGTGGGTGTGGCCTCCGCAGGGTCTTTTCCCCCTAAAAGAATAGGAATTCGGGAATAAGACCCCCTTCCCTCGATGCGGTAAGGGCCCCGGCTGCTCTTGCTCTATGCCGAGAAAACATAGAGAGAAAAGAGGCCCAGCCAGGCTTGGCCCGTTCCCTAGTTGGGAGCGTCACCTTGTTCCCCCCTAGGGTAACCAAAAGGATGCTGACGCTTTTTCGGGGCATTAGGGAAGAGTACGTGCAGCCTGAACACAGTTGGTCGCTTGTGGCTGCCCGCTTCTGTGTCAGCAGTACACGTACACGGCTCAGCGCATGGCGAGTTTTGAAGTGGACCCCTAGTGTCGCTTCTTCAACACGACGTCGAAGTGAGCGACAGACGGGGAACGTCTCGGTTACGTATGTAACCTCCGTTCCCTGATGGAGGGAACGAGACGTCATGTCTTCCCGGCCACGTCGCTGAGCCGAGCCGCTGAGGTGCCCGGTACACTCCCGGCTCCTCAGAAAAATCCTGAATGAGCGAGCATATTTCTCTCGCCTTTATATCCGTATCCGGAGGCGGAGTATGCAAATACTGTTCGCCAACTCTCATTGACCTTTTTTCATAGATCAGAGGTATCTTTCGGCGCTCAAGAGAGACCCCTAGTGTCGCTTCTTCGACACGACGTCTCGTTCCCTCCATCAGGGAACGGAGGTTACATACGTAACCGAGATGTTTTCTCCTCTGGTAAAATAATACTTTTGTCTTTGCTAACCATTTATTCATTATTTTAAAGTGCACATCTGAATGGGTTTGCTTCAGTCAATATCCACTGTTTTAGAAACACATTTTCACCACTTTGTTAAAAATAAAAAAGCCTTATACCAAGTTTTAGCACCAAGCATTGCAACCATTAAAAGACACATCATTTAAACACATTTTAAACGTAATAACCACTTTTTATAACCTACAATAATAATAATAAATAAAATAACACCACACACATTACTTATCATGTTTTTGAAAAACATCTCAATGATTACATCAATTGTTTAATTTAATAGTTGAGGAAAACAATTCTTATACCATTATCTTTGTCATCTCAGTTTTCCATTAACATTGTACACCATTAAAGAATAATAATTTGTCGACTTTTTTTAAATACACAGACCCCCACACATTACTTTATCATGTTTTGAAAAACATATCAATGATTACATCAATTAATTATTTAATTTAATAGTTGAGGAAAATAATTCTTATACCAATATTTTTGTCATCTCAGTTTTCCATTAACATTGTACATCATTAAAGATTAATAATTTGTTTACTCTTTTAAATACACAGATGGGCTCTGCTACAGCGCAGGGCTATCAGAACAGCTGACCAAACAAGTCATACCACAGCCAAAGGTCAAAGGTGGACCAATTATGTCATCAATCATAACACATCAATTATTTTTGACACAACGTATGTAATATTTACTACTCGCATGTTACGAACAGAGCAACGGTACCGTATTGAGTTATTCAGATGAACTCACTGATTAGAATGATTTTAAATGTTAGAATATGTGTTGTGGTAAAAAAAAATATTTTTGTGTCTTAACACATTGTATTGCTAAGCCGCAGCTGTTTCCCACAAGCCACTTTGGTTCTGTACCCATTCTGCAAACAACATTTATATGTTCCAGTTTTGTGTTTATTAATTGTTTATATCTGTATTTTTGTCATCATGTTGGATTAAACATGTAAATGTAATGCCCACTTTTCCTGTGGAAAGGCGGGGAGCGAGCTTGTGATATAACATGCTGTATGTGTGTTAATTACGACTGTTTGTAGACTTCCTACTTCCGTTTTTAATGAAATGGTGAGAAAACAGACAAATTTTTCAAAATAATAAAAATTACGAGTGAGGCTTTACAATAAGGTTCTATCCAACAACATGCATTAATTTATTATGTTTCTTGAACTAAGCATACACAAGTGATTTTTGTTAACAGTATTAATTTATCTTGTTCTTGGAATAATGTACAGATTTTGATTTATAGAAAGAAATTGGTACTTTTTATTCACTAAAGTGCCATTCCACTGATCACAATGTATAGTCAGGACATTAATAATGTGAAAAATTACTATTTAATTTTTTTTTTTTATTAATTAAGAACTCTTTATACTACTTCAAAGAGTTCTCATCAAAAAATCCTCCAGGTACAGCTTTGCAGATCCTTGGTATTCTAGCTGTCAGTTTGTTCAGATTCTCAGTTGACATTTCACCCCACACTTCCTGTAGCACTTGCCATAGATGTGGTCTTATCAGGCATTTCTCATGAACCTTTCAGTCTAGCTGATCCCACAAAATCTCAAAGGGGTTAAGATCCATAACACTCTTTTCCAATGATCTGTTGCCCAATGTCTGTTATTCTTTGCCCACTCTAACCTTTTTTTGTGTTTCTGTTTCAAAAGTGTCTTTTTTTTTTTTGCTTTTGCAATTATTCCCCAGTACCCCTGAGTCTTGTCTTTATTGTTGTACATGATACTGATGTTAAGTGAATAGAATTCAATGAAGCTGTCAGCTGAGGACATGTCTATTTTTCAAACTAGAGACTATAATGGACTTATCCTCTTGTTTAGTTGTATATTTGCTTCCACATTTCTTTCTGTCCTTGTTAGAGCCAGTTGTCCTTTGTCTTTGAAGACTAGTGTACACCTTTCTATGAAATCTTAATTTATTTATTTTTTGTGGAAATTTCAAGAATTGTACAGCCTTCATTCCTCAAAACAATGATTGACTGATGAGTTTCTAGAGAAAGATGTATATTTTTTGCACTTTTTTTTTACCCAATATTGACCTTAAGACATGCCAGTCTATTATTATACTATGTCAACACAACAACAAACACAAAGACAATGTTAAGCTTAATTTAATGAACCAAATAGCTTTCAGCATTGTTTGATATAATGACAAGTGATTTTCTAGTACCAAATCAGCAATTTAGCATGATTAATTAAGGATAAGTTGTTGGAATGATGACTGCTGGAAATGGGGCCTGTCTAGATTTGATCAAAAATGACTTCTTTTTTTTTTTCAAATAGTGATTGTGCTGCTTTTTACATCAGTAATGTCTTGACTTTCCATTGTGATCAGCTGAATGCCACTTTAGTGAATAAAAGTATCAACTTCTTTCCATAAGAGCAAACTATGTACATTATTTCAAATTTTTAGCCAGCAGTATTTATATATTCTTTTTTATTTTTATAATTATACATTTATATATACATTGTGTGTGTGTGTGTGTGTGTGTTGGTATGTGAGTCTGTGTAACTAATATCAATAAGTGCTATAAAAGTATTATATATAAATATATATGCACTGCTATATAAAAGTACTTAAATGTTTCTCATGATCTTAAAAACCTTTTGATCTGAAGGTACATTCTTACATTTTTTAAATTAGTTTTATAGACAGAAATACAATTGTGCCAACATATTATTAGATTTCATTACAAAACTAAAATTGTAAAGTTTTGTAAAGTCAATGGATGACCGAAAAATAAAGAAAAGCAGCCAATAAGTGCCAGGCATAGATGGGAACTTCTTCAATACTGTTTAAAAAGCATCCCAGGGTGATTCCTCAATTAGTTGGTTAAGAAAATGCCAAGAGTAAATTTCTGCAAATTCTAGGCAAAGTGTGGCTACTTTGAAGATGCTAAAATATAACATAGCTTTGGTTTATTTAGGATTTTATTAGTCACAACATAATATATATATGCCCAGACATCTCTGATCTTGAGAATGAAAATTGGCGTGTGGAATTTGCATGCCACTCCACCCGACATATGGGTATAAAAGGAGTGACACTGCAAACACACGTCAGATATCTTCTTCGGAGCCGAGAGAGAGCAAGTCACAGAGATTAATTCCTCTGCCGCCTCCATTCATCTCTTCTAGCTGTTCGATCTATGGCGCATTCCAGCGGTTCTCCCCCTCACACTCTACGTTGTGCTGAGCAACACAGCCCTGGGCGGTTCAGCAGCAGATTACAGAGTGAATAACTTAGTTTATATATACAGTATATATATATATATATATATATATATATATGTAAAACAGTTCACGTTACGGGCAAGGAAGAGGCGAGAAACCGGCTTAACATATAAACTTAAAGGTTTAATGAAGAACTCAAAAGACAAACACATAATAAGACGGACGTCCGTAATTGAGCTCTCTCTTCCGATCACCGTCCGCGAGTGGCCTTTATCCCTCTTGACGGCGTAATTAGCCTAATACGGGACCGGGCGTGCGTAATCACGCGCCGGTCCCGCCCTCCACCGTGCCACATTCCTCCCCCGTTCTTTCAGGCTGGGGACCCCCGGCCTGACGTACATCCCCTGGGGGGGGAGCACCTCCCGCGCAGTCTGCCGGCAGGTCATCCCCATTAACCTGGACGAGGGAGGGGGCAAGGGGAGGGAAACAAAAAAACAACAATTAAAAATGGGGGGGGAGGGTTCCTGCACTGGGCGGTACCTCCCCTCCCACAAACACCATCATTTAAAAAAAAGGGGCAACAATTAAAAATGGGGGGGGGAGGTTCCTGCACTGGGCGGTACCTCCCCACCCACGAACACCATAATTTAAAAAAAAAAAAAGGAGGGAAAAGGCCAACGCAGAGCGGTATCGAGAGAGAGAGGAGAGAGAGATTAAAGGAAAGAAAGAAAAAAAACGTACTCGCCGGTTCTCTGATACGCCGTAGCTCGTTCCTCAGCCACTTCTCCACCCTCTACAGGACAACAGCCGCGCCTCTCCGGGCAGATCGGAGGCAGTCCTCAGCCCCTGGCGGACGGAACGCCCCGCCGCGTTCCCAGGGTGTCGAAGGGGCCTCCCCCCGCCCCTGGCAGCGGTTCCCCCGCTCCAGGCGGTCGGCGGCGAGCCCCTCCCCGCACGCGGTCGGCAGTCTCCAACCCCGCCGCGTTCCAGCGGCCAGTAGGGAACTCCCCCGCCCCTGGCAGCGGCCCTAACCGCTCCAGGCGGTCGGCCAGGAGCCCCTCCTCCCCTCGCGGTCGGCGGCCGTTCCTCCGCGTCCAGGCGGCTGGGCTCCTCCGTCCCCCGGCAGATGGCCGCGGCTGCTCCATTGAGAAGTGGCGAGAACTCCGCTACGGCGTATCCCTCTTCCTTCCCGGGTTTCGGCACCAATGTAAAACAGATCACTTTCATGGGCAAGGAAGAGGCGAGAAACCGGCTTAACATATAACTTAAAGGTTTAATGGAGAACACAAAAGACAAACACATAAGATAACGGACGTCCGTAATTGAGCTCTCTCTTCCGATCACCGTCCGCGAGTGGCCTTTATCCCTCTTGACGGCGTAATTAGCCTAATACGGGACCGGGCGTGCGTAATCACGCGCCGGTCACGCCCTCCACCGTGCCACAATATATATATATATATATATATATATATATAAGAACACAAATAAAAGAGTAATATTTCTATAAAAGAGTGGCGGTAAGAGCGCAAGCTCCTAGATGTCTCTAGGCCCTGCCCGCTGGTACGTCCGACGCTGTAGTCCCCTTGGTCCCTCTCGCACGGAGCTTGGGGGCGTCGTGTTGGTTGATCAGGACCGTCCGACTCGGCTATGCGATTCAGTTCGCCAGGCGCCCACCCAAGTCCAACGGCGTCCGCTCCACCGCGGTGAGAGGCGAGAATGCTGCTGCCTTGCGTGCGGAGATCACCTCGCTTATACGGAAGGGCGCAATAGACCATGTCCCTCCAGCCGAGGTGAAGAAGGGGTTTTACAGCCCCTACTTCATCGTACCCAAAAAAGGCGGTGGGTTGCGGCCAATCCTCGACTTGCGAGTTCTGAACCGGCCTCTGCACAGACTCCCGTTCAAGATGCTCACGCAGAAACGCATTATAGCGAGCGTCCACCATCTGGATTGGTTCGCGGCGGTAGACCTGAATGACGCGTACTTCCATGTCTCGATCCTGTCCTTGTCCCATTGCGCCTTCACGAAGGTCGCAGAGGCAGCCCTTGCCCCACTAAGGGAAGTGGACATCCGTATTCTCAACTATCTCGACGACTGGCTAATCTTAGCTCATTCACGGGACATGTGTGCTCACAGGGACCTGGTGCTCAGGCACCTCAGCCACTTGGGGCTTCAGGACAACTGGGAAAAGTGCAAGCTCGCCCCGGTCCAGAGCATCTCTTTTCTCGGTATGGAGTTGGATTCGGTCTCAATGACGGCATGCCTAACCAACGAGCATGCACAGTCAGTGCTGAGCTGTCTGTGTGCATTCAGACAAAACACATTGGTCCCACTGAAATCCTTTCAGAGGCTCCTGGGACTTATGACATCCTCAGTGCCGGTCACGCCGCTTGGGTTGATGCGTATGAGACCACTTCAGCACTGGCTACAGACCCGAGTCGAGAGACAAGTATGGCGCCACGGCAAACATTGCGTCCTTGTCACGCAGGCCTGTTGCCGCTTTTTCAGCCCCTGGTCAGACCTAGCGTTGGACAGGAGTTCCCCTGGGCCAGGTCCCCAGAAATGTTGTGGCCATGACAGATGCCTCCCAATGGGGCTGGGGCACCGTATGCAACGGGCCATCCTGAGATCCCGACCGGGCTACATTCCCAAGGTTCCCACGACCCCTTTCAGGGATCAGGTGGTGAATCTGCAAGCGCTGCCCCAGGAGGAGGCAGTCCCAGCCTTGGTGTTGCTGTGTCCGGTGCGCGCTCTTCACATCTACTTGGATCGCACGCAGAGCTTTAGAAGCTCTGAGCAGCGCTTTGTCTGCTTCGGTGGACTGCAAAAGGTGAACGCTGTCTCCAAACAGAGGATCACCCACTGGGTTGTCGATGCCATCACTATGGCATACCACGCCCATCACGTGCCGCCCCCTGCTGGCCTACGAATCCACTCTACCAGGGGTGTTGTGGCCTCTTGGGCCTTGTCCCACAGCAACACCTAACACCTTTGCAAGGTTCTATAACCTCAGAGTTGAGCCAGTTTCCTCTGTCCTTGGTTGCTGTGTTTGTAGTAACTCCTCCCCCCTTGAGTAGGATCACCTAGGTGCAGGGGACCGCTTCATGCCTGCCAGTGTGTTGGGGGTAGTTATGCAATGTTTTGCTGCGCTAGCTACGAGGCACACAGAGGTCTGCCCATCTCGCACCGCCAGTCTGCGTAACTCGGTACAGCTCTTGTGGCGTTTTCCAGTGGGACCCCTAGTGTCAACTCATCGACACAACGTCGAGTGAGTGACAGATGGGGAACGTCTCGGTTACTGATGTAACCTCCATTCCTGATGGAAGGAACGAGACATTGTTTCCCTCCAGCCACAACACTGAACCAACCGCTGAAATGGCCGGGTCTTTGGCTCGGCTCCTCAGTGTGATACCTGACGTGTGTTTGCAGTGTCACTACTTTTATACCCGTATGTCCGGGGGAGTGGCATGCACATTTTCATTGGCCTTTTCTCAAGATCAGAGATGTCTGGGCTCCACAGGAGCGACCTCTAGTGTCAACTCATCGACACAACGTCTCGTTCCCTCCATCAGGGAACGGAGGTTACATCAGTAACCAAGATGTTTTTTTGTGTTACATTTGATTACATAATTGTAGACTACATTATTTAACTAGATAGTCTAATAGACAAGTAGAATTCACAGTATAACTTCTAGTTTGTCTTCAGTACATGACACACACTTATAATTCACTGTTGTATATCTCAGCTTTACACTATAGTACACAAAACTTATTCCAGTGGTTCTCAAACTTATCACAAAAGTACCACTTTTGAACAAGTTAGAAGATCTAAGTACCACCTAACTACAACAATGGTCCCTCTACATTTTTCAGCATTGAGCAACTGACATTTATTTGAGTGCAAACTCAAGGACTGTGAGCAAAATACCACATACTACCTTATTGTGATTAATATCAATACTCCTGTACTTAAGAATAAGGTTGATTCATGTGCTGCAAGACCTTTATCGTCTTCCTTCTTTCTACAAGCACTTGTAACTGTTCACTATTGATATACCATGTTCAAAAATTTGAGATGAATCCAGTGTTTGTGAGTCCAAAGCAGGCAATTCTTAAAGTTTGAAGCATCCATGAAATCAAGTATTTAGATGTCACTCAAAGTCTTCATAGGCAAATGCCTCAAGTTAACCACCTTTTTCTTTTTTTTGTTGTGACCAACATCACATTCAGCATTGCAAAAGAATTGAAAAAATGGATGAGCCTTATATGCACAAAGCATATAAGAAATTTTAAATAAAACATGGAAACTCTAAAATACCAATTCAAATAAAATGGTAACACTAAAATAAGGTTGTATTTGATAATGTTAGTTATCTGTATAAACTGTATATTGTACATTTATAAATGAAAAACATTAACCAAGATTAATCAATTATGTATCAGATAATTTCTTTGCAAGTTTGTGAGCCACTGACTTGTTCAAGAGTGACACTTCATAACCTAAAGCTTATAGATGTTTGCATTAGTTTTATAATATAATAAAAAAAAGAATAATATACTGTAAAAGAATGCCTTCTCTGCATACCCTCACATCATGTTAAACTTCATGCTATGGCAAGAACTTTATACTTCAGCCTGACCTAGATCTGAATATTACATCTGGAAGTCCCTTGAGAGAAATTTCCAGAGTAATAGCTCTCATTCTTTCCCTCCCTCTCTCTGTGCTTTTCCTCCCATTTTTTTCTTTCCCAATCTCAAAATCAGATTACTGATGGCATATGCTGCAGCCATTAAGGTCACACACACGGCCTGAGGGTCCATATGCCACCAGAACAGCCGTCTGGAGAACAAGCACACACACATACACACACACACACACACACACACACACGCACGAGCACACATCCCCCCTTCTGCTTGAGCATGTTCAGTCAATCAGAAAAGCAGTACACTCCTTGATTTACATGGTAATGCTGCAGAAGAGTATTATGAGAGAAGAAAAGATCAAAGAGAATTATATTTTCTGACCATAAGTCCTTGTTTTGACTAACATGAGTAGGTTTATTCATAATGCTGCTGGCTGAGAGTTTTGAGATTTAGGTTTGTGTGGTCTGGCAATTGAATAAGGAGCTTTGGTGAATGACTAGTAGTAAGCAGCCTGCAAGTTCTTATGCCGTTTACTAATGGATAATGCATGTAATCTCACGGTCAAGTATAATCTGGTATTGTATCTTTGATAACGGAGTAAGAATGAGACAGCAAGTAAAATAAATGAATGGAGGGATTTCAGAAAGAATTAATTGTGCTCGCTGGTAAAATGGTATATTTGCACACGCTGTCTGCATTATTGTAGCACTCGATTCACTAAAGCAGTGTTTCCCAAACTGGGGCACACATACCCATGGGGGTTCATGAGGTGACAATGGGGATACAATGGAGATTTACCATTCTTTTGATTTCATCACTGACTATAATAACATTCAATCCCAGTTCATGTATTTCTCACTGGCAAATATAATTTTATGTGCTCGCTGTTTTACCAGACTCACACATGCCGGTTGTCCACGATTTTAGTTTGCCTGGTTTTTTTCTGTTTAAAGCACAATTTCTATTTAAGGTTAGATGCATAGGTAGTTTTGATTCTGATGGTATAATTTTATAAGCTTTGATGACTAGTGTCAGACATCAGGTGCACCTAAATCATTTTCCATATTCACATACTGTAATTCAAAACACATTTGCTTGTATGCTAGAGATCTGTTTTTACATTGTTGCATGATGTTTTTTTGCTTTGAACAACATTGCTAACAGTGTCAAATGTGACATAGAAAAACGCCTTGAGCTAACCGCACAACTGAACAGGTACTTACTCGCAATGTTCGAAATCGACCGGCAATGCCATACCTGCAGTGATGCTCAATTCCAGACATAGAACCGAACGCTATTCTTGCACGCCGTGATGCGATGAGGGAGGAGTTTTCAAGTTATGCAGTTATATCATATCTAGCATACACATTTCAATCAGTAAGCCATTTTTTCAATATGTATATGATAAATATAACATGTTTAATATAAGGGAGGTGTTTAACAAAGAAAATTGTGTTAAATATACATATTCTCAAAATACCTTCTGTGAATGTTATCTATGCATTATAGAGGGGATATGCGAATGGATGTTGAATGTTTAAAACACGTTGTTGCCAGGTTATTAGTTACCCAGAGAGGATATCCACAGTGTTTTTCTTTCTTTTTTAAAAAATAATCTTTAAAAAAATCTGTAGAAGAACATTTTATGGATTAAACTGCGTCAGCCCTCAATCCTAAATGAACTTATAACATCTGCAACAACACCTACATTTGCTTCAAGGTAAAGATAATAATCAAATATGAATTAATATATGAATTGCCATAATAAGAGATATAGTAAATGCCACTCTTAATACCAGCCCATGTAAAAATATTATCCATTCTGTGAAAAATCCATGAGAATATTTTGCGAAAACAGCGTCCTTCACGGAAATCTCCTATTCATTCCAATGGGGTTTTCTACAAAGATGTCAGAGCGAGCAACCGTAACAGGGGCACAGAGCTCAGCAAAGGGTCAATTCTCAGTGTTGTTGTTCAGTTGTGATGACTGCAGTATGCAACAGATTACCACAACATTTCACTGAGAATAAACAGCATTAGTCATAACTTGGATGGAAAATACTCACTGCACAGAAAACTTTGCACCTGATAAACTGGATTGTGTGTGCTTATTGAACAGGATGCAGAGGTTTGTGCTGAAATAGCCTACCACGTGCCAATGTGGCGTGACTGTTCAGTGAACTACTTTAGGAGCCAACACAGCAGTCTGTGACACTTTTAAAAGGCTTTTTTGTGACTGTGAATAATGAATTATTGAGCAATGTTATCAGAGAATAATAATGTCACACTCATAAGCACTAATATGAAGAAGAGTTTTTCCAGTTTAGACCTATGAGGCACGACAATCGACAGCCAGCAAAACATGCAGTCAGTGGAGCAAACCGCCACTGAACCCCATTCATTATAGAGCTATTTTAGCCGTTGGTATTTTGGAAGCTTTGAATTTTTCCTGTCTCAGCCTTTCCTGCAACTTTTACTTCACTGAAAGAATGAAGGAATTCAAAGTAGCAAGGACATGCTTTGCAGCATAATACAGCGCTGTGCTCTTTATTCTTCTCTCAGATGTGTAGTTTCACCAGAAAAAAGGTGAAGTCTCCTTTTATTCAATCACAGTGTTTCATTGCTCTCACTCTCTGTTATCCCAGCTGTCCGTCTGCCTATTAAAGTTGTACAACATGTGACATGAATGTCTCACCCTCTGTAATGTGGGTGTCAGTAAACTTTGAGATAAAAAAAAAAATGGGCTAATGAAAAAAGGAAATGTTGCTGAAATGTTGGATGGTGTTTCAGGGCACGTAACACTGCATTGCAACGCATCAAACGCTACCCTTGTAATCTGTGAAATGCACATCTTCAGTTGACGAATATCCAGTTTCTATTTTTGACACTTTTTCCCGTTTTTTGTCTAAATTTATTTATGTATTATTTTTTTATTTTTTTATTAAGAATTGATCTGTTGTGTATATTTAAATAACTTTAAATCTATCCATTACATCAAAGTCATCTTGTGATTATTTTTTAATTTTAGTTTGTGGCCCTTTTTTGAACTTTTATTTGTATCCATAAGCAGATGTAGAAGTACTATGTGTACTATATGTAAAATTATTTTTACATAATCCATGCAAAGTCACTTTTGAAAATGAAGTGTATTTTCAGTGTAGTTATCAGTGTAAACAGCCTCAAATCGTTGCAATGTCAATGGTTACTTTTAGTGTAGACATGGTGCAATCTCATTGAATAGGCAGAGCTTATTGAAATGATTGGCATATTGTTAATCATCGTGAGTAAACAATAAAATTCCTCGGTTAATTTTGATAGTGTGAAATGTATTATTATACATTTTCAATACATTTATCCTCCAGGGCTTTTGTGCATGCTGAATCAATTTTTTTCACATCTGCTAGAGTTTAGAAACCTTTTAGAAAGAAGTTGTTTTGCAGCATTCCTCTGTTTTCTTTAATAAACTGAAAATGTGTTATATGTCAAGCGTAAAACAGCAAAACAAATGGCTTTGATATTCCACCTGTCATGGAATACAGAAACCATCAAAAATTCAAAATGGCCATCAGCAATGGATGCCCTGTAACCTGTGTTGAGGAGTGCTGGAGGGTCTGGCAGCCTTGGTGGCAACATCAGGAAAAGGCCATCTCCATAGTTTTAATTATGCCACATTTCATAAACAGAACCTCATCTGTCTCAAGGTTAATAGTTGCAAATTGCATGAAATCAGAGAATATTCATCATTAATGTTTATGTGTGGCATGACATACAAACGTGTGTCCATCCCAGACAGGCTGACTGGAAAGCATTACATGTCAGTGCACATTATACCAAACTCAAGATGGACAGATAAAATATAAAATGCTTAATGCTTAAAAATTTAAAAACACTTGTAGAATTCATTAAGTCTATTTATGTTAGGGTCTCGTTATTAAAAGAGTTAGAGCAAATGAAACCTCATGTGTATGCGTTTGGATGTTCTTGAAGGAATAGTTCACCCAAAAAATTTAAATCCTATCATAATTAAATTTAGCCCCATCACATTCAAGACCAGTATGATTCACGCTTGTGTGCATTCAAACATGGTGCATCAAGACGTGTCACACCAGGTTATAATCTCAGATATCTGGTTCCTGCATGTCTTCAGACAATTGCTATTCGACCTGTTTGAATGTTGTCAATTGAACACATGCAAATAAGATTTAAGAGCTACAGTGAAGAGGAAGAGGTTCAGCAAATAAATACTTAATTTTCCATCCAGATCTCATGACAATTATGCAACTGTGGCCATTTTTTTGTGATTCCATACACGTGTCACATACAGTTCCAAGGTGAAATGTCCACTGTGTGGTGCTAAAAGTGAGTTGAATTTACTCTCAAGCAGATGAGTTTTTGAAAGTTAATGCTCTATCAAGTTTTAAACCAACATTACCAAGCCTACAATCAAGCCTAAATCTAACTGTTAGTAACATACAAAGCAAATGTGACATGAAAAATGCAATTTCTGCAACAACGTCATTTTGTGAGTCTTCGATGACACAATGCTAAAGTGTTGATGTGTTCTTATGACTTTTCTCCCAATCCTTTGCATCCCAAAAGCAATGCTTCTATAAGAGCTAAAGAGCTACTATACAATTTGATCACTTTAGCAAGCTTGTAAATGTAGTTATGTATTGCAAATGTTACAATTTATCACATTACAATTCATGCACAGTGCGCCATGTTTAGATGTTATAAGACAGCAGTGAGTGAGTGTTTAGTAACTGATAATCTGCAATTGTACTTGTGATTTGTGTGAATGTGAATAAAAGTAACTTTTGTTGTAGCACTCCTAGAGCCACATAAAATTATTTAGCAAAAGATGTAGGTATACTATAACACTATTCTATGAGACTAGGTTGTACAATTTCTACATTTTTAACTTTGTGTCCTTGCACAACATTTAAGTAAAACATATACTGTATATACATTTGTATAATTTTATGATGCTTTTTTGTCTTTTTTGGAACTTCACAGCCCCAGTTACCATTCACTTCAATTGTATGAAAAAGACCAGCCTAGGAATCCTGCTTAACATTTAGATTTATGTCCAATGAAAGAAATGTACTTATTCATGAATAGGGGAAGTGTACAGAATAATTTTTGGGTGTTTTCGTTCAATTGTTCCTTAAGTGTGTGAGATGCAAAACTAGCTTCCTGAAATGCCACAAATACCACTGTTCCCGCAATACTTCCAATCACTATAGTGACAGGAGAAGGACCATCATTAATTTCACATTTATTTTGAGGTGCATACCAGAAATAATGGGCAGCTTTTCCAACATCTCCTTAACCTTTTAAACATCCTGCAATATTTGCCAAAAACGCCTAAAAAAGGCCTACCCAAATTAAAATGCATGCTGTTCTTGAACCCTTTGGAGTATATGCATGCTTTTGGTCTCTTTTGAAAGGGGAGACTTTGAGGTTTGTTCCTGAATAGTCAGAATCACTGTAAGTCTTACTTGTATTGAGTAATAGAACTTTGAACACACTCAAAAAGGGGAAATAAACTCCGCCTACATTTTTTTTTGTAAAAAGATGCCTGCAGATAACTACAGCTGGGAGGATTTAGCTGGAAAACACAATTAGATCACAGCATGAAACCTTACCAAACCTAAAGCATGAAACCTTTATCCAAGTGTATGTATAGGCTTCAAGGATATTGATACCTGGCCACACCTCTATCATGCACCGACTGGCTCAAATGACCTGTCCATCTAAAGTCCAGGGGTCAGCGGACATTTTGACATAAAAATATCTGTAATGTTTACATGTTCAAGGTAGCTTCATCAAAGAATGCAAAGTTGTGTCAGCTCTGTCGGTTAGCTCGAAATGCTACGTCTATACTTCGTGGGTGTTTATTGATATATAAATGTGTTATGGACCAAATACTTTGTTGAATTGGATTGTATGGACCCTTTACAGTGTAACTAAACCATTTTTGATGGAATGAAGTGGATCAGTAGAGTAAGATGAGCATTATAAGTGAGTTTCTACCATTATAGATTCGTTTATTTTGCTGTAAGTGGTCTGAGAAATACACCGATTGTACCCGCTGTGTTAAGTGTATATTAAAATGGTTTACATCGTTCGAATCACAAGAGTCTCAGCTTTCCAACGATGTAAGATATGCTTATCTTTTAATTTTTGAGTTTTTGCATATCGCGAAGTTATTGCGCAATAGTCGACCGGGCCCGCACACGACCCGTCGGGCTGTTAACCCTGAAGGATGGGCTTGACTTCTGGAATATTTTTGTGAGGATGAGACATTATATTGGATTGATTGACTGCAAGGTTGTCACAGTGAATATCTTTGTTTTAGACTTGTCTGCATATGTGTGCTTCTCTGTTTTTGTATATGAGAAGGAAAACAATTGTCTGTGGCTATGTGTATCACCCATGTCAGCAGTAAAGTGGGATATTGTTTGCCGCCGTCTATCCCCTACAATAATTACAGTGGCAACGCCACCAGGGAGAGCCCTACAGAGAGGCAATGAGGAGAAACATGAGAACCATTACAAGGGAACATGATCAACATAGACAAAATGCCAGCCACATCTCACCTGCTATAAACAGCTCATTCCTCCCAACTCCCCACTCCAAGCAGACAGAGATGGCCTGGAGACGACAGCCAGGAACAGAACTGCAGCCATCATCATCCATCTGATGAACACCAAGAGCGCTACTAATGAATCAACAACCAGAAAGGCATCTGCAAACACTTGTTAGACGTGGGCACCAGATATGATAACCTTCTGACATTGCAATGGAATGGTGATAATGTGTTTTGGGTATATTAGCAGGAAGTTTTGGACAGTACACTGTAAAACATTCCTGTAAATTTACATGGAAATTTAACAGCAAAATACTGTTCACCGTCAATCGCTCACTTTGACGTTGTGTTGAAGAAGCGACACTTGGGGTCTCTCTTGAGCGCTGAATATGCCTCTAATCTATGAAAAAAGGCCAATGAGAAGTTGGCAGACAGTATTTGCATACCCCGCCCCCGGACATACGGGTATAAAAGTGGGGAAATACGTTGAGTTAATTCAGAAATTTTCTTCGGAGCCGATGGTTGTACTGCAGCGAGCTGCGAGTCACACACCCGTTCCTGTTCCTCTGACGCTCTCTGCTGTTGGATCTACGGCGCACTACAGTGGCTTTCTCCTTCCTTGCACGGCAGTGCAGTTTGCCCCTGGGCACTTCGACAGTGCAAGAGCATATTAAAAGAGTGATATTTCTTTTAAAAGAGCAATACACAGCGGCGTTGAACGTCCTTTTCAGGACACGTCTTTATAAAGATGCCATTCCACCCCTGTGTAGTTTCTGGATGCGGTTGAATTCTTCCCACCTCTGACGGTTATAAAAGCTGCCTCGTGTGCCTGGGCTGCGATCACACGCAGGCAGCGTTTTATGAATGGTTCATGTTCTCAGTGCGAGAACGTAGCCACGGCAACATTGTGGTCGTGGCTTTCTTTTGCCATGAGAGAGAGACACTTCAGCCGCCCTCCGCGCCTCGCCTCCTTGCTACGGGATTGGAGCAGGCGCCGCAGGCAATGAAGGCGATTTGGGGATAATGACGGGTTCCGTTTTGCCAGGTAAACCCCCTCGAACCACCTGCCTCCCCAGCACACTTGCTTGCTTCCGTCCGAGCTCGGGATGAGTGATTTCTCTCCAATGGTTCATGTTCTCAGTGTGAGAAAATGGCCGTGGCAGCATTGCATTCGCAGATTTCTTTTGTCATGAAAGCCATTTCAGCCATCCCCCGCGCCTCACCTCCTTCCTACGAGATTGGGGCAGGAGCCATGGGCATTTGGCGAAGGCGATTTGGGGATAATGACGGGTTCCGTTTCGCCGGGTAAACCCCCTCTAACCGCCAGCCTCCCCGGCACGCTTGCTTCCCCTGAGCTCGGGATCAGTGCGGTCAACCTCACGGCCGGTTGGCCGGTCCCTTGAGCTCCCGGAATTGAATGACAGCGGCGCTGCATCGGAGAGCGTTACAGCGGCGTCTGATGCTGATGACTCGCCTGGGCCGCCACCTTCGGGTCTGTTCACCCAGTCTGAGCCTGATGCGCAGAAGTCCGCTATGCTTTCCCGGGCTACCGCGAGCGCGAGGCTGGACCGGTAAACCCTGCACCCCCCCCTCGCGGCTACTTGATTGGTCCCATGGGCATGTGAGCCGCTCACAGCCGCGCCCCCTCTGGTTCCTTTCTTCCTGGACATGCATGACGAGTTGAGTAAGCCACGGCTTCCTCGCTCCTCCGCTCTCACTACCTTCGATGGTGGAGTGGTCCCAGACTGCTTCCGCCCTGCACGCCATGGCCCCTCCAGCAACCAACACCAGGCCAAGGCGCTTCAAAACTTGCACTTGGGTAGTCCTGTTCTTGATGTGCTGCAGGAACCAGTGGAGGGCCGAGAGGAGAATCTTTTGTTGAATTTATTTCATTTGCCGCCCCCCCCCCCCCCCCCCAGACGGGGCTGCAGTACCCACATTCTCAATAACAGAGCTATTTCCTTTGTCTCTGGGTAAACTGACCCGCAAATGCCGTTCTCACAGCACTCTGCCGCCAGATCTTTACAGTCCCGGCATGCTGGAGATGGACCCCCCACCTTCAGTCCCATGACTTTTCCCCGGCCGGCCAGTTCTGACAGTCACTAACTGTCCTTTATCCTCAGTCACTAACCCGCCCCCTGACGGGTGTGTGGAGCAAGGTAAGTGCTTCGAGTCTTTTCTCAGCACTAGAGCCTCGGGACGCATCATTGCCTCCCAACGCCATACTACCTGCTCTGCCCCGCTGCTCCACCCCACCTGGTACGTCAAAAATAACCGTCCGCTTGGTGCCCCTAGCACGGAGCTTGGATGTGTGGCTTTCACTTCCCAACCTGTCACGCTGGCTGGCACGGACCATTCGACTCGTTTGCGCAATTCTGTTTGCCAGGCCCCCCGCAAAGACGCGATAGAGCCTCTCCCTCCAAACGAATTGAAGATAGGTTTCTACAGTCCTTACTTCGTTGTACCCAAGAAAGGCGGCAGCTTACGACCATTATTGGATCAGCAAGTTTTCAACCGGGCTTTGCTCAAACTCCCATTCAAAATGCTCACGCAAAAAAACATCTTAACATGTGTCCGGCATCTAGATTGGTTCACAGCGGTAGACCTGAAGCTCGGTCCGGCAGTCACATATGTGATCCTAAGACCGCGACCGGGCTATGTGCCCAAGGTTCCTACTACGCCCTAAGACCAGGTTGTGAACCTGCAAGCGGAGCTGCCCCGTGAGTAGGCAGGCCCAGCCCTTCGTTGCTTTGTCCGGTACATGCTTTTCGTACCTACTTGGACCACATGCAGTGCTCTAGATGTTCTGAGCAGCTCTTTGTCTGCCTTGGTGGACAGCGGAAAGGGAACGCTGTCTCCAAACAGAGGCCTTCCTACTGGGTAGTTGACCCAGTACATTGGCTTATCACACCCAGGCTGTGCCCCTCCCCTTATGGGTCCGAGCACCCTCGACAAGGAGTGTTGCGTCCTCACGGGCACTGGCCAGAGGCATCTCCCTGGCAGACACCTAAAAACCCTTGTGATGTATTCGCCACCTTTCCCAGTTCCCAGGTTGTCAAGCGTCGCCTTGTTCCCCTGCCTAGGGTATCCAGAAGCATCCCGATTACTTTTTTGGGGAAGGGTACATGCAGTCTGACACAGCTGGTCGCCTTTGCACGTTGAATACCTGCTTGCTCCTGTGTCAGCAGAACACGTACACGGCTCAACGCATGGAGTGATTTAAATTGGACCCCTAGTGTCGCTTCTTCGACACAACGTCGAAGTGAGCTACAGAAGGGGAACGTCTAGGTTACAGATGTAACCTCCATTCCCTGATGGAGGGAACAAGACGTTGTGTCCTCCCAGCCACGTTGCTGAGCCGAGCCTTGTAGGGGCTGGACCATTTCTGGCTCCTCAGAAAAGTCCTGAATGAACTTGACGTATTTCCCCGCTTTTATACCCGTATGTCCAGGGACGGGGTATGCAAAAAATGTCTGCCAACTTCTCATTGGCCTTTTTTCATAGATCAGAGGCGTATTCGGCGCTCAAGAGAGACCCCTAGTGTCGCTTCTTCGACACAACGTCTCGTTCCCTCCATCAGGGAACGGAGGTTGCATCCATAACCTAGACGTTTTCATGTAATAGCAGTAAGTTGCTGTTTCCGCAATGCATTACGGGAGGACTTGGTTGCTTCAAATTGCATGCTGATAAGCAAAAGTATGACACATGTTATTTAACAGTATTATACCATATTTTCTCCATGTGCATGAAAGAGGCAAGACATTTTGGATTGTCAGCATGAGGTAATTTTGCAACTCAGCCTATGAATATATTATCTGTAATTACCTATTAGTTTTAAATATAACATTTTAAACTTCCAATAAAGCTTTTGTGATTTAAATCAGATTATTCGATTGCATGTTTTAATCAGGCAAAGGAGTGATTGAGCAAGTTCATTAGCACACGAATGCATTTGCACAGTCATATCACACACACTGGTAAGTAACCTGAATTTTTATCCAACCTGCACGTTTTCCTAAACTTTATCTAAATTTGTATGTTTTTTTATTTTCTGGTTACACATTTAACGTGCGCATTCAAACCGTACATGTGAGAGACATTTTGGGTTATCTGCCGGTATTGTTGCAACTCCGTCTATGATTTGAATATATGTAAGTTAACAAGTACTTCTTAATATTACATTATAAAGACCAGTCAAGCCTTTATCATTTTAATTAGATGACGGTATACTGGACGGTATACCATATACGGACACCTGAAGTTCATGCAACAGGGACATGTCTCAATCTTTATCTGAGTAAAATATAAGTGAAGTTACAAACAAAATGAATAATTCTTGTGTGATTAACGTGAACGTGCATATTCAAACACCTACTGGCTTGAATGCATAACTATTAGCGGCATGACAGAAGGTTGTGCACCACATCTGTGTCAGTCATTATCTGAAGACTTGCTTATCGAGATTTGAATATCATAGTTAAACTATCTGCTCTTTACATTGTTTCCTTGTCAGAACTGCAAGGAAACATGTGATACCACTGTGATCTATATGAAACATATGAGAATACACAGCGATGTCTCAAATATTATATTTCGTTGCTGCATGGGAAACTGTAATAGGACGTTTAAAAAACATGAAGGTTTGAAATCTCACGAGTACAGACACCATAAAGGATATGCAGAGCCCACAATGTGCACTACACATGTCATTCTCTACCGGAGTTTATTTCTCATATTAAAATGCACATTAAAGAGGGAAGAAAAATCACATGCCCTTTCAAGCAGTGTGGTAAAACATTTGCTGTTGTATAAAAATTTACCTCTCACTTGTGTAGAAAACATAAAAATACAGGAGGCTTAATTAACTCCAAATGTGGCCATACCTCTTCTTTCAGATATTCGCACATTTTGAGCTTCTCACTGACGTTGATGTCCTGCGTGCACCCAAACTTTCTATGGAGGAGTGTGGAAACACCATGGTAGAGTTTTTTTTACAAAGCAAACCTACCAACACAGAAGTTAAGTCAGTCCTTTCCAAAGATGAAGCCATTGATTCATCACACCACATAGTTCAACTCCTAATGGCTCACTTCATAGAGAAGCAAGAAGGACTAATTCTTCAAGAAAATGTAAGTTTGTCTTCATATTCATTGTGTTTCTTCTTTGTATGAATACCTTCATAAAATGGTTCACCTAAAAATTATAGTTCTCTCATCATTTACTCACCCTTATGCCATCACAAAATCATATGACTTCTGCAGAACACAAAAGATGATATTTTAATGGAGAAATGTCTGTTTGTCCATACAATGCAAGTGAATTGAAACCAAACATTCAAGCTCCAAAAAGGACATAAAGGCACCATTAAGTTAATGCATAATGTCTCCTAAAGCAATCCAAATGGTTTTGGGTGAGAATAGACCAAATATACTTCATTTCACTGTACAGCTAGAAATCTGCAGTCTCCTTGGCAAACATGAATTCAAGCTTGATTACAATTCCTAGCCCTCTGCATATTCATCAAGTGATAGGAAGTGTAATCCAGCTTGAATTCTTTATTGTGCCTAGAGTCTGCAATGGCAAGATGTACAGTCGAAAGTTACAGTTTGGTCTGTTCTCACCCAAAACCAATTGAATCGCTTCAGAAGACTGGTTAAACCACTTGACTCATATTAATTACTTTTATCTTCCATTTATATCTATTTTGGTGTTTGAAATGTTGGTCCTCATTCTCTTCTTTTGCATTGTATGGACAAACAGATAATACATTGTAAAGTGGGGTTATGATGGGCAATGAGGAAGAAGGACACGGTGACAGGTTGGTGAACTCAAATGTGCGGGTTTCTTTAATTAGACAGGGAACGGGGTAACATAAACGCGAACACAAACACTTTGTTTTTAAATAGTCTTCTATATGGTTGCCAACACTGGACTGGCATCGCGCCCCGACTGGCGGTGTTGTGGCTCTTTTATGCCGCTCTCCCCGTGCTCACTGAAATTAGAGACAGGTGTTAGACATATTTTAGCTCAGGTGCAAGCGCCCTTACCGCTCCCCCTCTCCGGACGGGCGCTTGACCACGCCCCCGCTGCCACATACATCTCCATCAAAATATCATCTTTTGTGGCATACGTGTTTGCACATTGGTTTCTTTTTTCATAAATTGTTATCTTTACAAATAGATGTCTACAACCCTTGCTGACCTTGAGAAGACGGATAACCTGCCTGTTTGATCCTGCTTGGTAAGTATATCATATTAGATATGTATGCATTTTGTTTCACTAAAACAAATCTCACAGTCTGACACATATTTTTAGTATCAGGAAAAGATCCACCTTTGTGTCCCTCATTCTAGAATTTACTGTCTTTGAATTGTCTGTGTTCAATTGTCATCATATACTCACAGGCATGTTGTTATAAACCCATATAACCTTCTTTCTAGGGACTGGCTGTGTCAGTTATCGTTCAATATTATTTTGAAAAAAAGATGCAATGAAAGTGAATGGTAACTGATGCTGTCAGTCCCTAATATGCTGCCTACATTTCCTTTTGTGGTCCACTGAAAAACTAAATTAATGCAGATTTGTAGCAACGTAACGGTGAGAAAATTATGAACATTTTCATTTTTGGGTGAAGTATTCATTTGAGTGTCCGATCACATTGTGTTTTTATTTGCGGTGTGTTCAGTCATTTTCTTTGCAGAGATATTATGGGTTCTGTGTGACATTGTTAGGGCTGGCACCTTATTTACACCCAGCTGTCCTTAGAACATAGATTACTCATTAATCTATTTATCCTTTCCTTTAAGGTCCAGGTGATATTCCGGGGCAATGGATGAAGATCAGCGAAAAATGACGGAAGATCAGCCTGGAAGGCCGAATAATCAGTGAGTGTGTGCAGCCAAGTTTTATCACTGGACTTGCTGCATTGTTTTCTTTGTATTACATCTTTAATTTGCAGTACCAAGAGGAAGCAGCATCCACACTGGAATTCCTTCAAAGGTAACAAGCCTGCTCTTATTTTATTATTTTTTTAATTTTCATTAATATGTTAATATCACTATGTTGACTTAAAGGAATAGTTCTCCATTTAATAATTATCTAATTTACTCAACTTTGTCATCTCAAACATGGGATTTTTTTTTTTTTTGCGGAAAACAAAGATATTTTGTTGGAGATGTGATATTTGTTTGTCCATACAGTGCAAGTGGAATATGTACCAAACTGTCAGCAACAAAAAGCACATAAAAGCATAATAAATGTAATCCATACAAGTACAGTGGTTTAATTCTGTTTAGTTTAATTTAGGTTGAGAACAGACCAAAATGTAACTTTTTCATTGTTTAATTTGCCATTGTAGTCTCCAGGCACAATCATGATTTCATTCCTGATTACACTTAATATACTTCTTACTCAGAGTGCTAGGAAGTGTAATTGATCTTGAAATCATGATCGTCAAGGAAAATTATGATGCCAATATTTAAGATGAATAAGGATTACCTTAAAAATGTTTTTTTTGGTCTCCATTCACTGCATTGTATTGACAAACAGACATCATATTTCATCATATTTGAGTTCTGTCCCCCCATTTACACATGAGGGCATTCACTGGCAAGCTGTATGACCTGTTTGGTGTATTCCAAGTCTTCAGAAATTATACAATATTAGTTAGGAAATTTTAGATAATCAAAATGTATACAATTTAAAATGATTGTTCACTGAAAATCTTCCCCTTTTATTTTTCAGATGCTTTATTGGAATAAATCCTGAAAAGGCTGGATCAAGGCTTCACGGGGAAAAGTGGTGCCTTAAAAAACTGGAAAAACTCTGCAGAAGAAGACTGTAACTGTCAGTACAGAGGTATCAAATCTCTTTAAAAAAAACTGATGGACTTTGAGTGAGACTTTATTTAAAATGTAGCTGACACTCCCCACCAATGCAGTTTGTTTTTCACATAATATGGTGGGCTGGAGGTGTAGCTGAAGGATGATTAAATATTTTTACTGATTTGTATTTTATAAACCATTTGTTTTGATATAAAAATGGGCTGGTGTTTTTTGAATCCTGATTTGACAGTAGATTTGTATTTTATAAAAAGGTAAGCAATTTCTAATTTTTTGTTTTGATAAATGTTCTGCTTTTTACTTAAGTCATTTGAGTATTTTGATTTGTTGATGGGTGCTTTTTTGTTGCACCACTGCACTGAATTTTATTTGAATACTTTTATTTATTTATTGCCTGTTTTAGTGCATATTGATAAATGTTGTTGTTTCAGAATAAAACACATTCATAACTTAGCTTTGTTTATCTTTTGTAATCCACATATACAAACAGAAAGTGCATTGTGTAATATGCATTTAAAATTGTGATTATTGGATTGTGACTGGTATTTAATTTAACAGCTCTATGCTTCTAACTTACAGATGTATACTGTAGTTGACAAATAAAGTATTAGCTGTTAATTTCAAGAACGGTAACACACCATATATTTACAGTATAATGCTGGCAACCACAGCTGCAAGTAGATTACTGTTTTTTTACAGGATTATTTTTTACAATATGGTATGTAATTTAACAGCAATAGGCTGCTAAATTACAGTTGTATACTGTAGCTGTCAAAAACAGTAACTTTCTGTTAATTTCAAGAATGGTAATGCACCGTTTTTTGACAGTATAATGCTGGCAACCAGAGCTTCAGTAGATTACAGTTTTTTTACAGGAACATTTTTTACAGTGTACACAACTGTTTCTACTGTGTCTAATTCAAGCGGTACCACCACAATGTTCCCTACAGCCAAAGATATGGCTCTTATTGACAAAAGTAGAAAGGCATGCTGACCTCAATGCAAACCATTGCCACATTTCACAAGAACAGTTCAGTTGAGAGTCTTTAAATACCACAGGGATGTTACATCCCTAAGGTTTAGCCCATGTCATGAGAAAACTTTGGCAACATGCAGACTATTAAGCATGAATCCGTACTTATTACCTTTAAACCCTGGTGACAAATAGACCATCCAATCTTAGCTGAGGGAAAGAAGAGTGTGATCTAGCATCATCATACTGCATTATGTTCAGCGCGGTTTTATTGATTCTCATCATAGGTGCTTTTCTTCATTCATTTAATGGCTCTCAGTGGGAGGGCTTCATAATAATCAGATTCTGATTAGAGAATCAATCATACAACAGCACAGACTCCGTAGTTCTTGAGGTACTTTGTATAATAGATTCGGAGGAGCCACCCCAGGCCACATGCTGGAGATTTATTTGGCTGTAGTGTAAGTGACGGCATCGCCATGACTGAGCGATACTCCTGTCCCTGTATTGTAAACACAGACATCTCAAACAGCTCCAAATGACAGAGTCAGCCCCCGGGGAAGGGAGGAACATGACGCGTACCTTTAATCTCTAATGGTGTCAAACTGCCTGCCTCTACAAGAAGCCATAATCCCATGCTTAGCGAAAGCCCTAAACACACATTTCAAACGCCTGTTTTCAGATAATAAGCCGAAAAGCTGTGGAAAAATTTTAATTTATGCAGAGGAGATAAACATCACACTTTCATGATGTGTCAAGATAAATAGGGGAATGAAGCAAGGTGTAATATCTGCTATTCACCTTTTATTCTTAGAGCTGCAGCTCTCTCACCCAAGCACCTCCAACAATATCTCCAACCTCGCTCAAGTACCAATCAGGGAGCTGCTCTGCAATCTTGCTCAATGGCTCGACTTCATCCCTCATTCCCTTGACAATTTTTCCTCTTCTCTTTATGCCCTCTCTCTTTCACTTAGTCACAAAGTGAGGGAATGCCCCTTCTCAGGGGCCAGCTACTCTCTGTAAAGCAAAGCAGTCTAAATCCTAAATAGTAATAAAAAATATTGGGTATGATGGAATGTCATAACACAGGCATCCCTGAAAGGAAAAGGGAACTGACATTCATTTCCAATTCCTTTTGGTTGCCTGACAGAGCATTTCTCAAGAAGACAAATGAAGAATGGCCTCCGCCTGCCACTTTAAAGATATTACTTGGGCCTACCCACATCAATCTCTCTCTCATACATCTGAAGCCTCCCTTCTGAGCCCATACTCTCTACTTTAGTCAGAGTTTCTTATTTCTCATTCCTCACTTCTGTTCAGTGTGCTCCCCTGTGTTTCCGCCGTCTCACTTTACTTCTCTCGTGATGCTCTCTCATACATTCAGGGCTATTACATGTAAATGCAAGATGGACAATGCAGGTGTGTGTGTGTGTGTGTGTGTGTGTGTGTGTGTGTGTATGTGTGTGTAAATGTGGTTTATGAGGAAATTTTTAGTGTCTCCATAATTCAAATAGCCTAAAAACCATACTAAATTATGTTTTTTTTTTTTTTTTTTTTTTTTTTTTTTTTTAATGTAAAAATGCAGAAAGTTTTTGTGAGGGTTAGGTTTAGGGGTAGGGTTAGGGGATATAAAATATGGTTTATACAGTATAAAATCATTATGTCTATGGAGAGTCCTTATAAGGATAGCCGCACCAACATCTGTGTGTGTGTGTGTGTGTGTGTGTGTGTGTGTGCGTCTGTCTGTTTTGTGTCTTGTTTTGTTTCTCTTAGACCCTCTTGTAAAGAAAATTTACTTTTGTACTTTCAAATTGGTTTAGTGGTTTTGAATCTGAGCTAGAAATATAAACATTGTAGGTTTAAATGCTTGGGCAAATACCTATGAGCTTGATATACTGTTTATCTCTACTACTCTTTCACCAGTGTGCTCTTAAACAAGGTACTTTGCCTTACAGCCTACACTGATTTACTGGTCTTTGCTGGTTTAGGATGGCCTAGCTGTCCTTCCAGCCTGGCCAAGCTGGCATTCAGCTGGTTTAGATGGTCGGCTAGCTCCTATACTGACCAGCTGGCAAATACTCAAAACCTACGTAAAACCAGCAAACCAGACCAGCCTGAGTAGGCTGGGAGACTATATAAGACCAACAAATAAACTTAGGCTGATTTAAGTTGTCTTTTTATTTTAATTGTGTATATATATATATATATATATATACACAGTATATATATATACACACACAAGATATGAAGCGGTTTTCTTCAGATAATTATATACAATCTGAATATATACATTTAAATCCTGAATGTATTTGTTTAATTCTAAATATATAAATATAAACCTTAATATATACTTGTGAGTCTGAATATATAAATCTGAATATATACTTGTGAGTCTGAATATATACTTCATCCATCCATCCATCCATCCATACATCCATCGTCAACCGCTTATCCTGTACAGGATCGCGGGTGAATATATACTTGTAAATCCTAAATATATAGTTGTAAGTCTGAATATATAAAAATAAATCTGAATATATAGTTGTAAATTTGAATATATAAATATAAATTTGAATATATAGTTGTAAATCTGAATATATAAATTTAAATCTGAATATATATTTGTTAATCCTGAATATATAGTTATTATGTATATTCTGCTACATCAATTTCTTGCTGGCTAAGGTTTGGAAGCCCAAGGGGTCCTTTGTTACAGGCAGTTCAAAATTTAAAATTCTCTAATTATTTTGTAGAATTGCACAATTTCCTTTATTACTTTCAGTGAAAAGGTGAAGGAGATTATAGACAGGTGCTGGAGGATATGTTGTGGTTCCCCAATAGTTTGGTTGACCTTGTGGAAATGGACATGACCTGCGATTGGGTCATGCCTTGGGGTGGCTCAGGTGGTAGAGCGGGTTGTCCACTAATCGCAGGGTTGGTGGTTTGATTCCCAACAATCAACATGCCGAAGTGTCCTTGAGCAAGACACTGAACCCCAAGTTGCTCCCAATGGCAGGCTAGTGCCTTGCATGGCAGCTCTGCTATCTTTGGTGTGTGAATGCATGGCTGCTCTGCCGTTTTTGGTGTGTGAATGTGTGTGTGAATGGGTGAATGAGACGCAGTGTAAAGCGTTTTGAATACCTAAGGTTATAAAGGTGCTATGTAAGTGCATTTACGTCTCCTGTGTATGACATGCTGCTTCTAATGTCTGAATAAATTTACCATTGGTCAAAAGATTGTTAACAATCTTACTGGCTCTCTCAGCAATGGTGTGTTTTTGCCATTTCTGTAAACTATATCCTTCTTTGGGGTCCTAAATTCCATCAGTATGTGGACTTTGCAACAAGAGGTGCGAACACGCTAGATCTTGTTTACACAAACATCCCAGGTGCGTACCGGGTTGAGCCCTGCCTCCACCTTGGGTCCTCAGACCACATCTCTGTTATGCTAATCCCAGCATACAGAGCGCTTGTCAGGCACACAAAACCGCTTCAGAAGCAGGTGAAAACCTGGCCAGTAGGAGCCATCTCTGCTCTTCAGGGCTGTTTTGATTGTACTGACTGGCACATGTTCAGGGAGGCTGCAACATATGGTGACTCCACCAACTTGGAGGAATACACAGCATCAGTGATCAGCTGCATTAGCAAGTGCATTGATGATGTCACTTTCTCCAAGACCATCACCACACACTCCAACCAGATGCCATGGATGACTGCGGAGGTGCGTACGCTGCTGAGGACCCAAGACTCCGCCTTCAGTGCAGGCGACAAGGTGGCCCTAAGAACAGTGACCATCAGGGCCATCAGAGAGGCAATGTGCACACAGGCCCAGAGAATCCACAGTCACGCGAAATGCTTCGCATATGGCAGGGCATCCAGGCCATCACCAACTACAGGACAACATCTGTTGCCTGTGACAAAGATGCCTCCTTTCTAGATAAGCTGAATGATTCTACACTCGGTTTGAGGTGCAGAATGACATGGTCGCGAGGAAGACCACCCCATCTACGTAGAGTCAACCCACGGAAGGTTGCTGGACCAGACAACATTCCTGGCAGAGAGCTCAGAGGATGTGCAGACCAGCTGGCAGATGTTCTTACCAACATCTTCAACATCTCATTGAGCAGAGCTGTCGTTCCAACGTGCTTCAAGGCCACCACCATCATCCTCATTCCGAAGAAGTCTTCGATGTCCTGCCTCAACGAATACCGTCCTATCGCACTCACACCCATCATTATGAAGTGCTTCGAGAGGCTCGTCATGAGGCACATTAAGACCCAGCTGCCACCCTCACTAGACCCACTGCAGTTTGCGTATTGTCCCAACCGTTCAACAGACGATGCCATCGCCACAACCCTCTTTCTGGCCCTCACCCACCTAGATAAAAAGGACACATATGTTCGAATGCTGTTCATAGACTTTAGCTCAGCATTCAACACAATCATTCCTCAGCACCTGATTGGATAGCTGAACCTGCTGGGCCTGGACACCTCTCTCTGCAACAGGATCCTGTACTACCTGACTTGGAGACCTCAGTCTGTCCAGACTGGGAACAGCATCTCCACCACCACCATACTGAGCCCTGGGGCCCCCCAGGGCTGTGTGCTCAGTCCACTGCTGTTCACTCTGCTGACTCACGACTGTGCAGGTCTCATCAGCAAGAACGACGAGTCAGCATACAGAAAGGAGGTGCAGCAGCTAACGGACTGGTGTAGAGCCAACAACCTGTCTCTGAATGTGAACATAAATATCATAAATTATCATAAAGTTATAACTATATATTCTGATTTATATTTATATCTTTGGACTTACAACTATACATTCAGGATTTACAAATATATATTCGGATTTGTGTTTATATATACAGACTTATAACTCTATATTCAGGATTCACAACTTTATATTCAGATTTATATTTATATATTTAGACTTACAACTTTATATTCAGGATTTACAACTGTATATTCAGATTAATATTTTCTGATTTACAACTATATATTCAGGATTTACAACTATATATTCAGATTCATATTAATACTGTATATTCAGATTTATATATTCAGACTTAAAAGTACATATTCAGATTTATATTTACATATTTGGAATTACAACTGCTGTCTATATTCAGGATTTGCATTTATATATTCAGATTTTATATCATTTTATATAATTATCTCCTGTTTGGCACCCATAACATACATACATATATATGTGTGTAGCACCCGTTCAACCACTCTGTGAGTTACTTACGTCAGAATGAAGGGTGCTTGGCTTCGGTGTAGTTCAGGTGGATACCACGAAGGTGCACCTAAAAAGTGTCTAATGAGTTGTAAAACTTTTAACAATACAATATTTAAAAATAATGAGACCCAGAGATGGTTTTTAGTTTAGCAAAAAATAGGGTAACGCCCTTGTTTAATTAGATAAAATAACTTGGCTAATACAATACAAAAGCTTTCCCCAAAACTCAATATTAACGAATATACAAAATAAATAACCAAAAATTTCCCCAAACACTTAAATAATAACCCCTTTAAATTTAGCTAGAAACCCCAATAGTTTCAATCACACTTGTTACACCAAATAAGTGGTCTAAAAGTCCCCTCCCTTATCTCTTTCCTAACAATCGAGATTACACAGAGAACTTTACAATAAACAAAAAACAAACCCGCCAAGTGTCCTGAAACAAGTCTTAGCAAATGCAGTGGTGGGCCCACTCACACACACATTACACACACGTTCCAGTTTACTCACGGCAACTTTTTGAACGAAGAAGAAAAAATATGTTGCAGGCCTGTTTTGGTCTTGCAAAACATTGAGTACGCTGAACGGACACTTGCAACACATTGAGAGCGTGGAAAGACTTCGGTCCGGCTGATCAGGTGCGGTGCGATTAACCGACAATTCCGCCCAGCATACGCCCACTGTGGCTAGCTGTCTCTCCCGCTCCGTCAGACGGGTCTCCGGCTTCGTTTCTCACTCAGTCTCTCGGCTCACAAACATCCCGAGTCCGTGGTCCTCTTCTCTGAGCCGCCCACTCAGTTTCATCGGCGTTACCGGCACTTTCTAGCGTCTTATTTTTTTATTCTCAACGTGCCAGCGTCCCGTGCTCCACCTGGGTCCAACGGAAAAAAAAAAACAAAAAAACTTCCAGCCCGTTCTCACATATGTCTCTCTTCCCGTCACGTGTCTAACTGCAGCCAAACACTATTGAGTATACAACGTGACTACCCAAATGACCAATAAAATTAGTAACATAAAACAGTAGTAATAAAGTAATAAAAGGCTGACTGCATAAAACCTCTGGTAATATTGCTTAGCTAAATAATATAAACTTTAAACTTTTGCTTTAATTACTGTATTGAAATAAAATCACCAAATATCGATCTCCTTTTAATTATGTAAAATGAATTGACATTTCCTTATTTAGAAATCAGGTGTCCCCTATTATTTAGTTCAAAGTAAATAAACGTTTACTTTTTTAATAGTTATGTGACTCGTTTTTGAGAGCAAGATAAATTAATATTAACCCACCCGGTTCCCATTACACTATAATAGCCAAGTTTACCACTGGGCTACATATATACACTCACCTAAAGGATTATTAGGAACACCATACTAATACTGTGTTTGACCCCCTTTCGCCTTCAGAACGGCCTTAAAAAAGCATTCTTTAGAAATGTTGGCCCATATTGATAGGATAGCATCTTGCAGTTGATGGAGATTTGTGGGATGCACATCCATGGCACGAAGCTCCCGTTCCACCACATCCCAAAGATGCTCTATTGGGTTGAGATCTGGTGACTGTGGGGGCCATTTTAGTACAGTGAACTCATTGTCATGTTCAAGAAACCAATTTGAAATGATTCAAGCTTTGTGACATGGTGCATTATCCTGCTGGAAGTAGCCATCAGAGGATGGGTACGGGATGGACATGGTCAGAAACAATGCTCAGGTAGGCCGTGGCATTTAAACGATGCCCAATTGGCACTAAGGGGCCTAAAGTGTGCCAAGAAAGCATCCCCCACACCATTACACCACCACCACCAGCCTCCACAGTGGTAACATGGCATGATGGATCCATGTTCTCATTCTGTTTACGCCAAATTCTGACTCTACCATCTGAATGTCTCAACAGAAATCGAGACTCATCAGACCAGGTAACATTTTTCCAGTCTTCAACTGTCCAATTTTGGTGAGCTCTTGCAAATTGTGGCCTCTTTTTCCTATTTGTAGTGGAGATGAGTGGTACCCGGTGGGGTCTTCTGCTGTTGTAGCCCATCCGCCTCAAGGTTGTGCGTGCTGTGGCTTCACAAATGCTTTGCTGCATACCTCGGTTGTAACGAGTGGTTATTTCAGTCAAAGTTGCTCTTCTATCAGCTTGAATCAGTCGGCCCATTCTCCTCTGACCTCTAGCATCAACAAGGCATTTTCGCCCACAGGACTGCCGCATACTGGATGTTTTTCCCTTTTCACACCATTCTTTGTAAACCCTAGAAATGGTTGTGCGTGAAAATCCCAGTAACTGAGCAGATTGTGAAATACTCAGACCGGCCCGTCTGGCACCAACAAACATGCCACGCTCAAAATTGCTTAAATCACCTTTCTTTCCCATTCTGACATTCAGTTTGGAGTTCAGGAGAATGTCTTGACCAGGACCACACCCCTAAATGCATTGAAGCAACTGCCATGTGATTGGTTGATTAGATAATTGCATTAATGAGAAATTGAACAGGTGTTCCTAATAATCCTTTAGGTGAGTGTATGTGTGTGTGTGTGTGTGTGTGTGTGTGTGTGGTACATTAAGATTGTATATTCTGGTGTTATATTTTGTGGATGTTTACCTCATTGTTGTTCTCCTTGTCTGGGTTAGTGTGTTGGTTCATCTTGCAATTAATTATTATCCAGTGTTTGTGACCCTCCTGCTTCTTAGGACTGCTTCAAAGGACTGTTGTGAGTTAGCTATTCATCTGTACATTTATTTCCCTGTCTCGATTACTTTCCTGATGTCTGTAACACTACTCTATCTGGATTGATCATTTATCTCTATCTCACCTGTTGTTTGCATCGCTTTTTCATTTGTGTGTGCATGTGCATGTGTGTGTGTGAGAGTGATAAAATATGTGCTAGGATAGCAGTGCTTTTTGTTGGTCTCACGTCTTTCAGATGAGATGTTAAAGTCCTGAGTCTCGGGGTCATTAAATATCTCAGGGAACTTCTCGTGAGTGTTTAATCCCTGTGTTTTGTAATCCCTTATCAATCATGGCCTCCTAATAATCCACATTCTTTAATTGTCTCTACTCCTCTCCACCAACAGCTGGTGAGTGTACTGGTGCACTATGGTGGTTCCAGGTGGATTCTGCACTGGTGAAGGAGAGTCCCCTGTTCACTATGTGAAGCGCTTTGAGTGTAGTATCAGAAAAGTGCTATATAAATTAAGCATTCATTCATGTGTAGTACTTCCATGTGAAGGCTTGGGCATAGTGTAAATTGGATCCAGAACCCTTAAGAGAAGCCATCATGGAGCACGGCACAGCAAGCGTCTTGATCAGTAGAATATCAAAAAGAATATGGCGGGTGAGATATTGATGTGGCCATGTGAGAAGATTAAGACATGATTTTCTTTGGCATGATTCTCACTATCTAAGCCTAGTCGCTGCAAGTCCACTGTGATTTGATTGACGGAATGAGGAGAGGAGGAACCTATCAATAATTAACAGTAGCTGAGGGTAAGGAATATTAAGACCCACCATGGCTTATTCGGCACAGGCATGGAACACTCAGGACTAGACCTAAAACCTGCGATTCTAATCGGACTATGCAATAATCCAACATACTGTATTTGCACATTCATAGATAAACGCATACTGTATGTGAACCTCTCTCTATGTAAAGCGGAAGACATATGTTATGCAGCACAGAAGAGTATCTCATGCATCTGAAAGAGCTTTTATATACCAGCTGTATTCTGTAGTATTGCCTGTCGCTTTCATTCCTTTGCAAACAAGGCACAGTGAAATTCTCCTTGCAACCAATTACAGGAAGCTGTCCTTGAGAGTTAGGTTGCAACCAATGACTAAACACCAGACCTAAGCTCTTATTCAAATGCAATAAGCTTTTTACTCCAACTCTCTCTCTCTCTAAAAAATTAACTACCTCCAGAGGGTTGTCTTAAACATTAAGTAGCAGAATTAAAGTTTAAAGTCAGCATGATGCAAATAAATGGGTCTTTGTTGACCTTGGTAGTGAAGGTTTTTCTCAAATAGTCATGCACACCTTGCTTTTGCAATGCCTGTCCTTTCATATTAGTCAAATGACCTGATAAATGAAAATCCTTGCCATTGTGTGTGTGTGTGTGTGTGTGTGTGTAATAAAGTCACTATTTGCCTGTGATTAAATATAACTTCAGTGACAAATGTAGCCATCTCTTAACCTGTTCTTTTTTTTGCCTGTTTGAAAGCAGTGAAATGTCTAATATTATTGCCAAGCACATTTGGGTGTGTTCTTGAGTGGGAAGACATATCCAGAATGGCTATCATAGATAGCAATGCAAGTTGGAGGTGAGTGGCATTAAAAGTTAAACTTAACTTCGAGTGCATTGTCGCCATCTCCATTTCTTTGTGATCCAGCGCACTCAATTTTCATTGGCTGCTCGACATATGGCATCAGATTTCAGCCTTAACTTTTCTGAGATCCTATTTGTTAACCTGTTTATCATCATTAGCTATAAAGTGGTCTAAGAAACCAACTAATATAATAGATGTGACCACTGTGTGTTTATGAAAAGTGAGAGTGTCTTTATAGAGAGATCTCTATAAAAACTCTCTCCAGGTTTTAGTAACACAATCTGGTGTTGGAGTCCTCTGTTCCCTCATATTAATTTGTGTCATTAGTCACCGTAGCACAAGCAGATGGCAGTTTGTCTGTTGAACACATGTGAGTATTATAAAAGGGCACTATCCAACTATTATTAGGATATAAGGGAGGGGAGATTTGCTAATGAGCAATATCTTCCAGACCAAATCACTGATCATTTTCTCACTGAGCATAAAATGCATTTAGCCAAAATAATCTTAATACATTCTTTATATTTAATTAATATATCAGTTAGTTCTGGTCTTCTTAATTGGACAAGCAGTGTTCCAAGACTGTGGAAACTTTTAAACAATGTCCAATAATAAAGAATGCTGCAAAGGTGGGCTATAAAAATGAAGGGTTCATATTTGTCCAAAAAAGCAAAATACCCAAGGCACAATTCATCTATTGGCCTTTATTATCACATGGCTATTTCCAAAAAATATAAAATAAAAAACTTAAGAAATGAATTGTTGATAAAAATAATCAGACATTTTTTATTAGGCCAGTGATACATTTATGCAGATTTATTTCAGTCATCAGTGCTGTAAAGGCACTGAAAACAACCAATAAAAAAAAAAAAAAAAAACACAAGATACAACAAAGTGTAAAAGACGAGGCTGAATCCAGCTTCTTCATCGCCAGCTTTTTATAAAGTAAAAGGATTGCGGTGCCTAAGTTCTTCTTTGTCAGTACACAATTCATGGTCTGGCAAGTAAAATCTGAATATTTACTCACCAGTGACTAATAAAAAACATGTTTTAGTCACATAGTGCAAAATTTGGTTGCATATGCAACTCACTATGTAGAGTGCTGCACCCTTATGCATTTCAGATGTGTGATATTCTTTCATCTGCTGAACTCAAATTAAGGTTTTTAGAAGAATTGCCAGAAGTCAGCATAAAGGTAATCCAAAAGACTCCAGTGGTTAAATCAATGTCTTTAGAAGAGATATGATAGGTGTGGGTGAGAAACAGATCAACATTTAAGTCCTTTTTTGCTATAAATTGTCCTTCCTGCTCAGTCAATCTCCACATTAACTTTTAATTAAAATTTTCTTGTAAAGTATCCCTTTAAGTTGGCTGCACCACCAATTCAAAACTTATGCTGCAGTCCATTCAAATCAGATGTGGGATATTCCTACTTGATATTTCCAATCTCCAACCATCAATGCATTCCATTGCTAGATGCTTGAAAGATGACGTTTAAGGAAATAAAACTGCAAAACTCCCATTGGCTTAGCAGATGTTTGACTCACCAGAGATGTCTCCTACCAACCCAATTCATAAACAATTTGCAATGCTAGTGTAAAGGGAGTCAGCTGATAGATAGCTGAGCAATATGTATAAACCTCACTCTCCTGACCTCAAGTGGTGCACTATTGACTGACACTAAAGGCTGTAGCCTTTAGCCTCCTTGTTAGCGCACCCTCCTCCCATGCCGGAGATGCCAGTTCAAGTCCCATACAGAGCGGGTAGAACAGGAGCGTCACAATGGTGCCGAGACCTGGATAGGAGTGAGGTTTAGGGGGTGAGTGTAATGGGAGCCAGCTGATAGATAGCTGTGCAATGTGTATTAACCTCACTCTCCTGACCTCAAGGGGTGCACTAGCGACTGACGCTAGGGGCTGTAGCCTTTAACCTCCTTGTTAGCGCACCCGGTTTCCATGCCAGAGATGCCGGTTCGAGTCCCGTACGGAGAGAGTAGAACAGGAGGGTCACTCTAGCATTTGTGCTACAGATGTACAATTATCAAAAGAGAGTATAATTTACCATGTTTAGAACACATGCTATGCTTTAATATCATGTAATGTATGAACTTTTATTCTATTATTATTCTATTTTATAATGTTATTAGGACTCATTTATTTATATTATTTAACACAAGTGAATGTTTATTACTTATTTTGTATATCTTCCTGGGTTCCAACATGATTGTGTGACATCATGCACACGCATTTAGGCGAAATCAGAGTATAACATTTTCGCACAACTTTCCAAGTGCCGTTCCATTGCACTTTTCCCAGTAGGAAGTTGGAAAATCTTACTTTCCGAGTTGAATGGAATGCAGCTTTAGCAAGCTCTAAGCTCTAAGCTGTAAGTTCTCCATCAACCAATGTGTAGTCACCTAAAATAATGTTTACCTTTATTGATCCAATAAGCAGCCTTAAATTTTGTAAACAGAAGTGTTGAAAAGCCATACATTTAAGGTTTATTTTCTTGATGTGCTTGATCAAACCTGTTTTTTGGTCCCATGTAACTGTCAGCATTAACTGTCACTTGTGCATGCCTAGTACAGCAACCGGCCCCTGTTGTATAAATGCACAATACTATATCACACTCACAATTGTGCTTGTATACTGAATATGACCAAATCATAGACTGATATTTGGTTCAATACCGGTCTTGCTGAAGTGTGACAATGTTTAAAGTTTACTTGTTACATTATTTGATTACACATATGTGAAAACAGCTGTTATCTCAGTTTGCTACTATTCTGTTTGGTCAAATATAAGAGATCATGTACAGTAATGAGACCAAAGAGGGATGGATGTGAGCATGACTGGTTTAACCAATTTACAGCATCCTGCAAAAAAGCAAACACATATGGTACAGTCGAATGAGGCAGATGGAAAAAATTCAGAAGACAGCAGATGAAGGAGTTGCAGGTGAGAAACTGCAGCTGAGTATTTTGTGGTTTGGGGTCATCTTACAGAAGAGAGGGTGAAAACATTTGTTTGTATTATATTAAAGGATTACAATTGAGCTGATGAGGCTAATGCCATTTTGTGGCCTTTTTGTGCCCTGTTGAGTGATGTTGGATGCTAAATGTTGCTGATTGTATTTGGAAGCCAAACGAAGTGGAATCTCACCAAAATGACGAGAAAGGAGTGTTAATGCAAACATGTATGCACACAAAGCAAACTGCAAACCAATTAAAAAAATAAAATTATATATATATATATATATATATATATATATTTTTTTTTTTTTTTTAAAGCATCGGAAAAAGCATCTTGAGCGGAAGTATTGCGAGAAGCGCAGATGCACATTTTCTGACTGCAGCATAATGAGCTACTGCGGGGCGTCAATTTCACTTACGCTCAAGATGTCAAGAATTAAAAATGCATGTCCTCTTAATGAGGAAACAGTTTTAATTAAGTGAGAGTAATTCTGCACTATTTCTCTGAAATAGAGACATGAATACTTTATGATTGCCGTAGAAGTGTTTAATACCTCACGTCAGCTGCCACATGTCTCACAGGTGCTTTCTTAAGTTTTTCCTTTAACTCTTAAGTTAAAAAAAGACTTCAGATGTAATACAGATATAATGTAGTGTCTGAGAATGATATGTACTTAAAAATGCATATTATTGCTGACATACAGTATATACCTTGTTTTTAGCCAATTGTTTATTTTGCAAGCTTTTTTAAATAATTATTTCACATATCCTATAAAAAAAAAAAAATGTTTGGGCAGGACATATTGTAGGGCTTTATATTGTATTATATTGCATACATTTTGTATTATGAAATTTGGTGGGAAATAAATTTACACATTTAAATCCGAGTCCACTTGTTAGTTTAATTCTGCCAGACATTAATGAGATCTTTGCATTGACTTGTCTGGGCTAAACACACCCCAATGTAGTGAGTGAGTGTGAAAATTTAATGAAAGTACAGGAGGAGCATGTTAATTTAATTGTGTCAGTCTCAACACTGAAATCTGAGTGTCGACTCAATTTAATCCTCAATCCCTATATAAAATATATTTTGTAATATTAATTAGGTCTGGGAGTGGAAACCTCAGGTCTGTTCCAAAACCTATTGAGCATGCTCTGGAGGCAACATTTTATGTAAGACATCATAGGTGTGCTCCCAATGCGAATGCTGTTCCAAAAAGTAGGTATCTTAATTGTGCTGCCTCCTTAGATATCAAATTTTTACCAAATTCTAGGCAGCATATGTATCCTTTCCCAGGTAGATGATCCCAGAATGCACCGCGATGAGCTTGGCTGAAAAATAAATCCAAGATGGCGGACAAAGCAAGATAAATTGTGAATAATGTCAGGAACCAATCAGGTGCTGCTTCTCACACCACACTACGATCACTCTCTCCAGAATTCTAATCACTTGCACCTGTTCCAATCAACGTTCAGTTCCATATAAACACCCAATTCAGAGTCAGTCTTTGTCGAGTCTCCAACAGGAACAGAAGCATACAAGTCTCAAGAAGTCTCTTACTCTACCTACACCAGTCAAGTAACGTATACTCACCTGAAAAGATACTAACCTCTATGTCCATGTTCTGATGTTCCCAGAAATCGCCGCTGAATCCAAGTTTCCTGATTCCTTGTGTTCTTTCTGAGTCTCGTTACTGGTGGAAACATTTGAAAAGAGAAAGGACAAGTATCACTGAACTGTGTCAGTTTGACTGTGGATTAAATGAAGAGGATCTACTCACCTTGAATCCTTCACGTTAAGTTATCCTCATAGAATTCACCTCTGAAACTTGAAAAGACTCACCATTGAACTTCATGCACTATAAATAAAGCGTTGTTCTTATTCACTTACCTCTGTCTCCGAGTCTGTATCCTGACAGAAGACTCGACCAGCCAAAAAAAAAAAGAGGTGAAGAAAATGACTTCCAGACAAGCTTCAGCGCCGGATACGAATCTCATACAACCTACCGTCGCTGCTACAAGTCCCATACATGTCACCGCTGCCGCGACAAATCCATTGTTAACACCAGTCAGCACTTCCATGAACGCCGCTTCTTCTATTACTTGCTTCGCTGTTCCACCATCGCGTCCAGCGCCATTCTCTGGTCGGGCGGAAGATTGCAATGGATTTCTGTTACAATGTTCACTTGCTAAGGAACTCAAGCTCCGGAAGATCAACACCCCCAAGCCCTACTCCGTCTACGCCGTAACGGGTGAGCAGATTAATAAGGGGCATATAACTTCCCAGATAAAACCCATCCAGTTGTGGGTTGAGAACAAACACCAGGAAATGTTCGAACCTTTTGTTCTGCAGAATAGTCAGACAGATATAATCCTAGGTCGTCCATGGTTAATTCTTCATCAACCCACCATCAATTGGCAGACTGGGAAGATCAAGAGATGGGGTTGTGATTGTTCCCTTAGTGAAACCCCACCTCCAAACTCCTCCAGTGTCCAAAAGTCCAAAGACATCCGTCTACGTCAACCCTGTCGGAAATTAAATCCCAAGTATATCGGACCATTCCCCATAGAGAGACAGATCAATCCGGTAACCTATAAACTTCATCTCCCGGCTCAACTTCGGATCCATTCCTCATTCCATGTTTCCCTCCTGAAACCTTATCATCCAGCCGTGCCCAGTTCCACTACAGAACCAACTCCAGCAGAAAATTCCCCAATACCTCCTATGGAACCAGACTCCATCTACTCAGTTAAAGAAATTTTGGACTCTCGACGTCGAGGTGGACAACTTGAGTATTTAATTGATTGGTTAGGATATGGACCAGAGGAGAGGTGTTGGATACCTCGGAAAGACATCCTCGATCCCACTATGCTCTCTGAATTCCACGCTCAGCACCCACAGAAACCTGCACCACGACCCAGAGGTAGACCACCACGACGCCGAGGTCCACGGTCTGCTGGCGCGGACTCTGGAGGGGGGGGGTAGTGTCAGGAACCAATCAGGTGCTGCTTCTCACACCACACTACGATCACTCTCTCCAGAATTCTAATCACTTGCACCTGTTCCAATCAACGTTCAGTTCCATATAAACACCCAATTCAGAGTCAGTCTTTGTCGAGTCTCCAACAGGAACAGAAGCATACAAGTCTCAAGAAGTCTCTTACTCTACCTACACCAGTCGAGTAACGTATACTCACCTGAAAAGATACTAACCTCTATGTCCATGTTCTGATGTTCCCAGAAATCGCCGCTGAATCCAAGTTTCCTGATTCCTTGTGTTCTTTCTGAGTCTCGTTACTGGTGGAAACATTTGAAAAGAGAAAGGACAAGTATCACTGAACTGTGTCAGTTTGACTGTGGATTAAATGAAGAGGATCTACTCACCTTGAATCCTTCATGTTAAGTTATCCTCATAGAATTCACCTCTGAAACTTGAAAAGACTCACCATTGAACTTCATGCACTATAAATAAAGCGTTGTTCTTATTCACTTACCTCTGTCTCCGAGTCTGTATCCTGACAAATAATATATTTATAATCAATTCAATACTGAAAAGTATTGATAAATAACATGATGAAAATATGATACAAAACATAATATTTTAGACAAAATGCGTGTCCTTGCATATTAGATAATCGCACAGTTTCTCTTGCATCTACTGTATTCAAATCAGTTGTGAGTCGAGTCTCGTGTGTTGTGCATGAGGAGTGCAATTCGAATTATGCATGGAGCTGCCACCAAGGAAGAGCATTCCAACGTTAAGCGACTGTTAAGGGGTTTGTGGGAGTTAATAAATTGAGTGGTGTGTGTGTGTATATATATATACCTGTGTATATATATAAACAGTTAACATTGTGTTTTTGGACCATGACACGCTTTGAAATAATATTCTAAAACTAGAGTGAAACTGTTGGTATTTAGTTCACAAACAAAGCCACAGTTGGAAATTACATTTAGCACTCATCTAGCGAATATCATTACCATTATCTAGCAATTAGTATTAACAGCAGAGGGATAGAAAGACACACACACAGCTACAAAAATAGCTGTATAAGTATAACAACAGTACTTAAAAATGTCTCAAATATTATTATAGGCCTATTTAATTTAATCTCAGATATGCAACACATGCATTGCTTCATGGGTTAATTACCAAAACATTTTCAATATCAGTACACATCTAAATCAGGTAAAACTCTACTCGTAAAGCATAGATCTACCGCTTAACATAGAGAGAGAGAGAGAGAGAGAGAGAGAGAGAGAGAGAGAGAGAGAGAGAGATTGTAGGTTGCGTAGACCTTGTAACATGACCAGGGTTCTGAAAACATATGTTTATTCTCTAGATGTGTAAAGGCTAATTCATACTTACTGGGCAAACAGGCTTTGTTTAGTTCGCCTACAAATGTCGATGAAATGCAGTGACGTTTTTGCTCTGCCAATGTGTTAATTTAGAGATATTTCTCCTGTTTGCATACATCCCTGAAATTCTTGATGTAGGTGAACTTGGCTAGTCGAAGAATGTTACTGATTGGTAAGAACTAATCATGGGTATTTAAAATTGTGAGTGGCAGCTGAAGAGTTTTTACCTAGGTCATTTAAAAGGATAACTTTGCCCCTCTCAGAGGTTGTTTAGAATTACTGCATACTTTTTTTGTTTTATATGATTCACAGCACTAACTCATCAAAGAGACCTTGACCTTGACAAATGCATGGAGAGACACTGTACATTTTATAAAAAATAACTTGTTGCCAAATGTGGAAGGGGCTCCTTGATGAGTTTAATAAAGCAAAGCGATTTTAATAAAGCAAAGCGATACAGTGCTAAACGCTGCGATCCACGGGCAGAAAAACCTAACGGCATTACTTAAATGGCTGGAACAATTATTTATTAAATTATTTTAAAATGATTTTACACATAGTATGAACACCGGCTTTGTTCACATAGGGTGCTTTAGTTCATCCAGGAGAAAAAAGGTTTGGCTTCTTCCATAGTATAATCAGGCTTTAGTCTGGCACAAACCCATCTCTTACCCAACAGAAAATTGTTGGGATGTATTTCCTTCACTCACAGAATGATTTTATCCTCTTGGTTCCATTGGTTCAAACTAAACTAGGGTAAATAATCTTTTAGGTATGATGCCCCCTGTGACTGGAATACTCTACAATGTGATTTAAAGATGTTGCAGGTGTAAACATGGGTTAGACAGACATCTTTGACTATTGCACCCTGTTTTGCTGTAATTATAGCATTGTTTTTTCTTTTATCAAGTTAATAAGTGCTTAGACAATAGACACTAGTGTTCTGCTCTGTTTGATGCGCTTAGTAGTGCAATTGAGGAAATAATAAACACATTTAAATTAAAGGTTTCTATTCACTTACTCCATACACAGTTTGTCATAATTAAGCTGTTTGTTTTTGTCTATTGTAGTTATAGTACAGTAATAATTTATTTTAAATAGGATAAATGTTTACTAAAATTATAATGAATGTAATATAATAATAGAAGCCACATAGATGCCTTGTAACTTTAATTATAATTTTTCTATTTATATAAATTATATACATATATTATTATTATTATTATTATTATTATTATTATTATTATTATTTTACTAGCACATTGTTAATTATTGAAATTATAACACAATTTTGATCACTTAACCTAGGATGTGGCATTTATTAAATTGTTATTATCGACTGGGAATTTTATTTAAACAACATAAGCTTAAGCAAATAACATATGAGGTATATTTGTTATATGTATCTAGAGTCAATGTAGTTTAATTGTTTACACTTTACATTTAACACAGTCATTACGATTTAATAGGCCTATTGGAGTCTTGCATCAGACTCTGACTCTACTGGTCTAAGTCTCGGCTGAGACCATTTGAATCAGATGAGCTTGTCTCGGCAACAACATCTTTCTGTCTGTCTGTCTGGTTTTTGTCTGACCATTTTAAATGAGGGTCCCACTTTACTTTATATTAGGTGTCTTTTTAACTACTATGTACTAACATTACAATACACAAATTACAATAAATTTATTGTGTAATTACATGATGTTTTGCTAAATTCTCACAAGATAAACATTTGCTTGCTGTCAGTTAAGTTATACATATGTACATAATAAGACAACTAATACAAAGTGGGCCCTCCACGAGAAATACATTTTAGGCAAAATCATATTACTGATCTCTTATGTACAGATACAGGTATTATACATTTTTGCATCTTTACAACAAATATGTAATAAAGTCAATACTTACTTGTCATCAGACTGAGAAAATAAGGTGGGACAATCCAGCCTTAAGAAAGCTGATTCATCAACATCTGCAACTACACAGTAATGCCAATAGCTTCTAGTGCTGTAGCTTTGCATTTATTATGTTTGTATATGTGGGCGAACTAAACAAAACTTTTTAACTTTTTAACTTTATAAACTTAATTGATGCTATCTTTGAAATCTGTAAACTGTTGCTATTAAGGAAGCCAAAAATGCAAATGGAATGTCGAAAGAATATTATTCTCAAAGTTCTTTGTTAAAACTCGCCAAAATATTACTTACTGTTCATCTTATAAAATATGGCAGTTTGACAATATTTCTGAGCTATTTATAAATATCAGTCTTCTTGCTGTTAGATATTCTGCACATTGAGTACAAACAGATGAAATTATGTGAGCAAACTGCAGTTTGGGTAAAATGATGAGAGCGTGTTGGCCTTTCCTCTCTCTGATGAGCATGCTAGGCTGGCTGTTCCTCTGCAAAGGTCAGAGGTCAATTGCAATAAAGTGCTTGCAGCAGCTCACAAGCCTCCATTCTCAGAACTAATGTGTGGCTGCATTATTCGCCTACACCCTGTGTGGCCTGTGCTGCACTCCTTTCCCATCAACCTCAATACACGGCACCCCACAGTCTCATTAGAGACAGCCACAGACGTCAACAAAAGTGCCCATCTAAAAACATATAACAGCATTTATGGCCTGCATTTCTCTACTGCTTTTACACACAAACAGTACATCCATTATGGATTTAGGGGATTGAATGTCAAATAACTCCATTGTGGCATGTGTTCACCACTGGAAAATGCCACAGGTCATATTTGTTATACTGTATATACATTACAATTACAATATACAATTGAATTGAATATATTTATTATATATATATTAATATATTAATAATATTGATATTGAATATATTAAGTTATAATAGCATATAGTTTGTGTATAAGTCTATACGTCAGTTAATTAGTTTCATGTGTCTATATTTCATTTTTAAATTCTTATTTTCATAACATTATGTCCACACATATAATTCTTGTATAAATGTGTTCATATTGCTTCCGTGCAGCATTAAATAATCTGTGCAAATGCAACTTTTTATACAATAACTGCTATTCCCCGTCTGTCGTTCACTTCGACGGTGTGTCGAAGAAGCGACACTAGGGGTCTCTCTTGAGCGCCGAATATGCCTCTGATCTACGAAATAAGGCCAATGAGAAGTTGGCAGACAGTATTTGCATACCCCGCCCCCGGACATACGGGTATAAAAGCGGGGAAATATGTTGAGTTCATTCAGAAATTTTCTTCGGACCCGATGATCATGCATAAGAGTCAGCCAGCTCTCAGCCCCCGCGTAGAGCACCCCACAGGAAGCAGATGCCCCCTGCCTCACGGACCTCCTCGAGGACCCGGAAGGCTCCCAGGTGCTCCTGAGACATCCAACTCAGAGACCCTAGACGGGGCTACAGTACCCACTTTCTCAATAACAGAGCTATTTCCTTTGTTTCTGGGTCACCTGGCCCACAAATGCCGTTCTCACGGCACTCTGTCGCCAGATCTCAACAGTCCCGGCATGCTGGACCCCCCGCCTTCAGCCCCACGACTGTTCCCTGGCCGGCCAGTTCTGACGAGTCTAGAGGATGCCTCCATTGGACCACCTCCTCAGTCACTAACCCGCCCCCTGCCGGGTGTGCGGAGCAAGGTAACTGCTTTGAGTCTTTTCTCAGCACCAGAGCCTTGGGATGCGTCCTCGCCTGCTGATGCCGTATTACCTGCTGCGCCCCGCTGCTGCGCCCCGCCTGGTATGCCAAAAATAATCGTCCCCTTGGTGCCCCTAGCATGGAGCTTGGATGCGTGGCTCTCACTTCCCAACCCACCACGCTGGCTGGCCCGGACCATCCGACATGGTTACACAATTCAGTTTGCCAGGCCTCCACCCCACTTCGCGGGCATCCGCTTTACTGCAGTACACGGCGAGCATGCCAAATCCCTGTGCGCGGAAATCGCTAATCTCTTACTCAAAGATGCGATAGAGCCTGTCCCTCCAACCGAGATGAAGAAGGCTCTCTACAGCCCTTACTTCATCGTACCCAATAAAGGCGGCGGCTTACGACCGATCTTGGACTTGCGAGTTTTCAAACGGCTGTGCAAGGTCAGGGAGGACAAGGAACAAGTCTCCCTGGCGAATTCCCCTGAGGAAAGACCTTCTTTATAATAGGACTCTGCTTGGACTCCCCCTGTGTGTATTTTCCATGGTACGGTCCCCTTGTGAGTGGACCCACATCTCCCTTAGGCAGTCTCAGCTGCCCTCCGGTCGCCGTGTTGTAGCTACTCCCCCCACCTTGAGACTGGATCTTCCACTGCGCCATTTTTCCACATTTGACCTAAGAGGCCCATGTGATGTGTTTCGCCACTTTTTCCTCCCCCTTCCTGGGCAGGTGTGGTCTCCGCAGGGTCTATTCCCCCTGAAATAATAGGAAACTGGGTAAGACCCCCTTCCCTCGATGCGTGTAGGGGCCCCAGCCGTTTCTTGCTCTATGCGGAGAAACATAGAGAGAAAAGTGGCCCGGCTAGGCTCGGCTCGTTCCCGGGTTGGCAAGAGTCGCATTGTTCCCCTGTTTAGGGTAACCAGAAGGATTCCGAAGACTTTTATGGGGCATTGGGGAAGGGTACGTGTAGTCGCCTTTGCATGTAAAATACCTGCCCGCTCCAGTGTCAGCAGAACACGTACACGGCTCAGTGCATGGCGTGATTTAAATTGGACCCCTAGTGTCGCTTCTTCGACACAACGTCGAAGTGAGCGACAGACGGGGAACGTCTAGGTTACGTATTTTACCTCCATTTCCTGATGGAGGGAAGGAGACGTTGTGTCCTCCCGGCCACGTCGCTGAGCCGAGCCACTGTTTTAGCCGGACCATTTCCGGCTCCTCATAAAAATCCTGAATGAACTCGACGTATTTCCCCGCTTTTATACCCGTATGTCCAGGGGCGGGTGTATCAATAAAAAATACAATAATAATGATACAAAAAATACCAGTAAAGCAGTCAAATAAATAAATAAATCCAGAAACAGGAAGGGTCTTGCAGTCAGTGGGCTGGCCTACAATTCAAGCCTGACTAGACAAACAAGTGACTGTATGACTGATTTTGAAAAGGGCTTGTACTGCAGTGTAAATTAAATAGGATTCCCAGTTTTTTTCAGTGTGTTCTTTATACTGTTAAGTTAACATTGTTGTATAAGATCAGCTGTCTTCACACATAACAACAAATAATAATTTTTTTGTTCAGATAAGAAAACAACTTAGGCAGTTAATTCGCTGATATCTGGCAGGAGGTCAGCATGAGCTTTCCCCTCCCATTGTTTCTGTTCACAGCATCATTATTCACACTGTTATGATTGGCACTTCTGAGCAGTATGGAGTGCCTTGTGGTGCCTTTGAAACTGTTTCTGAACACCTATAGTTTTCAATTATGCTAAAGAGATCTCCACTTTCCTGAGCTGTAATTGAAACACATTTGGGATTTCTTTTTGAAAAGTATCTTCACCACCAGTGCAGCTTACATTTGAAGCCAAGAGAAAAGTTAACAAGCAATCTGGACTGACTTTCCCAACAATGCTGAACTAAAATTGAGATTTATAGACAGTAATTGAAAAGGTACTTGTTTTGAGAGGACATTTAAGCATAAGCAAGAGCGCTGTGTACCAACATAAACCACTTTTCCACTACCAGGCCAAATGTGTCTTGTAGCAAAACCATGCCATCCTTTCTGATCCAGGCTAAATGTATGCATTTAGCAGACACTTTTATCCAAAGCGACTTACAGTGCATTCAACTGGCACAGTTAAGGTTTCTTTTTTCACTTTGATGATAAATGTGCATAACAAATTCACGTTTTCCTTTGTTTTTTACTCTGCAAAAGCTGTCCTTTTCTGCATATCGTTGCCCCCTTTAGCATATCACGGCACCATTTTGTGGCCCGTTCTGCATAACGTGGTGACCCATTTCAGCTAATCGCGGCCCATTTGGCCCCGTTTCGGCCCTTTGGGAAAAGTCCCTGTTCTCCCAATTGCCAGTCTGCCCCTATCCTTGACGTAAAAAGGCATTTTGAAAAATAATGCATTATACATTAATATATTAATGTACTATACTAGTTAAACTATCAATATAGAATCATTAAGATTTTTCAAGCCATTTTACCAGCACATTTCAGAACGTTTAAGCACAGCTAGCTAACCAAGCTGAGAAATCCATGCAAAGAACGGTTTGTAAATGTGCTGTGCCAAACCATGCACAAGTGAAAATTCTGCTGAACCATTCCCTCACTATGTTCAAAACCTTTTGGCCTGATGATTAAGCTAAAATTATCTCATGACATGAACCTCAATTCACAAGAGATGGCAAAATTGTAAGACATCATACAAAATGTATTCTTTAGAGACCAACCAATTATAGTTTCAAATCTATGTGATACAGGCATTCAGTTTAAGCTAGCCTCCTATCCAACATTATATTTTAACCTCCTGAGACCTGAGTGTAACTGTTGTGTGCATTTAACATTTCCCTTTTTGATTCCCTTTCCCTAGTAATTATGCAAAAAAAAGAGCAAACATTTTTCCTAAAAATGTATGTCCACATACGTGAACAGCAGGACTAAGTTGTAATAATACCAAGCTATAAAAAGTCAGATTTTTTTTATTTTAATCAAATTGTTTATGTTTACAGGGGTGTTGGTTATTCATGTTTTTCAGACGTTACAGACTTTACAACTGATTTTCTGTAAAGCTGCTTTGGAACAATGTGCATTGGGAAGACAAAGGTGGAAAGTAATGAATTACAATATATCTTGTTACATTACTAGATTACCATTTTCAAATGTTTCTATAGTTGTTGTAAACTCCGGTTATGATAACAGTGGTGAATTACCGTGGAACATAAAAAGGTCTGCATCTAACAGTCACAAGCTCCACCAGCGATGAGCAGTAGCTAGAGACTAGCATACAGTTCTTGCACCATTCCGTGTTGATGTAAACATACAAGCCACCACCGCGAGTCTTACCGCAGAGAGCTGCATTTCTGTCAGCACGAAATGAGGCGAGCCGGTCTAGCTGAATGGCGGCGTCCGGAACTCTGTCGCTGAACCACGTCTCTGTGAAAACAAAGACGCAGTAGTCTCTAAACTCACGCTGCGTAGTCTTTTGGAGTTGGATGTAGTCCAGTTTACTGTCCAGGGAGCAAACATTTGAGAGAAGGATAGACGGGAGAGCCGGCCGGCTAGGGTTTGTTTTTAGCCTAGCATGGACCCCCGCCCTCTTGCCGCGCTTTTGCTTTCTCGCACACCGTTTCCAACGTCCTTTCCCCCGTCCACCGGCATCAGGCGACACCGAGGACTGGAGGCCTGGTCTCCGCAGCAAGCCGAGTGCGCGTAGCGCATCCTGTAGGTCATCATGCAGCTTGGTTGTTGCATGAATCCTATATTTGAGCAGTGTCTGGCGATGGTAGACATGAACACTGGTTGCTCCGATGTCCATGTGTTTTGGATCCGGAGTGGCCGCTGCATGCTACCGGGCCGGCATCTTGGATCATTAAGAGAACATTTCATATGTTTTTTATCCAAACTGTCTACCCCAGAGCGGTCCGTTACGTGAAGTTGCTTCAACGAATGGGTGCTGCTCCAGCTTCATGCCACTTAAGCTCTATTACAGCTTTATTTGAATGCGAGGGAAACAAAGATAAATTCAATCATCATTCAAACACCCCAGCATTTCAATCTGGTTCTCCCACACAGCTTATTCTTGTCAGCCTCATTATCTTGTCTTGCAGCTCGTTTAGGGTGTGCTCCATAACGACTATCACGATTGTTCTCCCTTTATAGCACCCTTCGGAGTGTGATTTGTTCCATTCGGCAATCATGCAACAACTAAACCGCTATCTATCCAAACCTCAATCAAAACAGACACAAGCCATAATTGGCTCTGGAAGAGACGGATCGCATGCCACGTCCAACTCATTCATAATCATACTGCAAACGTGTCTCGCCTCCTAGTAGCATTTGAGCTTGTCACTCAGCCCCTATAATCATGAAACAAGCACTACAACAAACTTCTACTCATCTAGACCATAACATTACTATTTTTCTTCCCGCCCAGGACAAATGCTTCATAAAGATAAATCAATCCATCTTTTTATTTTACAGACAAGTCTTCTCTACTTTTGCCCAAATCATTGGATTACTAACTCTTAACAAGTTCGACCATAGAACCTAATTGCTGCATGACTTTAAAAGCATTCAAAATTCTGTCACGTTCTTATGCTCCACCCAAGTTTAAAATAATGGGTTTAAATCGATGCCGGATGATTCGTCTTTGCACTTCTCTTCATACTCACAATATTGCAGTTTTTCTGTAGAATCTATAACAGGTCATCAATATAAACAAGTTTTATACATCATACTACTACAAACTGTGCCCATATAGTACCTATTAAATCCAACTCTCGGGCACAAACTGATTTCATACATCCTCGTCAAATGAGACGAGTCACCCTGTGCCTATAACACAGAGCTAATTATATTACTTGTGACAAATTCCCACTACACTGCAAAGAGCGCAGTGAGCGGTCCAAGCACTGAAACTGTGGTGTCTTTCAGGCCATGTGACAAACTCCCACTACATGGGAAAACAGTGCAGTGCACCATCCTAGGGCCGCAACTGTGGCATCTTTCGGGCCATGTGGTAAACTCCCACTACATGGCAAAATAGCGCTGCGTGCTGTTCAAGCGTCGCAACTGTGGAATTTTGTGGGCTATGCAACAAACTCCCACTACACTGCAAACAGCATAGCGCACTGTCTAAGTGCCACAACTTTGGCATCTTTTGAGCCATGTGACAAACTCTCACTACACTGCAAAATAGCTCAATGTACCGTTCACTAAACTAACCATCTCCCACCTAGTGATTGACAACAATCGGGCCATTTTAGGTCTTCCCTAAATAGTCCACCATAAGCCAGCATCTCCGAATCAATCAATTTAATTCAAACATCACCTACTATTTGCCCTCATGTCGAATGCTGCATTTGACGACTCAACCCATTCGTATTGCAGAGTGAGTTCTTAATTATATGCAGCATGTACTTTCACAGGAAAACAAGGGCTCTTCCTGTTAATGCTGTGTGATCCCATGCTCGAGGATTCAGTGTCCATTTCACATAGGGAGTTTCTTTAAATGCATCATATATCACTTCCACAAGAATCAAGTGTCCTACAGTCATATACCATGCAGGCCCATGCCTGCGTATTCAGCTGCTCGCAGCTCCGAGCAAGCTCATAAAAATACAGCATAAAACATTCTCACACAAATCATACACTCTCCCTTTAAATGCTGTGGGGTCCCACACCTGAGGATTCAGCCCGTTCATATCGCAAATGCACATGCAAGCACATATCCTGACATTGCTTCTCACATGTTCCAGACACCTCTGTTTTTCGCCGCAACCTATTATTTCTGCCAACATCCATTCCTCTACCCCCTTCCTATCTATGGGCTACCATTGTAGATCCCCATGTGAGGCTGCCTCCACTGGATAACCCTGCCCCAGACACATTCCCCTCTTCATTTTACCCCCCTCCTTTCTATTATCCTAATCTCCCCTACCCCGGAACCGTTCCTTGCCTGAGGCTGCCTCAGCAAGCGAACCGGGCCCTGAATCCTTTTTTGGCTAACCCCGAACCTCCAGCTCACCTTCTCACATTCACACTTTCAAATGCCTCCACCAGTCTCCAATCACCGCTGCTCTCAAATTCTAGCAGAGATTCAGAGCCTCTGCCTCAGAATCGAACCCTACCCCAGCCCCAGTTCCTTCCTGTTCAGAACTGAAATTCCTATAAATCACCCTCTCAAACAATATTAGGCTACCCTCACCATGATCTGCTAACCCTGCTAATTTGCTAATATTCTCCTCCAGGTTTATATTTCTACAAACACCTAAAAAAACATCCTCACCTTCTTTGGCTTCCTTCACTGTTCAGAACTCGCTACCAAGGCAAATTCGACCCAAAAATGCATCCCACAATTTCAGACCTCCACATCATAGACAACGATAGAATCAGATGCTTTATCAAACAAAGTAAAACAGATCTGATCAAAAGAGAGCATTCATTTTAATTTTCAATCTGCCTACTCCCATTCAGACCTTTCAATCGCTAGCACACTATCTCCATTACAGAGGGTCCCACTTAAATCCATCATCTCAAAAAAAATATATATACTCAAGCCATTCCGTTTCAGCGCCTCAACCACAGCAGCCCAAATGCCTGCCCGAGCACCAAATAAGCTTACTGGGCCATTGGTAATCTGACGCTTATCTCAGCTTTACCATATTAACTGTCTCCACATCAGAAAGACACAACAAGCCCCATTGCATCTGAAGGGAGTCCCCCCCCCCCGTAGTTGGGTATTGCAGACCCCTCCAATATAATCACACCAAGGGCTTTCCTGTTCGAACAATACAAAAGGGGGAGGCTTGCCTCAAACTGCCTCACCCCTACACACCTCCCTTCCATTCATATCGCTGTGATGGCCCTCCCAATCACATACATTCAAGGTCTCTCCTGTTCGAATATCAGTGGGGTCTCCCGTGTGAACGCTGTGTGAGCTAACTCTCATTTATTTGTATGGTGGGCTCTCCCGTTTGTACTGCTGCAAAGTCTTCCTCCATTCAAATGCAGTGAGGGCCCCCGTTCAATCACAGGAGGGGCTTGTCTACTCAAGCGGCTGCCGAGCCTTACAACCTTGGGGTTAGCCCATTCGCAGCATGGGCCCCTCCCGTCAAATGACTTGCGCCTGGAGGTGACATACGGTCAAGTCCAAGGCATGGCAGGCCCACTAGCCTAAGGTGGCAGAAGACCACTCTTGACTAGGGAAGATCTGCCAGGGCAGTGGAGGTTTTTCCCCTTCCTCCAGAAGGGTGTAGGGTGACATTGTTAGTCCTCCAGTGCAACAGCAGCTCCCGTGAGAGCTCATTTCCATATGAAAGTAACTGCTACTGTTTCTTCAGTGTTTCCACATATTTTCACTATACTCATTCTACCTATATGCAGCTCCCAGTTTCCTATCCACCAAGCGAACCAAACTCATTTAAACTATACTTACTACAGGATTACATTAACTTGCGAACTACTGAAATACATCATCAAATTCTATGATAAGTTACCGATTGATTATGACACACAGGGAAATGGGAAGCAAATGTAATAAAGCCATACAAATAAAACACCAATTCTTCATTTAAGATATTAATAGTCATGGTTTAAAGACTTGAGTCATTTTTTTAAAATTTCAAAGTCCTTTGTGTTGAGTTGAGTCAAGTCTGAAGTAATAGTATGTTGAATCTGGAGTCGAGTCTTAAGTCTATTAAAATGTGACTCGAGTCTGAGTCTCTAGCTTGAGTTCCCATCTCTGTCATTTAATAGCTACAGAATGCACATTTTCTGCTTTGATTGTACAGACAGACTGCTTTTACAGTGTGAAATCTGGCTTTTGCCTTCAGTCTCAGAATGCTGATAAGATTTAGTACTTGGAGTTTTATTAAATGCACCAGTAAGAACTCACTTCTAAAGGTCAGTTAATGAGCTTTTTCAGTCAGGTTATGTGCACTCATTTTGCAAAGTTGATTTTCATGAGATGGGAAACTCCCTGGAGAAAAAGAATAATAATGACTTTTTCAAATGAGTAGCACTATGATCTCAGCTATACAGTTTGTCTCCATATAAAGTTAGTGAAGCATGCTGCCATTCACGGTAAAACTTGGTTGAAATATATTTCATGCTGCCATATGCTCCTATTGAGGGACAGATTTGGCCACTCAAACTGCAAATTGTCTGACTTTTCATTGAAAATGAATCCTCAAATCCTCAACTACAACAGAAAGACGTAAAATAGAATTCTGTAAGTGCTTAATGAAGCATCATTGATTCCTTCATATGTGATGTTCGGTTTTTATTTTTGACATGAAAGGCTGTACGTTTCTCTCAAAGCTTTATAGTTCTTGTGTGGAAGAACTGGATTCACCTTACAGCACAGCCATTAAAGAGAAAATCTGGTATTTTAGTTTAACCTGAAAAATCGCTTCTGTTATCTGTAGACATGGACAATCCTGATGATATATTACCTCTAGTACAGCAGAGGACAAGTCACATTAAGAGGTGTCAGTGATGAGATCCAGAATCACAGCAGAGTTTGTAATTTGGATAGGCTGTAGTAAACCAAGCCTGGAGCACTCTACAGTTAAAATGTACCTAGGTATTGTGTATTGTATTACTTTTGTTCTGGTTCTTTGCTGCAATGGGCAGTTTTCTGAGTTGGCCGTCCAGTGAAAAGGATTGCTTGGTCCTTAAGTTCTTGCTTTATAAAAAAAACCCTCTTTTTGGCTTTTTTTTTTTTCCTAAATTCATAAATCAAGGTTATTATATTAACCTTGTGTGACCCCACATTGTATTTTGGCTTTGCAATATGCAACACATAATTTAAATATGTTTAAACCGAACGCCAAACACAGCAGAGTTTGTCTTTGGGAGAAACACCAACAAAACTACATCTATTATGAAACCTCATTAAGTTTTTACATTGAAATCTGTTTGAGTCAAAATATTATAGTCTCTAAATACAGTGTACACTATACTGGACAATAGCGCTAGTTTTCTCTAAACATCCTATATTTACTGTGCATTATCGCATTAAGAAAAAAAAGTGCTTTTAGAGTCTTTATATGGAGTTAGGATGAAAATAAGGTGCATTTCGAACTGCTCTGAGATCAGTGCTGAAAGACAACACTTTGGAGATTAAGTAATTTACTAAATAGGGAGCAAGTGAGCATCCCATAGATTTCCTATGCAGCTAAGTACATTCACTCCGACCACAAGTTCAGTTTCAGGCTGCAGATGATGTTTGGACCACTCAACATGTTCGGCAAACATGGGGCAATGGTAATCAGTACATAGATTCAGAATTTATAAAGTAGATTTTTTTTTTTAACATGGTTGGCAGTGATTGGATGATGCTGGCCATTACTTTGAATCAGATTTAATTATGCTAATTTCAGATTGGTCAAATTCTTCAGGACTGGATATCACATGTTTGGTGAAAAGAGAGAACATTGAGATTTTGTTAACAGGTAGAGAAAAGAATTGTAACAAAGTCAAATCAAGTGAAATAATTTTTGTTTGTATAGTTTATTTTGTGTTTCCCCAACATACATTGTTCCAAAGTAGCTTTACAGAAAATTAGCTGAAACATTTTTAACATACTAAAAACACTCCTTGTAACATAAATACAATTTGATATATAAATCTGAATTTCTATGGCTTTGTTTTATTTTAAAAGAAAATACAATTTACAATCGATTTATAGAAAAACTATTTGTTCTAGATATATATATTTTTAAATTAATCTTGACTTGTCCCTCCTTTTCTTAAAAAAGAAAAAGTAAAAATCGAGGTTGCAGTGAGGCACTTACAGTAGAAGTGAATGTGGCCAATTTCTGCAGGATTTAAATGTGAGGCTAATCATTTTATATAAGCACTTGCATAAATTGTTCTGATAAAGCTCATTTATTATTTGAGCTGTAAAATTGTTTTCAGATATTTTATGGTTTTAGGGTTTGTGACGGTACTTCGTCATGGCAACGAAGTTGTAAACTTGTCTATAATTTTACACAAAAATTTTTATAAGTTATCAGAAGTTATTATGTTATTAAGTTATTATGGGGCGGGGTTCTCCAGTGGAGGCAGCCTCACACAGGGAGCATATTGTCTAGGCCTATGTCTTGTGGCCATACTTTTGAAAAAGTGTTTATTTGAACGCCCGGATTCACTTCCATTGTAAGTGCCTCACTGCAAGCAAGAATGTTGCTTTTTTAAAAGAAAATGAGGGGCAATTAAATGAATTAATCCATCCATCCATCCATCGTCAACCGCTTATCCTGTGTACAGGGTCGTGGTAAATGAATTAATCTTTGTGTTAATTAATATTATCCCAAACATGCTGTGTGATTGAGCTTAACTTGTATTGAACCCGGAATATTCCTTGAAGTCAATTGTGGCATTCCAGTATCTGAAAATTAAAAAAAATATAAAAATATTTTATTTATATTTTAACACAGATTAAGCTTAGCCTCAAGATGAATCAACATACTGTTTCCGAATTCACTGTAATTTCCTTATTCATATTGTGCTCATGCTTAATTTCTCTCATAGCACTTTTGGCCTCTTTTTTTCCTCACTTAATAAAATAATGTTGTGTCCATGTATGTACTTATTTGTTTAGTAGTAATATGTAGATTTAAGCTTTATGTCATGGTCCTGATCACCTTGTCACTTTTGTTTGGCGATAATGACCAGGTGACTGTACATAATCCCTTACTTAGCAAAATCAAGCTCATTTCCAGGAAGGAATCTAACCCTACGCTTTGTTCACATATAGAGCAGAGGCTGACATCTATTATTCCTTTTTTTTAGGAAATCCAATGAAGAGTAAAAAAACAAACACAAAAAAAACATACAATGTATTCAAAACAGCTTGAAGGTGGGCGTAATATTCACCATTCATTAACTGACACAAATCTTCTTTTCAGTCACTGTTCTGGCCTTGAGAGGAAGCACATGCACCTGTTCCAATTTGTTTTGTTTTTCGAAGCCTGTTTCAAAAATTGCCTCAATGATTAATGCAATGCTCTGTCAAAAATTTTATTTTAAAACTTTGTTGTTGAATTCAAAGCTGCAGTTCCATAATCTGCCCATAACAAGACACATCGTATTGTTGAATGACTCGAGACAATTTTTAATAGTTTCTGAGCCCTTTGCTGTGGTTATCAAGTGATTAATTTTCATTGATCTTTGCAAAGTAACTACACTTGTGAGAGGACCAGCTGCTATTTGGTTGCTCTGAGCATTTTTTTGAGTACCTAGGGTATACCCTAACCATTTCAAAGGGAATGATTTGACCAATTGTGGTCATTAATTTATTTTATGGCTTAAGAGCAGAATGCATTTGGGGTTAAGAGACTGTGAATGTGCAGATGACTACACCAGTTTCTTGCTCTATTCAAAATATTAAGATTTCAGACTTGAAATGCAGCATACAATTATGTAACCTTTCTAAAGGCTACAGATATATGAGGAAACATTTGACTTTAAGAGTTGAAGAAATATTGCTGACCTTCAGAAAAGCCAAAGCTGAATCTAAGGTCATTGTAAAATGGTACTTTCATTTAGAGACATTTCAGAGGGTAGAAGGAGCATGATTAAGCAGTTGAAGACAGATGGGATCTATCTTTTGCCAATAAAACCTTCATCTCATATCAGATGGAGAGAGAGAGAGACATGTTATAAAGAGCTTCTAAAATCAATTATTTTACAGTGACAGTACATCATATGAAAATTAAGGAGAGAGAAAAAAGTGTGGGATTTGTGGACAAAAAGATGCTTATTAATAATATTGATTAAAAAATAAAATGTGCAAATCGTGCTCACAGAGTACTCACTTTTCCACATTGCACATTGTGGTCTACCATATGGAGATGGTCATTTAGAGATTGTTCCACACTCTTTTTTGTTCATCTCTCTGCCCCTCCTTCCACTCCTGTGTCATTAACACCAACTCTGGGGTGGCAGAGGGCACATTTATTTCTTCATATGGTGTAATGTGTCACCCCCTTTTCCCCCTCCTTTTTCAATTCACTGAAATTTAGATTTCCACATCAAGGGAGCTGTGGCAGTGATGGAATCAAAGGCTCGCCTGTGGCTTTGAACCCTCCTGATGAAGAGATGAAAAGCACCAGGTTTCTAGAGCTCCTAGTGCTCACCACTCCAGATCTTGTCTGGCCAGGTTTGCTTGGATTAAAGCCACCACTCTCCCCATCAATTTATCTTTCTTTCTTTCTTTCTTTCTTTCTCTGTCTGTCTGTTAGTTGCTATCTCTGGGTCTTTCAAACAGAGAATAACTTCAACTGCTACATTTCAACTCTCATGGTGTCCCTTTTGTCCTCATGGGCTCATGTCATCCCAGTGTTTGTTTTTTGCTCTTTTTTTTCTAGACATGCCTTCTTACTTGGACACTGTATTGATTGATTCATTCAACAGGCAGGTAGGTAGATAGATAGATTTCAATGAAGGGAAAATAAGTTTCAAATAAGGTGAAGGGGAAACTTTGGATTCAGGTTTTAAGGAATCACATACCTGAATATCCTGTGGTCAGTTTTAATTATATTTTACTGCCATTACCCTCTGTAAAGCCAGAGGCACCAGGCAGCTCCCCAAAGAGAAAGCAGAAGCACAAACTCATAAACTTTGCAAGACAAAAATTTAAAAAAGAAAAGAAACAGAATGTTTTACAATTTAAACAACTTAATGCCATAAAATTACATTTATGCTATTAAATAAAAAATGTAATATTTTTGATCCTGCACTCTAATCAGGGTTGGGAGGGTTACTTTTGAAATGTATTCCACTACAGATTACAGAATACATGCCGTAAAATGTAATTTGTAACGTATTCCATTAGAATACTCAAGGTCAGTAACATATTCTAAATACTTTGGATTACTTATTCAGGACTGGCAGATTTTTTCACTTGTTTTGACTATAAAAACTCTGCCAGTACAGTAAGACAAAATGTATGTCTTTATGGTTTATTTCTATTTCTTCTGCTCCAAACTTACTTCAGACTTACTTCTCAGTCTGCTCATGTGAATGTAACACATCATAAGAAAGTGTTTCAATGCTGTTCAAATGCACTCTGGATTGAATCATTTATAAGTACAAATGATTTCCATCTGAAAGGACTAAATATGAAATGAAACAAATTACAATAAAATGCAAAGTAATCTCTTCAGTAATCAAAATAATTTATGAATGTAAGTGTATTCTAATTACCAATGATTTACATTGTAACTTTAGTGGAATACAGTTACTTATATTTCGTTTTTTAAATATGTAATACGTTACATGTATTCTGTTACTCCCCATTTCTGACTCTCGATCACTAATCAAAAAAGCTCATTTGTGACATTGACCATGTTCACTTTTAAAAAAAAGGTCAGACTGCCTTGCTTTCATTGAAGCACACAAGTGGATCTTTGTAACATTCTCAAATCAGGCTGAAATAACATGGATCTAAGAAATTAGAAATTGGAAAAAAAAAATGGAAATTGTTCAAGTTTGTTTGATTTTTTTGGACTTATCATATCTAAAAGTATGTAACTTGAACATTTTGAATGCAGGTAGGTATGAGCCTTGATGAAGAGATGAGGGGTGATTGCATTATTTTGTAATTTTTGTAATTATTGTTATTATTATTTATCATGAGGTTCACCTAGCAGTTAGTGAAGTTTTTTTTTTTTTTTTGTTTGGCACCAAAAACACTCATTATTTAGTAATATATGAAAATTCCCTATTGTGTACAGCCCTCTGGCTGAAACACTTGGTTTTCGACTTTTCGACTTTGTAAAATGTAAACACCTACTGTTTTGATTTCTCGGCATAGCAAATAAGAATTAACCAGGTCCACAAACACATAAACTATACACTATACACAAAATAACCATAACATCAAAGATATGTCCAATATGCGTTCTTATAAAAACAACAATACACAGTGCAGTAGAATGGAACACAATGGGGGTCTCATTTGAAATGTTATAACTTGACACAGCATCTTAAAAATGTTGAGTTCATGGTGTGAAACACACGCTAATGGTCAAAGATATCTAGTGCAGGTTAACAAAGAAAAACTATTAAAAATAGTACTGACAGGTGTGTAAGCCCGTTTATCGGTCCAACGGCGGTCTCCAATAATACGGGTGAAGGTCTCTGCGCGTTACTGTCTTTCTTTTACGCAACACAACAAGATTCAATAAAATACAATTTCTCTTATGTATTACCTCGTTATTTCATCTGACTCCATAAATGAAAAAGGTTTTAATGATATCTGAGCATCATTAAAAGTGAGCGAATGTTTGATTATTCTTTTTAACTCTTTAATTATATTTTACCCGTTCAGATTAGGAAACTATGTCGCTTTGAGGTCCTTGCGTGTTTTCTCTACACCGCGGGTCTCACGATCACAAGCGGCCAGTATTGGATCATCAAACAGAGGTAAATTGCTATATACCTGAGATCGGTCACGTTCACGTATACACAATCAAAGATACTTCAGTATAGCCCCCATGGAATTGCATACACTTGAATTTAACTTAACGTTTTCTTCAGTAGAGGTCACGACCACTATTACAGATGTAAGTTGACCAACATAACTTCTCTTATAATAGATTTGGATTGGCCATGTCGTGGTTTCCCGCGTACACTTATCTGGAGAAACATCAAATTAAAACAGAGGTAAGACACACCCGAATTTAGATTGGTCAAGCAGCATTAAGCTCTTCTAAATGGAAATACACTTTCTGTCTTTGCAAACCAAGTACACTTGAACTGATGCCAATTATTAGTCGTCACTAATCTGACGCAGACTTGCGGTAACATACGAATCGCTCAATCTGTTTGGGAAAACAATTTCAGAGTCAGTCAGAATAAAATCAAATGTTTACAATTTATTGACCAGGTAATATAACAATAATTCAAAATCCAATTCATAAGGCAAAATCATCGAACAATCAATATAATCACAACAATTCGGAAATTGAGGAATTTGTAGAAATATTACCTGGCAACGAAAAACTACACACAGCGATCATGTGGGAAGTCTACCTACAGACTCCCAGAACCTTTTGCCCCTTCTCCTTATAAACACCTTTAAGAGGCACACTACATCTCTCATATTCTATAACTTCTTTTAGCTTTTCATTATGGCTGGGAGGATGAGACCAGTTTACCAGGCACACTGAGACACTTAAAATGATACCAAACATGTTATAGTTACTTTTTTGTACACACTTGACATTGTATAGGTTTTTAGTGAGTTCTAAGTGAGGAGGAGAGGGGGGAGTAGGGGAAGATAATTAGACGGTAGAAGGGAGGTGCGAGCCCCTGCTGGCTGCGTCTCGGATGTTGCTGTTACATGTGCAAGAGACAGTTCAAATGTTGATTCTCATGAGAGCCATTTGTTCTCCCGAGGGGTAGCCCAGACTTGCTGACACCTTACAGTTTTCCCCGCTTTGGCACCGTGGGCCACTCACAGGGTTTCCTGCGGTGTCACATCAGTCTTTGTAAGGTGGGCAGCTGTAAGAGGCTGAGAGTTAGCGCAATGTCAGTTGATGTCCGGAAAGACCTGAGGAGGCATCTGAAGAAGTCGCAACACTGTGTCTGGTTGAGGTTAGCACATGTGTTCCGTTCATAGAGTCCATCAAGGCTTTTGTGGCTTGTTCAGTGGACATGTCATTCCATCATGGAGAAACATCTGCTTCTGGTTGCACCTTCCCTTTAATGATGATCTGACTCTTTGAAGAATTCTCTGCCACCTCCAGTGGTGGTTTTCTGGGCAGACCTCAATTAGGTGAAGGAGTTCTCACTGGGAATGCATATACACCTGAACAGCTTCTTAAATGACCATGTAGAGATGAAACTCTGAAGAACTTAATGTTATACTGACATGAGAAAAGGGTTGAGTAATACATAAATACATGATGAAAAGACAAACAATGAATCAATGTCACAAGTGCGAGTGGTAATCCAGGTCTCAAGCGTGTCTTTGAAAATGCAAAGGGGTCTAATTAATCTGATTTTTTTTTTTTTTTTTTTATAATCTGATTTGTGGTAGTGGAATTTAGATATACAGTATTTAATCTGAATTAATTAAAGGAAAGGTGGCACAGAGCTCAAGGCAATTTGAACATATCATCAATATACATTATTACAGTGGATAATAGATTAAAGGAAACATACCACAAAGTCAGTATAACTAGTATCTTCACCAGTGGCATGCATCATTAAACATATAGTTATAATAATAATAATTCTATGATTGTAGAATCACAGTTACAGACATATATAATAATAGCAGAGCTAATTCAAAATTATCTAATGTGTGTAATTTGGTGGCTAAGTCACAATCGATGATATATGCCTATTTTCAAAATGTGTAGTGGATTGATAGAAGTGTCTGCATTTCACATCGTCAACTTCTATTTTTATATTGTTATTAGCGATGTGTTGAAAACCAGGGGCCCTCTGGTCTGCAACCATTCCAACAACAATCAGTTGGTTTGATTTATATGCAGGTGGAAATATTGAAATTTGGGTGGCAAGTTTGCTTGCAATTAGTAATTAAATCATCAATGTGTGACTGTAGCCATGTATATGTCCCATGTATATTACAGTATTTAAAGGGGAAGTTGTAAATACTGTTTTATGGAAACAGGATTTTAATGTCCTATGTGTGAGAGGCTATGTGTATGTGAGAGGCGGGCCAGATCTTCAGTGGATTAGTATTTTCAGAATCTTGGCCATTATTTTGTTCCATGATGAGTAGTAATAAAAGTGTGTGCTCTGTATGTTTAGGAGATGGGTGGAACCTGATCTAGAGCAATTGGTGTTGCACAATTTTGGTTCCGGTGCTAAACCGGGAGGCCATACAGCTATTTTTTAGTATTTGTAGAGCTGTGAGGTGTGAATGGCCCGTTAGATTTGCTTTCCCACCCATCTCCAGCATGGCCAAATTGATGTCCTGGCTTGAAGCAGGGGGATCAGAAACCTTTTGGCATCTGTCCCTCGCGAGATTACAACCTGAAATGGGAACAACCACAGAGAGAGAAAACAGTTAATGTTGAACCTTTAATTAATTTGCATATAGACATGTGGTACTTTATTTTCCTCTGATGGTCAAAGCCAAACGGTTACAGACAGCTTTTAGTCTCTTACTGTATGGTTTGTGTCATCAGGGGGAAGAAGCGTTTTGTTTAAAAAACATGTACCGTTACAATGTCTAATGCAAATTTTATTTCAGAGATCAAATTAGACTGGGCATCTTTGGTGAGATCCAAATTACTGCTGATATTTTAGTGCAGTTTGAAGTGTGAAGCACCTTAAGCTGCTCTCGCAGTTGAGTCTGCACAGTCTGCTGTTGTGAGCAATATAGGCCCCAGTTCTGCTGGGGATCTTTCTGAGCTTTGTTTTATTGCTCCCAACACAACTCTGTGGTCAAAGAATCAGTTCACATTTCTGGTGATGTGTTTTCTGCTTAGCATTTTTTAAGGGTGCTATTCACACGTTTTATCATCTATGATCTCCGTGGTCTGTCAGGGTTATGAAATTTTAGTTTGATATTCAGCATCTGGCATATGTGTCTCATCACCTGACCAGTGAAGTGTGTACCCTGGTCAGATTCAATTTGGATTGGTGCTCCCCAGAGTGGGAGGATTTGGGTCGCTACCACACGTGCCACTGAGTTTGCATTGCCATTGCGAGTAGGAATCGCTTTGAACCATTTGGAAAATGTCAATTATCACCAGGCAATAAAGATACCCCCCTCTGGCACTGGGTAGTGGGCCTATAAAATCCAATTTGAGTGACTCCAAAGGTCCTTTGGGTGGCTCTGGTGTACACAGTTTTGTACGGCCAGGCTTACCTTGGTTAATGGTGGCACATACGATGCATGTGTCGCACCATCTTTGAATGTCTGATGCCATTTGTGGCCACCAGAAGTTCTTTTGTATCAGCGGTTGTGTTTTGGGAGCTGATACATGTGCATAATCGTGGTACAACTTTATCACTGGTTTCTGGAGGGCTTCTGGAACGATGTGTTTATCGTCTCTTAAAATCATGCCTTCAGCGACCTTGACTGGTTGGTCCTGCTGCAGGTGCGGTGTCAGCTCTCCATCAGAACTCCACAGTTCTTGTTGGTACTGTTTTAAGTCAACAGGAATAGTCTGAACCACACTCACATCAGGAACAACCAGCCCGTCAGGCTGCCGTTCATCATCTCCCTTTTGTGCTGCTAATTTAGCTAATTTATCTGCGTTGTTGTTGTTGTTTTTCTTGTTCTCATCTGGATTTTTGTTAATGTGCGCGCGCACTTTGACGACGGAGTGTTTTAATCTCCTGCCGCCATTTACCGTTCAATTTTGGTAATAGTTTCGTTGGTTAAGGGTAATGGAATGTATGTGGAGGAGCAAGATGGACCAGAATCAATAAGTACATCAGCTAACCGACCTCCTAAATTAGCCCTTATTCTGATTCGGTTTCCACTCTTAATTATGCTCCCTACGGCGATGGAGGCCACGCATCTCTATTGCTGATGGTATTCTCCCGTAATTCCGTTCGCGTTGTGGGCGAGCCATTTTGGTTGTTTTGTTTTTTAAACTCAGTGATGAAATTCGTTAATAGTTTCAACAGGTTGCTATAGGGCGTTTTTTGACAATGTTTTGATTGTTTTCTTAAATCTCTTTTTTGGCAATCTCTCATGAGATGGTTAGATTTTTTGCAATAATGGCATTGCATTTTGCTTTGAGATCTTTGGTTAAATTTGTCTGGGCCGTTCCGTTCTGTTAACCATTTTGCTGACGCAACACTACGGGGTTTTGATCGCCACCTTTTTTCTATTCTTAAACCCCAGTCTACTATTGCTCTGAACGTGTTTTCGACGGGGTCGACACCATTAGATAAAGCCTTTTGAACTGGGATGCCAGCATTGTTCTTAACAAGTTGTAGTAATGCGTCATGGTCGCGGTTTGCATTTTCTAGGCCTGAGTGTTCTCTGTATGTTACCCATAACCGTTCAGCGTACGTTTCATATGACTCATTACTCACTTGTTTGATTTCTAATATTTTTCTCCAATCTGCATGTGTCGGTCCCCTCATGTCTAATAATGCCTGTTTTAGACGCTCGTAGATACTCTCGTCAGTTTCTTTATTGTGTCGGTTCATTATGTTGCCAGATTTCATTTCTGTGGTTAGTTTCGGTCTGAGCTCCTCAGGTATAGTGAGGAGAGCTATTTGCCAAACATCTCTAATTTCTAATTTGTACACCGTGGCCTGTAACATTAATGCTTCCCAGTAGGGTTGAAACGGCCCTTTTCTCGGCATAATTCCTACGACCTGTATATGGCTAGAGCATTCTTCGCATGTTAACGGGCGGCTGATTGATGTGATTTCATCATCCGCATTCGTCATGGTTTTAAGCACAGCGACTTTAACTGATTTCTTTGGCAAGTCATTCGATTTTGTTCGAGTCTTTACTGGGCTTTGCAGGTTTGGTTCTTCAGGCCACAGGTTCACAGGAGCTCGTTTACGAGTTTCTCTCTGTGGTCTGTGTCCTAACGCGGCATCGTCATCATCATTTTGAGTCTCTAGCTCAAAAGTTTCATCCAGTGCTGCTTGTTTAACTGCAGCTACTGGAAACCCGGATTTATCGCAGCAATCTTCAAGTGCAGATATGTAATTACTGCCGGTTTGAAGTTTTCTTTGAAGTTGATAAATTTTTGTTGCCATTTCTTCGCGCTGTCTAGCCCACCCCTGTTGCTCGTATGCGAACGCTTCAGCTTGTGTTCTTAACTTTTGTAATTCGTCAGATCGCAATCTTTCGATTTCTTTGATATTTGCTATTGTTCGTTCATTCTCGGTTATGGTGTTGAGGTCATTACGACAAAGTAAATAAACAATTGCAGCGGGAATTTTCTTGTATTTTGATTGTGATTTCAATTTCGCACCCTCAGCAGAATACCAGGATATTAGTTCGTTGTTGCTCCACTTTAATTTCAGTCCCTTGTAGCTTAACCGGACAAGGAGGTTTTTTAATTGCACACCTAGAATCTCCATTATTTCCTCATCTACACGGCTGCTGTGCTGTCCCTGGAAAGTCATGTTTCCCGTCTAATTCTTATGCCCACCGGACTTTTCGGTTCCGGTCTAAACAGAGGGTATTCCGACCCGCACTAAAAATGTGTCTGTATGTGAGGTGCAGACAATCTTTCCCTCAACACTTCTAAAAGGCAAAAAAGATGGACTTACCACAGCAGCTGGAGATAGATGAGAAGACCAAACCTCATGTCCCGGACAGGATCAAGTTGAATGTCGCGCTGGAAAGACGTTTCTCGTCTGGTTGCGAGATCACGGAAGGGCTGTCACCACTTTGTAAGCCTGATTATCGGTCCAAAGGCGGTCTCCAATAATACGGGTGAAGGTCTCTGCGCGTTACTGTCTTTCTTTTACGCAACACAACAAGATTCAATAAAATACAATTTCTCTTATGTATTACCTCGTTATTTCATCTGACTCCATAAATGAAAAAGGTTTTAATGATATCTGAGCATCATTAAAAGTGAGCGAATGTTTGATTATTCTTTTTAACTCTTTAATTATATTTTACCCGTTCAGATTAGGAAACTATGTCGCTTTGAGGTCCTTGCGTGTTTTCTCTACACCGCGGGTCTCACGATCACAAGCGGCCAGTATTGGATCATCAAACAGAGGTAAATTGCTATATACCTGAGATCGGTCACGTTCACGTATACACAATCAAAGATACTTCAGTATAGCCCCCATGGAATTGCATACACTTGAATGTAACTTAACGTTTTCTTCAGTAGAGGTCACGACCACTATTACAGATGTAAGTTGACCAACATAACTTCTCTTATAATAGCTTTGGATTGGCCATGTCGTGGTTTCCCGCGTACACTTATCTGGAGAAACATCAAATTAAAACAGAGATAAGACACACCCGAATTTAGATTGGTCAAGCAGCATTAAGCTCTTCTAAACGGAAATACACTTTCTGTCTTTGCAAACTAAGTACACTTGAACTGATGCCAATTATTAGTCGTCACTAATCTGACACAGACTTGCGGTAACATACGAATCGCTCAATCTGTTTGGGAAAACAATTTCAGAGTCAGTCAGAATAAAATCAAATGTTTACAATTTATTGACCAGGTAATATAACAATAATTCAAAATCCAATTCATAAGGCAAAATCATCGAACAATCAATATAATCGCAACAATTCGGAAATTGAGGAATTTGTAGAAATATTACCTGGCAACGAAAAACTACACACAGCGATCTTGTGGGAAGTCTACCTACAGACTCCCAGAACCTTTTGCCCCTTCTCCTTATAAACCCAGATAATTCAGTAGGCTAACCAAATGGTGTGTCTGTCCTTCTAATTAGATTTGGCTCCCCATTGAGTAGGTTCCTGTACATTTACATATATAGGATCTGGGGGAGGGCACACCTTTAAGAGGCACACTACATCTCTCATATTCTATAACTTCTTTTAGCTTTTCATTATGGCTGGGAGGATGAGACCAGTTTACCAGGCACACTGAGACACTTAAAATGATACCAAACATGTTATAGTTACTTTTTTGTACACACTTGACATTGCATAGGTTTTTAGTGAGTTCTAAGTGAGGAGGAGAGGGGGGAGTAGGGGAAGATAATCAGACGGTAGAAGGGAGGTGCGAGCCCCTGCTGGCTGTGTCTCGGATGTTGCTGTTACATGTGCAAGAGACAGTTCAAATGTTGATTCTCATGAGAGCCATTTGTTCTCCCGAGGGGTAGCCCAGACTTGCTGACACCTTACAGGTGTTAGAATGGGTCCTATGTAAATTAGTGGTGGTAATTTTTTATTAATTTCAGTGACTAAGTATTTTGAATACGTTCACCAAAAACATTTGTTAATTCATTCATTCATTGATAATTACTGCAAATCATGACATTGCTTCTGTAGATGGTGACAAAAAGACAGATTCATTTATGAACAAAACATCCCTAATGTAAACTACCCCTTATGTTCATTTAGGTATATCTGTCTTGCTCTCTCCTCATTAGTTTACATATTGAGCATCAGTGGTGTTGATGTCTTACTATGGAGGCAGACATGTGCTTATGTATTCACCCGTGTCATATCACAAAGTAGGGAAAAGCCAAATGAGCTGTTTTTGCAGCTTGGTTTTAATAAATGCTCTTTTTTTAATGAGGAGAAAGTTTTGAGTTCTAAAACTTACAGTATGTGTTTATAAAGGAAATTTAATATTTCAAAATATCAAGTTGTTATGCCTCCCTTGGGCTCTCCACCTCCCTCAGTGTTCTGCTCCTCTTCTCCCGACTTCAAATTCACCACACCTGCATACAATCATCTCACTCATCAAGGACTGCTTATATAAGTCACATTCAGTTCACTGTCAAGTCTCACTAAGAACAATAGTTTGACCATGCTGCTCCCATGCAGTGTTTATTTTAACCAAGTTTTCCTAATCGGACTCATCCTCTGAAGTTCTATGGACAATTGATACACACCTTGCTGATCCTTCATCAACCTGAGAAGTCTATTTACCGTAACTTACTTGTTTACTTACCTGTGTCATCCCATCTGTGTGTTGATCTCACACGGTGGTAACCGACCACCATAACCTCAAAGATCTCCGGGAGGCAAAGAGGCTGAATCCTAGTTAGGTGAGATTGGCACTATTCTTCACAGGTTCACCTGTGTCTTGGTGGTAGTAGACGATTTTTCCAAGGCCTGTCGATTGGTACCACTGAAGGGCTTACTAACTGCCTTTGAAACAACGGAGACCCTTTTCCATCAAGTGTACAGGAACTTTGAACTCCTTGAGGACATGGTATTAGATCGAGAACCCCAGTTCATCTCAAAGGTATGGAGAGCTTTCTTCTCAGTCCTGGGATTGAGTTTACTTATCATAACTTAACTGTTTACTTACCTGTGTGTAACCCAGTAGAATACAATTCTTCAGGTAATGGGTTATCTCAATTTCATTGTTTTTTTGTTTGGTGCTAATCCAGAGCTAAAATGTGAATGAAATATACCTCTCAATATAGTGATGTATAAAGATGTGTGTGCTCCTTTAAGAACGTCGTTCCCATTTCAAGTTTGATTGTTATGTACATGTGAAAAACGTGGCATTAACAAACAAGTTAGGTGTTTCATTATTGTATTGGTTTATGGGAATTAAGTCCCGCCCTCACGGGTGTTTTGTGTGACGTAAGTGGTTGTTCTAGGGGGAGACGAGAGAAGATTTTGACAAGTGCGGTCGATCGGAAAGACACAGAGATTGCGGTAACCAAAAAGTTGTGGGATTGGAAGTTTTGGAATGAGGGTTATTTTGTTGCGTAACTGAGTTCTCTGTGTATGTTCGCTCGACATCGCTGCCTTTTTTTTCTTTTATGGTACAGATCTCCAATACCGACAGTGTTTCAATTTATTCTAAATATAACTGGTGACCGACTCAAAGACTGAAGTCACTCACTTTAGTTGGAGTTACTGTGGATGTGAGGACCACATAGTGCTCCGTTTTAACGTGAGAATCGGGAGTTTGCCGGCCGCGACAGAGGAGTCTGTGGCTCGTCTTAAGAGAGAGCGCAGCCGCGCACCGAGGACAATATCCTGGAGGCCTACTACTGTGCAGAGGAGTCGTATTCAGAGGGCTCGCAGCATCGACAGGAGGAAGATTTTCTTACATTTCTTCAGTACAGCTGAGTCACTTATGGTTCCAAACTGAATTCAGGTACCTTTTGTGTAAGTTTGTTTTCCCGATCAGGAGAGTGAAGCGGCCAGTTGTTGTTTTAAAGGCCACCACATACTCAAAAAACGTCTCAGGTGTGTGTGTGTGTGTGTGTGTGTGTGTGTGTGTCCGTGCCCACAGTGTTTTATCATTTATATGTGGTTATTCAGTGCACTTAACTGTGATTTCTGACCATTTCAACTATAGTGGAAGTGTGACAGACACATTCATTAATTTTGACATATTTGGTGTGATATTGTGTCCATTGGTGATTTGAGATAAAATGTTACTGCGTGAATTAATCACATACTGTTACTTTGTTTATGAACGTATTTGACTTTTTTTTTTATTATTATTTTATACAAATTACATTTTGTTTCTTTCAAAAAGAGTTTATACCAAACAGTTTAAGCATAAGTGAGTATAGATTTTTATTATAATTTTCATTCAGGAAAATTAGTTCATTTAGTGACACCAGAGGGGCCTAACTTCAACATGGCATATCATTAACGAATCTAGAGCGCTGTCCTACTTGATTACTAGAAGGACAGGTAGGGGGCGTTACATGTGTAATCCCATATGTGTGATCTCACTGTGCATTTCCTGTAAACCCTGTGTGTTCACATTAAACACTCTCGCACCTGGTTCCAAAAACAAAACTTGTGTGGATTGAATCCTCATGACCCCTTTAACCAATGTATAGTAAGATGGTTTTGTACAAAACACATTGGCTAAATTGCAAGTTTTTTTTTTTTTTTCAAGATTTTCTCTTTAGGCAGGGGATCTCTTGAGAAAACGTCTAGGTTACGTATGTAACCTCCGTTCCCTGATGGAGGGAACGAGACGTTGTGTCGAAGAAACGACACTAGGGGTCTCTCTTGAGCGCCGAAAGATACCTCTGATCTATGAAAAAAGGCCAATGAGAGTTGTCGAACAGTATTTGCATACTCCGCCTCCGGATACGGATATAAGAGCGAGAGAAATACGCTCGTTCATTCAGGATTTTTCTGAGGAGCCGAGAGTGTACCGGGCACCTCAGCGGCTCGGCTCAGCGACATGGCCAGGAAGACACGACGTCTCGTTCCCTCCATCAGGGAACGGAGGTTACATACGTAACCTAGACGTTCCCCGTCTGTCGCTCACTTCGACGTCGTGTCGAAGAAGGGACACTAGGTGTCCACTTCAAAACTCGCCATGCGCTGAGCCGTGTACGTGTACTGCTTACACAGAAGCGGGCAGGTATTTCTACGTGCACAGCAACCAACTGTGTTCAGACTGCACGTACTCTTCCCCAATGCCCCGAAAGAGTCGTCAGAATCCTTTTGGTCACCCTAGGGGGGAACAAGGTGACGCTCCCAACTAGGGAATGGGCCAAGCCTGGCTGGGCCTCTTTTCTCTCTATGTTTTCTCGGCATAGAGCAAGAGCAGCCGGGGCCCTTACCGCATCGAGAATTCCTATTCTTTCAGGGGGAAAAGACCCTGGGGAGGCCACACCCGCCCAGCAGGGGAGGTAAAGGTGGCAAAATACATCACATGGCCACTTTGGGCATGTGGGAAGAAATGGCGCGGTGGTAGATCCAACCTCGAGGAGGGGGGAGTGCTACAACACGGCGACCGGAGGGCAGCGAAGGACTGCCTAAGGGAGACGCGGGTCAGCTCGCAAGGTGACTGTACCGCGGAAATACACAAAGGAGGAGTCCCGTAGGAGGCCTGATCTGTGGAGCACCTATTCCAGTAGGGGTAGCCGGAGGTACCCGTAGTGGACTGGGCCGGCAAGTTCCTCCGCTGAACTGTTGCGGGCCCGAGAGGGCTAGGGAGGAATCAACCAGGGACCTAAGCCCTCTGGGAAAGAAGCGTACTGTTCTGCCTCGGAGAGGGAAACGGCGCTGGAAACAAGCGATTCACCCGGTCAGATCGTCGGCGTGTACCGAGTTCTACGGGCTCGGACCTGAGAGAACACGGGACGAGACTGACTCAACCCTGAGATTGTAAAACCTCGTAAAGGTGTTAGGTGTTGCCCAGCCCGCAGCTCTACAGATGTCTGCTAGCGAGGTGCCTCTAGCCAGTGCCCATGAGGAATCCACACTCCTGGTAGAGTAGGCTCGAACCCGCAAAGGGGGTGGCACGGCCTGGGTGTGATAGGCCAACTGAATGGCCTCCACCACCCAGTGAGACAGCCTCTGTTTGGAAACAGCGTTCCCTTTCTGCTGTCCTCCAAAGCAGACAAAGAGCTGCTCAGAACGCCTAAAGCTCTGGGTGCATTCCAGGTAGGCACGCAAGGCACGTACCGGACACAGCAGTGAGAGGGCTGGGTCTGCCTCCTCCCGGGGCAGCGCTTGTAGGTTCACAACCTGATCTCTGAAGGGCGTGGTAGGAACCTTGGGCACATAGCACGGTCGAGGTCTTAGGATCACATGAGTGTCTGCCGGACCGAACTCCAGGCAAGTGTCATTGGTAGAGAATGCTTGCAGGTCCCCGACCCTCTTGATGGAGGCGAGCGTGATCAGCAGGGCCATCTTTAAAGAGAGAGCCCTGAGTCCAGCTGATCCTAGCGGCTCGAAAGGGGATCTCTGAAGACCGGCGAGGACCACCGAGAGATCCCAGGAGGGGAACAGGTTTGGCCGGGAGGGATTTAACCTCCGGGCACCTCTTAGGAACCTGACGATTAAGTCGTGCTTACCCAGGGACTTTCTGTCTACTGGGTCGTGGTGAGCTGCGATAGCGGCAACATACACCTTCAAGGTGGACGGGGACAGCCTCCCCTCCAACCTCTCCTGTAGGAACAGCAGCGACCTGAGTCAGTGCTGGCTCCAAAGGAGGAGACGACGGGCGAGTTGCGACATGTGGCGGGAGTGTACGCCGCCTTGGCAATTTATGTATGCGACCACAGTGGTGCTGTCCGACCTGACCAGGACATGTTCGTCCCGAATTAATGGGAGAAACTGCCGCAGGGCTAGAAGGATGGTCAACAACTCGAGGCAGTTGATGTGCCAACGCAGCTGGGCCCTTTTCCAACAGCCTGAGGCTGCGCGCCCGTTGCAGACGGCGCCCCAACCCGATCTGGAGGCATCAGTCGTGACCAGGACGCGTCTGGACACCTGCTGTAGGGGTACTCTAGCCCGTAAGAAACGGAGGTCTGTCCAGGGGTTGAATGCTTTGCAGCAGGCGGGGGTGATGGCCGTGGCGCCATGCTCGTCTCGGGACTCCGGTCTGAAGCCAGTGTTGGAGTGGTCTCATATGCATCAACCCCAGTGGCGCGACCGCCGCGGAGGATGCCATATGCCCCAGGAGCCTCTGGAAAAGTTTTAAAGGGATCGCTGTGCCCGGCCTGAAGGTGGCGAGGCAGTTCAACACTGACTGGGCGCGCTCGTTGGTGAGACGCGCCGTCATTGAGACCGAGTCTAACTCCATCCCGAGAAGAGAGATGCTCTGAACTGGAGTGAGCTTGCTCTTTTCCCAGTTGACCTGAAGCCCCAAGCGGCTGAGGTGCCTGAGCACCTGGTCTCTGTGAGCGCATAGTGATTCTCGCGAGTGGGCCAGAATGAGCCAGTCGTCAAGGTAGTTGAGTATGCGGATGCCGGCTACTCGGAGCGGGGCAAGAGCTGCCTCTGCGACTTTCGTGAAGACGCGTGGAGACAGAGACAGGCTGAAGGGGAGGACTTTGTACTGATACGCCTGACCATAGAATGCAAACCGCAGGAAGGGGCGGTGTCGAGGCAGGATGGAGACGTGAAAGTACGCGTCCTTCAGGTCTACCGCTGCGAACCAATCTAGATGCCGGACGCAGGTTAGAATGTACTTCTGCGTGAGCATTTTGAATGGGAGTTTGTGCAACACTTGGTTGAGAACTCGCAGATCCAAGATTGGTCGTAAGCCGGCGCCTTTCTTGGGCACGATGAAGTACGGGCTGTAGAAACCCTCCTTCATCTCGGTTGGAGGGACAGGCTCTATCGCGTCTTTGGCCAGAAGAGTCGCGATTTCCGCGCGCAGGGACTGGGCGTGATCGCCGTGTACTGCGGAGAAGCGGACGCCCATGAAGGGGGGCGGGGGCCTGGCAAACTGAATTGCGTAAACGAGTCGGATGGTCCGGGCCAGCCAGCGAGACGGGTTGGGAAGTGAAAGCCATGCATCCAACCTCTGCGCTAGGGGCACCAAGGGGACGATTAATTTTGACGTACCCGGCGGGGCTTCGCAGCGGAGCGGAGCAGGTAGGGCAGCGTTGGGCGGCAATGGGGCGACCCGCTGCTGGGGTGCTGAGAAAAGACTCAAAGCACTTACCTTGCTCCGCACACCCGGCAGGGGGCGGGTTAGCCACTGAGGAGGAGGTCCGTAGGCGTCCTCTGGACTCGTCGGAACCGGCTGGCCGGGGAACAGTCGTGGGGCTGTAGACGGGTGGTCCGTGTCCAGGGAGCCGGGACTGTTGAGATCTAGAGGCAAAGTGCCGTGAGAACGGCATTTGCGGGCCAGGTGACCCAGAGACATAGGAAATAGCTCTTTTATTGAGAATGTGGGAACCGCACCCCCATCTAAGGGGGGAGGCAAATTAAATTGTTTAACAACAAAAGATTCTCCTCCCGGCCCTCCACCGGGGGACGGAGCGGTCTTACCACCTCCGGAGCTAACGTCTGTGTCACTGGGTCGTCCGTCTCAGGACCGCTTGGGAGCCTTACGGGTCCTCGAGGGAGTCCGGGAGATGGGGGGCGTCTGCTTCCTGCGGTGTGCTCGACGCTGGGGCTGAGAGCTGGGCCTGGGTTGAGGTGGAGCAGGTTTCTTAGCCGCAGGGGGACGCCCTCGGCGAGCAGACGGGGCAGTGGCCTTGGCGGCAGGTTTGCAGCGAGGCAGGATATGTGAGAAGGCCTCCGTCTGCTTCTTCACCTCAGAGAACTGCTGGGCGAAGTCCTCGATGGTGTTGCCAAAGAGGCCAAGCTGGGAGACAGGGGCGTCGAGGAAGCGAACTTTGTCGGCCTCGCGCATCTCGACCAGGTTGAGCCAAAGATGACGTTCCTGGACCACAAGGGTGGCCATCGCCTGTCCGAGTGCCTGCGCGGTGACCTTCGTGGCTCTGAGGGCGAGGTCGGTCGCTGAACGCAGTTCCTGCAGCACATCGGGGTCAGGGCTACCCTCGTGCAGATCTCTGAGCGCCTTGGCCAGGTGGACTTGCAGGAGGGCTATGGCGTGCAAGGCGGAGGCGGCCTGTCCCGCGGCGCTGTAGTCTTTGTGGTTGAACGAGGACGCAGTCCTACAGGCCTTGGAAGGGGGTACAGGGCGCCCGCGCCAGGTGGTAGGGTCACCGGGACAGAGATGGAGCGCAACTGCCCTATCCACCTGGGGAATCGCCGTGTACCCGTGGGCCTCTCCACCGTCGAGGGTAGCGAGAGCGGACGAGCAGGGCTTTTGACGGATGGAGAGTGGGGCTCTCCATGACGACGTCAGCTCGTCATGCACCTCCGGGAAAAACGGGACCGGGGGGGTGTGGCTGTGAGTGGCGCCCAGACCCCAGGAACCAGTCGTCCAACTGTGACGGGTGTGGGGAGGGTGGAGGTTTCCAGTCCAACCCCACCCCGACGGCCGCCCGGGCAAGCATGTCGGACATCTGCGCATCCGCCTCAACCTGGGCGTGCTGGCCCGAAGGCGGCAGCCCAGGGGAGGAGTCAGCGTCAGACACCGTGCTCTCCGATGGAGCGGCGAGCTCATTGGCTTCGAGCTCTAGAGGATAGGCAAATCGGCCCGGAGGCAAGTCGCCGTTACCTCGAGACTGGACGGAGGTCAGCGAGCGTGTCGGGGGGCGGGTGGTCCGAGGGGCGTACCCGGCGGAGCTGCACCCGCTGCCCTCCCCAAATCGCCTCCAGCACCAACCACATCCTCCTCAATCCCGTGGGAAGAAGGAGCGATACGGGGGGCGGCAGGAGTGACGTGCTTTCTGTTGAAAGCGAGCCGCGACCGCAACGCTGCCACAGAAATATTCTCGCAATGAGAACATGAACCGTCCACAAACGCTGCCTGTGGCCGTCAGAAGCGGAGAGCATTCTACCGCATCCAGGAACTACACAGGGTTTGAATGGCATCTTTATAAAGACGTGCCCTGAAAAGGGCGTTCAACACCACTGTGTATTGCTCTTTACGAGAAAATTGCTCTTTAATAACTCTTTTAGACACTGCGCTGTCGAAGCGCTCATGGGCAAACTGCACGCCGGCAGAGAAGGGAAAATCCGCTGAAGGTGCGCCGTAAATCCAACAGCAGCAGCGCGTCAGAGGATCAGAAGCAGGTTAAGTTGTGTGTAGCACAGCAGACAGCATTCACACGACCATCGGCTCCGAAGAAAATGACTGAATGAACGAGCGTATTTCTCTTGCCTTTATATCCGTATCCGGAGGCGGAGTATGCAAATACTGTTCGCCAACTCTCATTGGCCTTTTTTCATAGATCAGAGGTATCTTTCGGCGCTCAAGAGAGACCCCTAGTGTCGCTTCTTCGACACGACGTCGAAGTGAGCGACAGACGGGGAACGGCCTTACAAATGGTCTGCTTCCTGTGTGCTCAAAGAATTTTTCAATTGACATCAGATTTCCTCTTGTGTTGTATCAACCTTAATTATACCAGGGAACAAATATGATCCCCAGTCAGTATTATTACTATGATATTTCCTACAAAATATTACGTTTATTAGCATTTTTAACAGACTATAAAACAGCTTTTTTTTATCATATTTTCGAGTATTGCTTTTCCATTACAAAGCTTTAGTTTATAGATTTCTTTTATAATCAATAATAATTTTCTAAATAAACCTTAGCTTTGGTTTTAATTGCAATTTCAAAGAATGCATGACTTGTAGACCTACTCTCATTTATAATGGCTGTTAAACAAAAATTTAAGTAGTTTGCTATACAATACTGTTAGCCCAGAAGGCTCTTTTCTTCTTAGCCTCCCAGGGTGACATCTCTTAGAATTTAGCATACTTCTCTGATGGACAGAGGAAAAAACAGAAGTGAGGCACCGGCTGACCCATGCTCAATGCCTGGCAGGAAGAAACATTGTGTAAGGAATATTCAGATACTAATCCTCTGCTGCTTTAAAAGGTCATGTCAAGCTCAGCAATGGGCACAGCTCAAATGCAGACCTAGAAGCGTTTCCCAGTCTGCCATTCTAAGGTTCACGAGGTTCATGCATGTTTGCATGCGTGTGTGGGCAAGCGCTGTAATGGGTGAACAAGGTGGCACGCAATCTGTTTAAATAGTTTGTGGCAGCTCCATAACAAGAGCCTAGTACACACATCGGTGCTCAGTTATAGCATGCAGGTCATGGTAAATATCTCCAGAGATAAGATTAATTGAATATCTCGCAAAAAAGCAAGTTAAGAAAATATCAGTTCTTCGCAAGACCTATATCAAGCGCATGAGTGCTAAAAGCAAGTACACCATTCCGCCGAGCGGCTGGCTAACAATCTTCATGCTGTGACTTTCACTTATTGTTACAATCAGTTTCAATTTCCCAGCTCAATACCTGTAAGCACACATGAGACTTGCCTGTTGGATTCTAGTCATTATGTCTTTGTATGAAAGCCAAGGTCATCCAGTGTGCCTGGCAAGAAAATAAACAAATGTATGGTATTCAATGACCCCCATAACATGTTTCTCAACAGCCTCACATGGCTCTCAAAAGTCAACATCATTGTATGTGAATGAAATGATGGAATAGGCTCAGGTCCACAGCATCAATCTCTTGAAGGTACAAGGCCATGGACTGCTTTAGGAAACAAAATAAGGCAGGAATATACTCTTTTCATGTTATAGTCATAACACAAAAAACAAACAAAACATTTTATGTTTGAAAAGTGTCTCCGAATGTTGATCACTTCCACAGGATGTCAATAAATAAATAATTCCACAGAAGTGCCGAACCAATCTAATATCAACCCTGCATCGCTCACCTGTTCAGTTTTTACATTTAGAGTTTCTATGTTTCTGCTCTGCTCCATATAGTCTTCCCTCACATCTGAGAATGAAAAAAAAAAAATTAAGAATGGGATGGCAAGGGGGTGCCCAAGTTCCCAGGAGGGATCGGTCACAGTGGGATTAGACATTCAGACACAGCTGGGCACCTCTGTCTGGATGGGTCTATTCCATCAAATAGATGGCTATCTATTGTGAGTGTTGAACTAGTGGGAATAGTTGCTCTTAAGTATGCAGTAGGAAAGAGCCAAGGGACAAAGAGGCCACATGCACAGAATTGTGAAAAGCCAGGGAAACAACAACACAAAAATTGTGGTTACTTTGCAGGGCATTGCTTTAAAATACATAAGGTGGGAATAGGATAAGCCTTAAGCCTTGACAATTGATTATAGGTGCCTAGGGCAGCTAGAGAATATATATATATATATATATATATATATATATATATATATATATATATATATATATATATATATATATATATATATAAACTTTGACTTTCAATTTTAAATTTCAGTTTCAGAAACTTCCGTATTCTTTGGAACATTGGCACACTATTATCTAACAATTCCCAATCTGAATATGTGCTGCAGTTTCAGAAACCTAACACTTTAAGACCTCTTCACTGACGTGTATGGGACAAATGGAGACTCCAAGCAAAACATGCATGTTTACATTCATTCTTAAGGCTCTTTCTCATTCTTTCTAAATATGTTTTCAACCATCTCACAAATGCAGGCAAGACAGAATAACAGTTTGTTTAGGTTCTTTAGTTCAGGGCTGCAGGAAAGCCTTTAATATTGTGGCATATTATGTGACAGTTTACCATCACTATATTGTATAATTTCTCTATTTGTGAAATCTTTTTGCTGATGAAGAATAGGTTGAGAAATGGATGCAGCTCTTTCTGAGAATAAAACCATTAAAATAAGTAGTTAATTGTATTTGATTGTTCATTGCTTTGAAGAACATCATCCAATGAACTGCCCTCTCAGATGAACAATAGTCTATCTAACGCAGAGGTACTCAATAACTCCAGTGTTGGGGAGTAGCTAACTACATGTAGCGACGTTACTAACTTAACTACATTTTTCAGTAGATTGACAGTAGCTTAGCTGCTTTTAAAACTGTTTTTCTTTTCCAGTAGCAAACAATTTTTTTCCAGCAAGCAGCGGTGTAGCATAACCAAATGCTACATCATGTTGGTCAGATTATAACTAATAGCCTTCCTTATTGCATAGAAGCCATTTTACCGGCAAAACGTCCAACGATCTGGCAGCATATTTCTGTCTGCTGATCAGAATCAGGCAGTATCGTCGTCTTCTTTTGTAATGGCAGATCACAAAGAAAAATTATGTAATACCACCATCTACTGAGAGCTTATTACAGCTCACTTGGATAAGAAGAGATGTTGTGATGGTTATGTAAAGCGAGCAACCACAGTTTGTTTACCTTTATAAGATGTACAGGGGCAGGTAAATCTGAAAATGATAAAAGAACCATTTTATTCTACTATGAAACAAAGTATGTTTCAGACACTTTGTTCTTAATAGATCACACAACAGCATATTTACCTTTACAATTTTAAATAAAATCATTCAAAAAGTTAGAATTGCCTTTTGAGACATTTTATTTCTGTTCTAAATATGTTTATTTATTTTTTTTCTTATCATCTGTGCATTATTAGGAGCACCGGGTGAATTATTATTAGAATATTTATAAATATACAGTATATGTTATTATAATATTACTATCATGCAGAACTATTTTATTTCTCAATTTCTTAGCATTTAATTAACAATTATTTTAATGAAAATAAATAACATTATTGAATGATAAAATAATAAAATAAATAATTTATGGCATGTACTATTATGCAACAATCTAGGATGACCATCCATCTACTTTTTTTGGACCTGAACAAACCGAACAAATATTTGTAAAGCAACCTCTGTATGTGACCTGAAAAGCTGGCACTTGCATGTCAATGGCAAAAAAGTCAGAAAATACAATGAGAATGAAATGAGCATGAACCCAGCTGAGGGGAGAAACAAGCCCTGAGTCTTTATTCACATAGTATCCACACAAAATATTATGTGACAAGAGCAAAATATTGCCAGCCCAAGGAGTGTTTGTCATAAAAATTGGATCTTTAGGGAATTAGGCTACACCTGGCCACAGCAGGACTGAAAAGTGTAAAGTATAGTAAAGAAATGTATGTTTTTTGTTTTATACTGTTGTATTTAATGTTATCGCCATTATTAACTGTATTAATATTACTATTCATTAAAAGTATTAAATACATTTAATATATTTGTAGCACGGAGGAGGGCGGGGCCGGGTAGGAATGAAGCACGCCCGGACCCCAATCAGCCTAATGAAGCGAGCAAGGTGTATGGATGACTGGAGCTCCGGTTCTTGCCTCCGTCTTGCCCATCTTAACCCCTTTTCAATATTTAATAAAACACATTAAAGGGATACTTCACCTCTGGGAAGATGAATGTGTATTTAAAATTGGTCATTTATATAGTATAAATGTGAAATTATTTTTGAATTTGAAGCATTCTAGACTGAGAAAAGGCAGAAAATGTATTTTTTACACATGTGGCTGAAAGACAACAACTCCCAGAATGCACTTGCTTTGCTGCCCTTACGAGGCCACTCCCAAACCACACCTACCGGTTACAGGCGGCAGTATCTGAAAATATGATACAACTAGGCTTGTATTGATACATCGTGACTCTATAAATCGTGAGTTAGTTCATAAATTGACTGACTATGCGGGAAGAACATTATAATTCCGGGTGTCCAAACTCTGTACATGACGTCTTAGTAACAAAAAGAAAAACAAACAAAATACTCACTTTACACTAAGCCGTCCGTTTGTCCCTGCGGGCTTTGGCTGGCGTTTCCAATTTATCTTCGGGATCCTAAAATAAGTTTCCAGGACTCCCCTGTCCATGTGTAATACAAAACTTGGGTGCTCAGTTATACATGCTCATGTTATCGGTGCAGTTTCATCAGCGGATTCAGCGATCTCGTCCAGAAGAAAATGGCATCGCTCAAATTCGCGACAGCAATAGGACTCTCTATCTGTTTCCATAGGCGCACAGCGAGAGCACTGACACCACCAGTCCGCCCCAACTCGAGTCTGAATATAATTTAACACTCTCTTCCTCCTGCCTGCCAAGCAGGTTTTGCTCCCCTGCTACAGCGGCTGCTCCAGCCTCTGTTCATCGCTGTATTGCGGCTCGTACAGGTAGCGCGAGCATCAGATTCTCGCAACAGATCTTCGAAATCCCCTTCTGCCATTTCAACTTCAAAACTACATTCCGCCATCGTGATTAGCCTACTTGTATACAAACTTTCTACACAGAGCAAGAGCCTGTTTTCTTAGCTTCTACAGAAAGATGGCTGACACTATCTTCACATTCTGCGAGTGAGATCCCGCCCCATATGGGCGTGGTGAAAACATGTGGAATACTGGCTGTAGTTTTAAGCCTCTGGACCAAAAATCCTCCGATGACGCAAAATGACGATTTTTGCATCATCGGAGGATTTTTTCCAGACTAAAAATAAATAAATCTCTCGTCTCAGGGGGATATGAGGGGGGGGAGCTCGGTAATTCGAAAATACTACTGGTTTTCTACTGATACAAAGCTTAATGCTAAATCCTGAAGTAACCCTTTAAATGTATTTAATGAATACATTAATTAATTAGTGTAATTAATATTATTGGTTTAAGTTAACATAAAAAAAATATTGCCTCATTAAGTAGCTTCAATGTAGCTTGTTACTATTTGATAGTAACATGTAGTGTAGCTAACTATCTTTTCAAAAGAGTAGCTTGACTGTAGCTTAACTACTTAAAATTCTGAGTAGCTTGTTACTTATCAAACTACAGTTCCCCGTCTGGCGCTCACTTTGACGTCGTGTCGAAGAAGCGACACTAGGGGTCTCTCTTGAGATTCTCTCCGTAAAAGAGTTTATTTCTCTGAAAGAGCATTACTCAGCGGTGTTGAACGTCCTTTTCAGGACGCGTCTTTATAAAGATGTAATTTCCGCCCCTGTGTAGTTTCTGGATGCGGTGATTTCTCCCCACCTCTCTCGGTCATAAAACACTGTCTTGCATGCCTGGGCTGCGATCACACGCAGGCAGCGTTTTATGAATGGTTTCATGTTCTCAGTGCGAGAACATAGCCATGGCAACATTGCGGTCATGTGGCTTTCTTTTGTAATGAGAGAAAGCCGTTTCAGCCGCCCCCCGCGCCTCGCCTCCTTCCTACGGTATTGACGCAGGCGCCGCGGGCGATGAACACGATTTGGGGACAATGACGGGCTCTGTTCGCCGGGTAAACCCCCTCGAACCTCCCGCCTCCCCGGCACGCTTGTTTGCTTCCGTCTGAGCCCGGGATGAGCATTCTCTCCAATGGTTCATCTTCTCAGTGTGAGAACATGGCCGTTATAGCATTGCGGTCGCACGGCTTTCTTTTGTAATGAGAGAAAGCCACTTCAGCCGCCCCCCGCGCCTCGCCTCCTTCCTACGGGATTGACGCAGGCGCCACGGGCGATGAAGGCGATTCAGGGAATATGACGGGCTCTGTTCGCCGGGTAAACCCCCTCGAACCGCCCGCCTCCCCAGCACGCTTGCTTGCTTCAGAATTGGATGACATCACCGCTGCATCGGAGAGCGTTACAGCGGCATCGGATGCTGATCGCTCGCCTGGGCCGCCACCTTCGGGTCTGCCGCCCAGCCTGAGCCTGACGCACGGAGATCCGCTATGCTTTCCCGGGCTACTTGATCGGTCCCGCGGGCAGGTGCGCCGCTCACAGCCACACCCCCCCATTCCTTTCTTCCCGGACGTGCACGACGAGTTGAGCAAAGCCAAGGCTTCTTCGCTCCTCCACTCTCACTACCCTCGCGGTGGAACGGTCCCAGACCGCTTCCACTCTGCACGCCACGGCCCTTCCTTCAAAACTTGCACCTTGGGTAGTCCTGTTCTTGATGTGCTGCAGGAACTGCGCTGGATGACCAACCGCGCCCCCAGACCACGGAGGTCAGAAGCGCCGGCACTCGAACAGGCGATGGCCACCCCTTGTGGTCCAGAAACGCACCTGTGGACTGGACCTGGTCGAAATGCGGGAGGCAGACAAGGCACACCTTCTCCCACACCCCCGTTTCCCAGCTCCGTCTATTCGGCGCCACCGTTGACGTCTCTGCCCAGCAGTCCTCAGCGGTGAGGCAGACGGAGGCCACTGCACATCCTGCCCCGCCGCAAGCGTGCCGCCATGGGCCATGCCCCGTCTGCTCGCCGAGGGTGTCCTCCTGCGGCTATGAAACACCCTGCTCCGCCTCAACCTGGGCCCAGCTCTCAGCCCCAGCGTCGAGCACTCTGCAGGAAGCGGACGCCACCGTCTCACGGACCCCCTCAAGGACCCGGAAGGCTCCCAGGCTGTCCGTAGATGCTCAACCCAGGGACCAAAATGTTAGCTCCGGAGGTGGTAAGACCGCTCCGTCCCCGGTGGAGGGCCGGGAGGAGAATTTTTTTTGTCGAATTAGTTTTCACATTCTCATATTCTCTGTAACGAGCTATTTCCTTTTGTCGCTGGGTCACCTGGCCCGCAAATGCTGTTCCCACGGCACTCTGCCACCAGATCTCAGCAGTCCCGGCTTCCTGGACACGGACCACCCGTCTCCAGCCCCACGACTGCCCCCCCCCCGGCCGGCCGGTTCCGACCAGTCTAGAGGACGCCTACCCGAGACCTCCTCCTCAGTCGCTAACCCGCCCCCTGCCGGGTGTGCGGAGCAAGGTAAGTGCTTTGAGTCTTTCTCAGCACCCCAGCTGCAGGTCGCCCTGTCACCGCCCAACGCTGCCCTACCTGCTCTGCCCCGCTACGAAGCCCCGCTGGGTACGTCCAAATTAACCGTCCCCTTGGTGCCCCTAGCGCAGAGGTTGGATGCGTGGCTTTCACTTCCCAACCCGTCTTGCTGGCTGGCCCGGACCATCCGACTCGGTTACGCAATTCAGTTTGCCAGGCCCCCGCCCCCCTTCATGGGCGTCCACTTTTCCGCAGTACACGGCGAACACGCCCACTCTCTGCGCGAGGAAATCGTGACTCTTCTGGCCAAAGACGCGATAGAGCCTGTCCCTCCAACCGAGATGAAGAAGGGTTTCTACAGCCCCTACTTCATCGTACCCAAGAAAAGCGGCGGCTTACGACCAATCTTGGACCTTCTCAACCGAACGTTGCACAAACTCCCGTTCAAGATGCTCACGCAGAAACACATCTTAACCTGCGTCCGGCATCTAGATTGGTTCACAGCGATAGACCTGAAGGACGCGTACTTCCACGTCTCCATCCTGCCCCGACACCGCCCCTACCTGCGGTTTGCATTCGGGGGCCAGGCGTACCCGTACAAAGTCCTCCCCTTCGGCCTGTCTCTGTCTCCTCGCGTCTTCACGAAAGTCGCAGAGGCAGCTCTTGCCCCGCTCCGAGAAGCCGGCATCTGCATACTCAACTACCTCGACGACCGGCTCATTCTGGCCCACTCGCGAGAGTTACTATGCGCCCACAGAGACCAGGTGCTCAGGCACCTCAGCCGTCTGGGGTTTCAGGTCAACTGGGAAAAGAGCAAGCTCACCCCAGTTCAGAGCATCTCTTTTCTCGGGATGGAGTTAGACTTGGTCTCAATGTAGGCACGTCTCACCAACGAGCGTGCCCAGTCAGTGTTGAACTGCCTCGCCGCCTTCAGGCCAGGCACAGCGGTCCCCTTAAAACTTTTCCAGAGGCTCCTGGGGCATATGGCGTCCTCCGCGGCAGTTGCGCCGCTGGGGTTGATGCATATGAGGCCGCTCCAACACTGGCTCTAGACCCGAGTCCCGAGACGAGCATGGCGCCACGGCACGCACTGGGTAACAATCACCCCCGCCTGCCGTCAGACATTCATCCCCTGGACAGACCTCTGTTTCTTACGGGCTGGAGTGCCCCTACAGCAGGTGTCCAGACGTGTCCTGGTCACGACCGACACCTCCAGATTGGGTTGGAGCGCCGTTTGCAACGAGCACGCAGCCTCAGGCCGTTGGAAAGGGGCCCAGCTGCGTTGGCACATCAACTGCCTCGAGTTGTTGACCGTCCTTTTGGCCCTGCGGAAGTTTCTCCCGTTAATTCGGGACGAACACATCCCAGTCAGGTCGGACAGCACCACTGTGGTCGCGTACATAAATCGCCAGCGCAGCGTACACTCCCGTCACATGTCACAACTTGCCCGTCGTCTCCTCCTTTGGAGCCAGCACCGACTCAAGTCGCTGCGTGCCACTCACATCCCCGGCAACCTCAATGTGATAGTGGATACGCTGTCATGACAACGCTTGCCTGGCGGAGAGTGGAGGCTTCACCCCCACTCGGTTCAGCTGATTTGGGAACGGTTCGGCAAGGCCCAGGTAGACCCCTCTGCCTCCCGAGAGACCTCCCACTGCCCGCTCTGGTACGCCCGTTCAGAGGCTCCCCTCGGGGCAGATGCACTTGCACACAACTGGCCGGTGGGGCTGCGCAAGTACGCATTCCCCCAGTGAGCCTTCTTGCACAGGTGCTGTGCAAGGTCAGGGAGGACAAGGAACAAGTCACTCTCGTGGCTCCTTACTGGCCCACCCGGGCCTGGTTCTTGGACCTTGTACTCCTCGCGACAGCCCCTCCCTGGCGAATTCCCCTGAGGAAGGATCTTCTTTCTCAGGGACGGGGCACGCTCTGGCATCCGCACCCAGACCTTTGGAACCTCCACGTATGGCCCCCGAACAGGATGCGGAAGATCTAGCTGGTCTACCACCCACGGTCGTAGCCACGTTCAACCAAGCCAGAGCCCCTTCTACCAGGCAACTCTAACGCCCTGAAATGGCGTCTGTTCGTGAATTGGTGTTCTTCCCGGGCAGAAGACCCACAGAGGTGCGCAGTTAGGTCTGTGCTCCTGTTCCTACAGGAAAGGTTGGAGGGGAGGCTGTCCCCATCCACCTTGAAGGTGTATGTTGCCACTATCGCAGCTCACCACGACCCAGTAGACAGCAAGTCTCTGGGTAAGCACGACTTAATCGTTAGGTTCCCAAGAGGTGCCCGGAGGTTAAACCCCTCCCGGCCAAACCTGTTCCCCTCCTGGGATCTCACGGTGTTCCTCGCCGGTCTTCAGAGATCCCCCCCCCGAGTCGCTAGAATCAGTTGGCTCAGGGCCCTCTCCTAAAAAGACGGCCCTGCTGATCGCACTCACTTCCATCAAGAGGGTCGGGGACCTGCAAGCGTTCCCTACTAACGACACTTGCCTGGAGCTCGGTCCGGCAGATACTCATGTGATCCTAAGACCTCGACTGGGCTATGTGCCCATGGTTCCTACCACGCCCTCTGGAGATCAGGTAGTGAACCTACAAGCGCTGCCCTGGGAGGAGGCAGACCCAGCCCTCTCACTGTCGTGTCCGGTACGTGCCTTGCGTGCCTACCTGGAACGCACCCAGAGCTTCAGGCGTTCTGAGCAGCTCATTGTCTGCTTTGGAGGACAGCAGAAAGGGAACGTTGTCTCCAAACAGAGGTGTCTCACTGGGTGGTGGATGCCATTCAGTTGGCCTATCACACCCAGGCCGTGCCCCCCCCTTTTTTTGCGGGTTCGAGCCCACTCTACTAGGAGCGTGGCATCCTCATGGGCACTGGCTAGGGGCACCTCCCTAGCAGACATTTGCAGAGCTGCGGGCTGGGCAGCACCTAACACCCTTACGATCTCAGGGTTGAGTCAGTCTCGTCCCGTGTTCTCTCAGGTCCGAGCCCGTAGAACTCGGTACACGTCGACGATCTGACCGGGTGAATCGCTTGTTTCCAGCGCCGTTTCACTCAATCCGATGTAAAACAGTACGCCTTCTTTCCCAGAGAACCTAGGTCCCTGGTTGATTCCTCCCTAGCCCTTCGGGCCCGCAGCAGTTCAGCGGAGGGACTTGCTGGTCCAGTCCACTATGGGTACCCCAGGCTACCCCTACTGGAATAGGTGCTCCACAGATCAGGCCTCCTACGGGACTCCTCCTGTGTGTACTTCCGCGGTACGGTCACCTTACGAGCTGACCCGCGTCTCCCTTAGGCAGTCTTTGAGGTCTCCTCGAGGCGGGATCTACCACCGCGCCATTTTTCCCACATGTGACCAAGAGGCCATGTGATGTATTTCGCCACCTTTACCTCCCCTTTCGGGTGGGTGTGGCCTCCGCAGGGTCTTTTCCCCCTAAAAGAATAGGGATTCGGGAATAAGACCCCCTTCCCTCGATGCGGTAAGGGCCCCGGCTGCTCTTGCTCTATGCCGAGAAAACATAGAGAGAAAAGAGGCCCAGCCAGGCTTGGCCCGTTCCCTAGTTGGGAGCGTCACCTTGTTCCCCCCTAGGGTAACCAAAAGGATTCTGACGCTTTTTCGGGGCATTGGGGAAGAGTACGTGCAGCCTGAGCACAGTTGTTCGCTTGTGCACGTAGAAATACCTGCCCGCTTCTGTGTCAGCAGTACATGTACACGGCTCAGCGCATGGCAAGTTTTGAAGTGGACCCCTAGTGTCGCTTCTTCGACACAACGTCGAAGTGAGCAGCAGACGGGGAACGTCTCGGTTGCGTATGTAACCTCCATTCCCTGATGGAGGGAACGAGACATCGTGTCTTCCCGGCCACGTCGCTGAGCCGAGCCGCTGAGGTGCCCGGAACACTCCCGGCTCCTCAGAAAAATCCTGAATGAACGAGCGTATTTCTCTCGCCTTTATATCCGTATCTGGAGGCGGAGTATGCAAATACTGTTCGCCAACTCTCATTGGCCTTTTTTCATAGATCAGAGGTATCTTTCGGCGCTCGAGAGACCCCTAGTGTCGCTTCTTCGACACGACGTCTCGTTCCCTCCATCAGGGAACGGAGGTTACATACGTAACCGAGACGTTTCAACTTCCCCAACACTAAAATAATTAATTGTGCAAAAAACACTGTGGTCGGCAAAAAACAAACAAACATGTTTATCATCATTGCAAGACAGCTGGTGTTTTATGTAAGGTTGCATTTTCTTTTACCTTGTGTAGATTTGTTCATGGTTTTCGAGGGTGAGCGTAAGTTTCCCTATTTTGGATAGCTTCAACCAAGTGAAAGATTAATTTGCACCAAATAAATTTGATTGAGTTTGTTTATGCAAAGCATTTGATGTCGATAAAAACAAAAGGGTTTTCTCCTCCTTAAAAAGGTTGAATATTCTATTTATTTTGCTATCTTTTTCTGATTTTCTAGTTGTAATGCAATTAACCATGGTGTTACTACAGTAATATGCTGTTAATATAGGAACTATGGTTAATTTTGAGGTTACTGTAAATTTACAACAAAATACCATGGTGAAACTGGTTACTGTAGTAAAAAAAATGTGATTTTATCCAAGATAAAGTTTGGGTTAGGTTTAGGGGTTGGGGTTAATGTAGTGTGTCTACAATTAAACACGCTGCAGTTATGTCCATATACTATATATTAGTATGTAAATATGGGTGCAAATAGTATCTGACACTATTTGTACCAGGGTGCAATTATCTACAATTATTTGCACTGGGGTGGAATTTGCATATATCACTATTTGCACTGGGGTGGAAATAGCATATACCACTATTTGCACCAGGGTGCAAATAGCATATGCCTTTTTTTAAACAGTGGTACACACTTGATTTTCTAAGAGGGAAAAACACTTTGCTTGCTAGAATTTTGGACCTTATTCTCAGTAGCGCAATTTGTTTTTCTCCCCTTTTCTCCCCAATTTGGAATGCCCAATTCCCAATATGCTCTTATAAGTCCTTGTGGTGGCATTGTGACTCGCCTCAATCCTGGTGGCGGAGGACGAATCTCAGTTCCCTCCACCTCTGAAACAGTCAATCCACGCATTTTATAACGTGGCTTGTTAAGTGCTTTACTACGGAGACATAGTGCATGTTTAGGCTTCACGCTATTCTCAGCGGCACCACGCGCCCCACTGAGAGCAAGAACCAAATTACGGTGACCATGAGGAGGTTACCCCATGTGACTGTACCCTCCCTAGCAACTGGTCCAATTTGATTGCTTAGGAGACCTGGCTGGAGTCACTCAGCATACCTGGATTCGAACTTGTGACTCCAGTCAGTGTCTTTACTCGCTGAGCTACCCAGGCCTCTCTGAAGTGCCATCATACCATAACTTCAATGGCACACATGGGATAAAGCTATATAAAGTTCTTAGATCCCATCTGATTTTCCACAATTAATTTTGCCAGGAGTTTTTTTCTATTAAATTTTCATGGAAAGATATTTTTTCAATATTTTTTTTTGTCTGAGCAATGATACAAAAACACATTAAAAATACAGCACAGCCCATTGAAGAGGCTGTACGTCTAACACACACAACATCTTTGTCATTCCCATCAAAAATCAAAGATGGCGCTGCTGTGAATAATGTAGTAATATTTTAGCAGACAGTGTTGAGGCTTTCATCTTCAAGTCACGTCTGTCTGCCAACATTTGCAACAACAACAAAAATAATCTCAGTGGAGATGTCACTTAGATGCATGGTATCGACAACAACCACAGAAAACTGTATACTCAATCAGACATCACTCAAGTATTTTGCTATGTCTCTTTGAATGTTAATATAGACTATTATTCTACCCATGTACTTGGTCATGGGGTCATGTGGTGCAAGTAAGCTTCTCATGTTTGACCTCATCTTGCCCTTTGACTGTTCATCGACTTGCTTTTGACTTTCTCATTGTTTATCTGAATCCACAAAAATCTTTAAAGGGATAGTTAATCCAAACATGATAATTCAAACCCATTTGACTTTCTATCTAATGCAGAACACAAAAAGAGAATGTTTTAATAAATATCCAGTCTCTTTTTTAATAAAAATATTTTTTCAGTAAAAATCTTGATGTTTACTGTGCATTAATTAGCACTATGACATAATATTGTTAACAGTGGCTCAGGTATTTGTATGATAATTTTTATATTGTTTAGTGATGTATGACACTGCAAACAAGCTTCTCTCACGCAATCAATAATAAATGTGCAACCGATGTCAGAAACACAAATTATTCCGAAACATAAATAAACACTCAAAATTGTTACATCTTTTAAATCCAAATTTACTATATTCATGAAGACCTCTACATTACTAGTAGATTACATGCAAGGAATCTAAAGAATTTTAAAAAAGGCTGATGAATCTCTATAATCTCGTCTCTGAACCAGGACTAGTCTGGGGTGTGTGAGAGGATAAGGGTGAGGGTAGCCAGCAACATGCATGGGATTTACAGGTTGAGAGCAGTGAATCATCAATTTCTTTCTTTCTTTCTTTCTTTCTTTCTTTCTTTCTTTCTTTCTTTCTTTATTTCTTTCACATACCATTACCAATAACCAGCACCACTGTGTTTCACCTCTGCTGCCATAGCAACAGCTCTGTTGACTCGTGTTTCTCCTGGGAGAGAACTGGCCAGAAGAGAGAGAAAAGCTTCACACTCAAACTGATTTTAACACACACATCACAGTCACTCACTCATTCTCTCTGGGCACATATGTTGTATTACACAAGCATAAAGAAAAACTTTATTATTGTAGACACAGGAGTTAAAGTTATTTTTTTCTTCAGTTAAATATTTGTATCCCTAAAGAAATTTAAAATACGTTTAGATAACACTTTATAATAATGGTCCATCATTAATAGGTAACTATGCAGGGATTAATGAAGGATTAATGAGATGTACTACATTAACACTTTAGTTACTACTATTAACTAATATGGAAACATGATTAACCAATCAGTAAGTAATAGCAAGCTGATGAATGTTGATGAGGTAGTTCACGGTTAGGTAATCAATTATTACTGAATTTCATCTGTCTCATTGATAACTATTAACTTTGTCTAATTTAATCTCATTTATGTACAAATTAATTACTAATCCAAACAATAAGATGTGCCTAAAATGTGAATGATTATGTTTTTTATTGTGAAAAAGATCATGCATGGGTTATTTGTGAGAATTGATTTATGAATATAACAAGTCACTAAATCAAGGCTACAGTGTTTGGTAGAGTAACATAGTCAAGGATGTAACCACATATTTGGGACTGATGGGGTCCAAATGTAATAAATTCATAATTAACTATGGTTAAAACTATATCAATAGACTTCAGTTCTTAAAGTCTTCAGTGTGAATGCCCACTGCTGTGATTGTGTACATCTTTGCATGTGGAATAAGTGTAAATGCCCGCGCCAAACTTCGGATGGTTAAAAAAATGACAACCGGAGGAATTCATCCATACATGTTTGAACCAGATTCTAATCCCGAATTTGAAGAAAAGATACCCCTATACAAACACCATGGATATCAAATAATATCAAGTACCAAATAAAGTGTAAATACATGGTGCTTTCACATTTATAACTGTGAAAGGATACACTTACCGTGCAAAATGTAAACTTATACCTATATATTCACAGGTGTTTGATGCACTGTCGTTCGTCATATAATCATCTTTCATCATATATTCAGTGTATTGACAAACTCATTCAATATATTGATATCAATACTCTTTAGGTGCATCTGTGGCAATTGTGCCATCATGCCAACAGAACAAGAAAATATATGCTGCTTAGAGATCCCTGTGCATTAAAATTAATATATGAGCATTTAAAATCACTAGGATCAAATCAAATACTCAGTACACATGTAACAGTCTGCAATATATGAAGCAAAACTATTTACATGGATACTCACACTTGTTTGTTGCGACATCACTGTCTGGTCCAAAAGAGTTGGCACTGCTTCAACTTTAAATGTAAGTCTCTCTGCAAAGCCTTCTTCAAACTGTAACTTGTTTAAGAAAGAATCATCTGTAAAAATGAAGCGAGCAAACAAACACTTTCTTTCCGACAGCATCCGAGACAAAAAAATTAACGTCCGTCACTCTTTCTTAATGTTGGGATCCAAGGGGGCATCCACTATCCAGTGGGCAAGCCTCTGTATGGAGACAGCGTTTCCTTTCTGCTATCCACCGAAGCAGACAAAGAGCAGCTCAGAACGTCTAAAGCTCTGTGTGTGATCCAAGTAGATGCACAAAGCACAGACTGGATACAGCAATGATAAGGCGGGGTCTGCCTCCTCCTGGGGCAGCCAATGCAGGCTCACCACCTGATCCATAAAAGGGGTTGTGGAAACCTTGAGCACATAGCCTCAGGGTCTCAGTATCTCGGCCTTCCAGACCAAACTCTAGGCACTCTTCACTGACAGAGAATGATTGCAAGTCCCCAACCCTCTTGATGGAAGTGAGAGAGGTTAGGAGGGTGGTCTTCAATGAGACAGCCTTTAACTCGACTGACTCTATGGGCTCAAACGGGGCTTTCTGTAAGCTTAAAAGGACCACGGAGATGTCCCATGAGGGAAAGAGGCACGGCCTAGGAGGGTTCAACCTCCTGGTGCCTCTCAGGAAACTGATGATCTGGTCATGCTTACCGAGAGACTTGCCTTCAACAGCGCTGTGGTGTGCTGCTATAGCAGCCACATAGACCTTGAAAGTGGAGGGGGACAGCCGCCCATCCAACTTCTCTTACAGGAAGCAAAGCACTGACCCGACTGCGCACCTCTGGGTTTTTTCACTATGGGAAGAACACCACTTAGCAAAGATTCGCCACTTCAGGGAATGCAGCTGTCTTGTAGAAGTAGCTCTGGCATGAGTGATCATGTTAATCACTGCGGGCGGTAAACCCGGTCTTCCACGTCCCGTCCAGGGACCAGACATGGAGATTCCTGAGGTCTGGGCATGGGTGCCAGGGGGTGTCCCGTCCCTGAGAAAGAAGGTCCTTTCTTTCTTGAGGAGTGTGAGGTCATAGAACCAGGTATGGGTGGGCCTATACAGAACCACGAGAATGACCAGCTCCTCGTCCTCCCTGACCTTGCACAGAACCTGTGCAAGGTCAGAACCTGTGCAAGTAGAACTCGTGGGGGGCAACTCGAACTGGGGGGCAACTCGTATTTGCGCAACCCACAGGAACAGCTGTGTGCCAGCGTGTCTGTACCGAGGGGAGCTCCTGTCAGGGCATACCAGAGTGGGCAGTGGGAGGATTCCCGGGAGGCGAACAGGTCTACCTGTGCCTTGCTGAATTGACTCTAAATCAGCTGGACCACCTGGAGGTGGAGTCTCCACTCTCCCCTGAGCACCATATGCCACGAAAGAACATCTGCTGTGGCATTGAGGTTGCCAGGGATATGAGTAGCCCGCAGCAACCTGAGTCACAGCTGACTCCTGAGGAGGAGGTGACGGTGAGTTGCGACATGCGATGCGAGCGTCATCTGCCTTGTCGTATATAATCCAATGTCATCGTGTTGTCCGTCTGGACCAACACGTGCTTGCCCTGGATCAACGGCTATAGCCTCCACAGAGCGAGCATTACTACAGCAACTCGAGACAGTTGACGTGCCAAAGCAGACGAGGTCCTGTCCAGGATGCTGTATGAGAACTCCAGCCCGTAGGAACACAAGGTCTGTCCAAGGCCTGAAAAGGTGATGGCAGGCGGGGGTGAGAGCCACGCGATGTGTGCCTCAGCCCCATGTGTACCTCGGGACTCAGAGGGACCGACATTGCCACCTGTATAAGATCAAGCAGTTCAGCACCAGCTATCACTGACTCTGAGCTTAACTCCATACTTAGAAAAAAGATGCTCTGAACAGGGGAGAGCTTGCTCTTTTCCCAGTTCACCCGAAGCCCTAAACGGCTAAGGTGTATGAGCACCAGGTCCCTGTGTGCACACAGTAACTCTCGAGAGTGTGCTATAATCAGCCAGTCATCAAGTTAATTGAGTATGCGAACACCCACTTCCCTTAACGGGGCAAGGTCTGCCTCTGCGACCTTCGAAAAGACATGAAGGGACAGGGATAAGCCGAAGGGGAGGACCTTGTACTGATAAGACGACCGCCGAATGTGAACCATAAGAAGGGTCTGTGTTGAGGTAAAATTGTGACGTGAATGTACGCGTCCTTCAGGTCTAACACGTAAACCAATCTTGATGCCGGATGCACGTCAAAATGTGCTTTTGCATCAGCAGCTTGAACGGGAGTTTGTGCAAGGCTCGGTTCAGAACTTGCAGTTCCAAGATTGGTCACAACCCACCACCCTTCTTGAGAATGATGAAGGAAGGGCTGTAAAACCCTTGTCTCACCTCGGCTGGAAGGCAAAACTCTATTGCGCCCTTCTGTTGGAGGACCGCAAACTCCACCTGCAGGATGGCGGTGCTTTCATCCTTCACTGACGTGAAGAGATCCTTGCAGAACCGGGGCGACAACTGGCTAATTGAATCGCATAGTCGATTTGGATGGTTCTGGCCAGCCAGCGTGACGGGTTGGAAAGCGATAGCCACGTGTCCAAACTCTGGGCAAGGGGCACTAATGGAAGGATCGAATCTGATGTTCCTGGGGGTGGGGCCTCATGGTGGGGCAGGGAGTGCCACATCAGGGAGTGGTGCTCAGACCCAAGGCGGCCATGCCAAGGGGACCCTTGAAGCACTTACCTTGCTCATGCTTAGTGGGCCAGCGAACAGAAAATAAAAAGGGAACAAAAAATTTTCCTACCGGCCCACTGGGGATGGAGTGGTCTGGCTACTAGCTTCGGAGTTTCCACAGATGTCTCGATCCTTGAGTGTCCCATTTCAGGGGCGCTTGGGAGCCCTCCTAGGGGTCTTCGCATCTGGCCATGAAGCGGGGGGCATCCCTCTCTTGCAGGGGGCTCTATGCCGGTGCTGAGGGCTGGGCACGGTCTGGAGCGGAGCAGGTTGAGTTTGTGTTGCCACAGGCGGACGCCCTTGGTGAACAGATGGGGTGCGCACTCTTGAGCCGCGCCAGGGAAAGATATGCTGAATGGCCTCCGTCTGTTGCTTCACCGCCAAGAACTGCTGGGTGATGTCTTCGACGATGTCGCCGAAGAGCCCAGCCTGGGAGATTGGCACATTAAGGAACTGTGCCTTATCCACGTCCCTCATCTCGACCAGTTTCAACCACAGGTGGCGCTCCTGAACCACAAGCATAGACATCATCTGCCCGATTGCGTGCGCTGTGACCTTAGTTGCACGGAGAGTGAGATCGGTTGCCAAGTGCAGCTCTTGTAGCACACCGGGATCAGAACTACCCTTGTGCATATGTTTTAAAGCCTTGGCCTGATTTACCTGTAAGAGGGCCATGGCATGCAGGGCGGAGGCGGCCTGACTGGCAGCGCTGTAAGGTTTAGTCACCAGAGAGGACGCCTCGCTCCAAGGCCCACCTCATCATCCATCAACATAACAGATATCCTGATTTAACAGAGGCCCAGGACATTGGAATGAACTTTCTACAAAGAGCCAAAGAACCAAGCCATGCAAGGAAACGCAATGACATGGAAGTACATATCTTTTGCTGAAAATGCTGGTGTATTATTTAAATACTTTGGGTAATCCGATTGCATATCAATTTAGACTTAAAGAAGGATAAATGGTTTTTAAGGCATTGTCTACAGACTCCAAAAAGTTCCTTTTCTCTGTATTGATCATTTATTTCACATTCTGTCACTTTTCTCACCAGCTGTTTCTTGTTGTATGTGTTAGATTAGTTTATGATAAGAATAGCAATAAAGTTTGTTTGTATTCAAAGATAATTTGACTGTGGTATATTTTGATAAATAATCTTGTCACAAGATTTTAAAAGATCTTGCTTCAAAGCTATACCTAAAATATGTGTGATATTATTTTCAGTATGCCATGAGAATAATATTACTCAATAAGTGAATTAATCATATTTTCCTTATTAAAGCTAATTCCTTACAATAGAAATTGTGAGCGGCTACAACGATATGTTGTATTATGATTATAATGGTGAATTTTATTCAATTGTGTGTGTGTGTGTGTGTGTGTGTGTGTGTGATAGTCCACCCAATGAGGGGTGAGACCTCAAACACAACCGTCAGTAGGTGTGGTCCTCAGCCAAAATCAAGTTGTTATGAACCAGCGGATTAATATACTGTTTTGATAAGGATTTTAGTTCCATAAGAGTTCATTTGTAGACAGTGCTAACCTGTAGCTTTTGGCCACAAGGAAAGGTAAAGCTCTTTAAAAAAAGCTCAGGTTAAACAGACCAACCACTTAGACAGGAAGAACCATCTGACTGACATGTAAAGTGATCCAGTTTAGGGGCGTAATATTTATATATTATATTAGGTCATTCTCATTATTGCTTGGTATAACAGAAAACTACTGCTTTTGTGTGATGCTGCATCAACACTGCTAGGTGTAAGAATAAGCCCAAGACAGTTACCATATCAGCCAGTACAATTTAAGCTCTTCAGATTTCCTGTATTGAGAAATAACAATACAAATTCACACTACAAATTTCACTAAATACCATTACAATACAGACACAAATGTTTGCATAAAAACTGATCATAAACACAATCTTTTTTTTACTTCAGGCCACACATTTCATATATCACTCAGCAGCTCAGTCACACATTATGTATCGATACAGCTATTTACCCCTTAGCAGATGTATTGCTTTCTGAGCAGCTTGGTGACCAGTGTTGGGTTTTACTGTGAGCACAGCATGGTTTTGGTTTAATGTTGGAAGATGAAGTGCTTGTTTGTTTTTTTATTTTATTTCAGACGAGATAAGTCGGTGTGATCCATCTTTGCTGTTGCTTGGCCCTATAACGACCCCCCCCACACACACATAACATTTTCCCTCTCATTCATCTACATTCTGTGCACTATCTGTCTCAACCCCAGTGCTTTTACCAATGTCATCAGTCACATTACAGTGGAACAGAATTCAGAAAAAAAAAGACATCAAAAAATGTTATTGTAAGTACCATCACTGCATACTTACCTAAATTCAAATACCCTAATATTTGATATGGCTCAGTCATTAAGTTTTAATAGGACATTTCGAAAAAGCTTTTTGCCTAATCTAATGCGACCGCAGTGAGCAAAAGAGTCTTGCTACATTACACAACACTTATCTGTCTGCAAAGTATGGATCAATGTGATTTTTGTGCTATTATTTAATCACATTGGCATCCTTTGGGACACTTTAGGAAGGTTAGGAAGGAATAAACATAAAACAAGAATAAAACTAGCATATACTAAATGACATCCAACTATTGAATATTTAGGTAATGATGCAGTATTCATTCAAGTTGGACAGGAAATATGGATGGAAAAAATAATAATTTTTACTGTAATAATTATTTGCAATTTTATCATTCCAATCCATAGTAAAATCCCCAAGGACGCTGCATTAAGTATTGTGTCATTTTCATAGATATTTTTGCACCATATTCTTGTGGTGCTGTGAGAGCTTTCAGGGTGATTTTCAGTGTGAAAAGATACCTTTTTATCCTGTTCTGTCATTCCTCTGGAGTTCTGCAACACTTGCAGCCATTGGTGTGTGTCTATCACTTGTCTGCACACCCACAAAGCATCTATGCTAGCCCAACTAGTCCATTGGCCATTTCTAACAAGGGGAGGGAGCCATCTGGGAATGATTCACCGAGACACTCTCATTTACAGAACACACACTATACACTCTCACAAACAAGCATGAACCCAAACAAATATGCTCCCTCTCTTGTTTATCATCTTGTTGTTCATTGCTTTACTTTTCCACCAAATAGTGGCGTTGAAAAGTGCAACATAAAAATCTGGGATTTAAAATCTACTTTAATTCTGGAAATACACAAACTGAATGTTTTTGTTTAAGTGTATTTATTTCTTAGAAAACATAATGATATGATGAAAAATGAATTAAAAATATTTACAATTCTGCACTATTTCTAGGTCATAATCAAATAACAAATTTGCAATATTGACAATGTTAATTCCTGCACTGAAAAAAAAATGTAAACACTTAAAAAGTGCTTCATGTAGTAACATCTTAATTAACTGAGATTAGTTGAATTTGACTTAATTAGACATTTAAGTGACACTGTGATCAGTCAGTAAAAAATGCTGATTGAAAGCACACAAAGAACCTATAGGCCACTTACATGTAAATCAGAATACATAGACATGTTTATAGTTATCTCTGCAATCATTTCTACAATGTTTAGCCTACTGGTGATCAAGAATGGGTTCTTGCAGACATTATTGCACAAACGCATGTGTGTGAAGTTGTAACATCAGGGGAGGAATTACTGTCTACATGAATGGATGAAAAATGCTTTACACATGCGAAATACAGAGTAAAAGTCAGAGAGAGCGTGAAAATACAAACTGAATCGATAAGAGATAAAAGGCTATTTGTTTGCCGGTGCTTACAAGTATAATGGGCTGACAGGCATCACATGTAAATCACTCAGAATGTGGGCATATGTTGAACAAACAGAGGGAAGAGACAACTCTAAATTGCACCAATCCATGCCCTGCCCTGCTCACTACTGTTAAAATACTGAAGCATTTACCTCCCCTGCCGAACTCCACAAATTAAAGCACTTTTCACGTTACAACTAATGCTAATTTGGATAGTTAATTGCACCTTTTTCCATGCTGTCCTTTCAACGTTGTGCAAAATTCAGTGGTTGCCATGGAGACTAAGGTACAAATCATTTGTTAATTTTTGTTAATAAAAGTTTTGCTTGTGTAAATTAAATTATTTAATTGGAGAAAGACAGTTTGAGTGGTTACTTTTAAAATGACAAACAGATTATAATTGTATTGCAGATTAGCCCTATGTAAATTACTTCATTTCACTCAAAAGAAAAAAAAAAAGAAACTGGAACTGAAAATAATGTAACACATATGTAAACCCTGGTTCCTTATCTGTAGTGACACTAGGGTTCGAACATGGGAGCCCCAATTGCCCCTGATATTTGAGAAAAGGACAATGAAAATTGGCGAGTGGAATTTGCATGCCTCTCCCCAGGACATACAGATATAAAAGGAGCCGGATTACATTCACTCATTCAGATTTGTTCTTCTGAGCCGATCAGTGTGAAGCTGAAAGATTCCACTGGTGTTCCTTTTCACCTCTACAGTGGCTAGGCTGTTGGATATACAGTGCATTTTAAAGAAGGTTCTCCCTTCTAATTCATAGATAAGTGAAGAGAACGCCCCTGGGTACTTTGGCAGCCACACTAAAAGTGTTTATTTCTCTAAAAGATTAAGCACTGGCAGAAAGCGTCTTTTTAAAGAGATATAAGAAGAAGATATTTTTCTGCTTCTGACAGCCACGTTCGCTGTCTCAAGTGTATGGGTCGTAGTCATGCTGAGACAGCGTTCGTGAATGGTTCATGTTCTCACTGCGAGAACATGATGTAGGGTATTACATATATAATTTAGAGATGTGGACTCAATCAGTTAAAATAGGTATTTTGCATGCATGTTAAATTTAGGAGGGAATTTAGGGTCTCCAAATATGTGAGCAATGGACTAGATTAAAATGTGTTTATCATAACTTATTAGGTAATTGTTAGGAATGTTATGGATCTAGTCGCGATCACCGATTCCCCGGTCCCGTCTATCTATGGCAGTGCCCAGTCAGGTGCAGTCGTGAGTCTGAGTCTCTGTAGACTTCGCGAAGGAAGTAGAAAGAACAACACCACACGGTTGATCTGTATCCAATCTACTCAACTTTATTGTAGGAAGCATGTGATTTATATATTCTTCATGAGACAGTAAACAGCCAATAATGAAGCAACAACAATCTTATAATCAGGGGGGAGAGTGGGCATCCTGAAAGGGATGCTCAGACAAGGCCATATATGGAGGCCTTTAGACATTCAGTTACTTGTCCACGTGTGTACCCCGCGAGGACAAGTATGACCTATTCAACTTACAAAATTAGCATGCATTGTGAAGTGTGGAACATTATACTCACACATACAGATAAAGGGCACGAAACATAGACACACTAATATACAGAGCAGACACACTAATATACAGAGCAGAACATCATATTAATTTCATGTTTCTTACACTGCCTCCTTTGATCATAAAATGATCACGATAAGGGTTCTGCTCTACATATATCTCACTCTGCTCCATCTCTACGCAGCTCCTGGTACGATCCAAAGTCTGCCAGGGTCGTCATGTGCTGATGAGCTGGTTCGTGTGTACGAACCAAGGTGCTGAGAACCCTCATAGGCTGATAAGTCGGGTCAGGTGCACGGACCACGGTACTGATGGAGCCGGAGATCATTCGTTTAATTAGAGACATTAAACAGGGCCAAAAGCATGCAAGTATAGCGAATATCACAAATATAATGATTACAATCAATGCAACATGTTCAAACTTATACATTATGGTCCAAAACCATGGGAAGAAATCATACTCCCCATTGACGCGTTTTTGTGATCTATTTACCATTTCTGAGATATTTTTCAACCCTTCCTCTATGATACCACCTGCACCATCCATTGCCGGGATGTATGTGCAACATGATTCACCTACCATAACGCATACTCCTCCTTGGGCTGCCGTGAGCTGATCCAGGACCAAAAGGGCCCGCGGAGCTCTTCCTTTATACCTCCTAATACCCTTTCTGTTACATTCATGAAAGATACTAAATCAAACCTGTTCATCTCAACCTGATTCATAATATTTGCTACGCCAATGGGCGCAAATAAGGATTGGAAAAACTTGTCCACCCTGCTCCAGATTCTTTGGTCCTCTGGAGTTTAGTTCGGCTGGGTTAGGGTGGATGATGGTGATCTCTTCGCTCGACGATGCTTGATGGTGCTGTCTTGTCGTGTCCTGATGACCATCACTGATCCAGAGCTATTTACCAGTGTGCATCGTCCTGTCCAGTTGCTTGGTAAAGAAGCGTGCAATTTATGCCCACAGAGCCACTGTACCCCCTCCATGGACCTGGTTCCATCAGCTGTGGGTGTGAGTGGGTGTACACCATTGAGGCACACGTCTGGGCAGTGTTCTCGAGCTTCCTGAGAGGCCTTCATCCATGCATATGCCTGCTGTCGATGCGGGTCATAATCTGGCACTACTTTTGCACAGGTTTTCTTGGTATAGGATGCTATGCGGTTTTGGAGAACCCACTGCGTATAAAAAATGTGCTCGTGCTCCAGTAAAACCCCACTGATGTGCCCATCACGTTTCTTCAAGCACCACTGGCAGCAGATTGACCGGTTTCCCCAGGGTGTGCTTTGATATGTAACCTTACAGTGTTCGGCAGGGATGCTGCCCATTGAGTTAGTTCCTTCTTTTCGTTCATGGCAGGTTAAGTTATAAGGTATGTAAGATACCATTTCCAGCAACCCATTCACCCTGGGCAACGCCCCCGAACCATCTACTGGGCGGAAGTGTTGTATTACCCATAGGGCTCGATCTGCTGGGGTGGTGTCAACGTAGTGTTTGGTCCAATTCAGGGGTTCGTGATAACTTAGTTCAGCAACTCGTGTTCCAGTGTGTGTTGAGCTATGTGGAAATAGGGAACAAATGTAACATGCTTCATTGGGATGTACTGAGCGGGCCGTGTGGTTAGCTAAGCGCCACCATAGGTTCGTGGCGTAGGTGTGCAGTGGATCAGGGTGCTCAAGGTTATGCATTTGTTCTATAGCTAGGATGGCCCCGAGAATAGCCAATATCAGTATTATTTTCCTCATTTTGTGTGTATACAAATTTTACAGCCTGTCAAATGACCCACTAATCGATACGGGGTGTTCAAGTCTATCTCTATTTTTCTTTTTGTTCCAGGTTATCAATGTGTTTCACATATATTGTGGTTCTTCAGGACCTTGGGTTTCTGCGCTGTGCTTGCCACTGACGCTGCGTGTTCAGCTCCTTCAGTGGGTTCAGACTTAACAGTCACCTTTCGGTCCCAATTTCAGTCCCTCCTCGGGTGCTGGCTTAACCCGCGATGCGTGTATCCACTGGGGCTGTAGATCGGTCAACACTGCGGTCCTGGTGACTGCGATGACCGTTGCCGGACCCTGGTACCTGGGCTCCCCAGTCTTTGACGGTTTCAACCTGAGAACGAGGACCTGCTGGTTCGGGACAAAAGGGTGAGTAGGCTTTTGCTCTGGCAGAGGGAGAGAGAGAGACACGTTACCATTAATATCATTCAATGTTTTAATCAGGGAATCCACGTATTCCTCGATCACCACCTCTGTGTCACCTGTGGAGAGAAAGCCAGCGCGGCTTTTGACCCACGGGGTCGGGAAAGGCCTACCCATTAGTATTTTAAATGGTGACAATTTGGTTGTATTAGATGGTGTCATCCTGAGTTCTGTAAGAACCGCAGGAAGCATATCTACCCAATTTCTCCCTGTCTCTGAACATGCTTTGTTCAAGCGTTCTTTCAGCGTACGGTTTGTGCGTTCCACCACTCCCGCCGACTGCGGGTGGTACGGAATGTGAAAATGCCAATCGATACTGAGCTCATTTGCCAGGAGTTGCGTCACTTTTGATGCGAACGGGGTGCCGTTGTCACTCTCTATGACTGTTGGTATCCCAAAACGAGGAATAATTTCCTTCGCCAATACCTTCACTACTGTTTTTGTATTTCCCCTTGCACATGGGAATGCTTCAGTCCATTTTGAGAATCTGTCTACTATTACAAGGAGCAATTTTAGATTCTTGCACGCCCGCATATGAGTAAAATCAATTTGGAGATGCTGAAAAGGCGCCTCAGGATGTGGTAAACTTTGGTGCGATATTTGCTTATGAGGATGGTTTCGAGCGCACGTCAGACATGAGTCTAAGATCAGATTTACGGTGGCTCTGACTGCATGAATGCAGTATTCTTGATTTATGGTGTCTATCACTTTCTGTTTTGACACGTGTGAGAGGCCATGGTAATGCCTACAGAGTGTTACTGCTGCTGTTTTTGGCAGGGCCAGCCGGCCCTGCTGGTCTCTTAGAAATCCATCTAAGCTGCTTTTGACCCCTTGACTTTTCCAATGGGCGATATCTGTATCTGTAGGATTTGCCTGCAGTATTTTAATGTCTAGGTTTTGAATCAAAGCACTGGTCATTAGGTGCGCCCCACCCTCCTCTGTTCCATGTGGACTCCTTCTTACTTCTTTTGCTGCCCATTTAGCTACCTCGTCTGCTAATCTGTTCCCCTGAGCCTCCTTTGTCTGCCCTGGAGCATGACCCGCTACTTTGATCACAGCTAGTTTCGCTGGTAGCTGTGCTGCTTTTAGCAACTCGGAAACCAAATTTTGGTGTGATATCGGCTTAACCTCTGCGGTCTCGAAGTGTCTCGCCTCCCATAATTTCGCAAAATCATGTACTACCCCAAATGCGTATTTAGAGTCGGTGTAAATGTTGATAATATTGCCCTTTGCCAATTGGCACGCCCTTATTAATGCAAACAGTTCCGCCGCCTGTGCTGATTTGTACGGTAATGAGTATGCCTCAATTATGGTGCCTGGTAGCTGTGGTACTGAGTAGCCACACCAATATACCGAATCGTTTGGTCTTGAACATGACCCGTCTATGTACCAACAATCCCCCTCCTCCAGAGCGGAAGTAGAAACGTCCGGTCTGCAAGAGGTTTGGTCTGTGATCTGTGACATACAATCATGTGTATCGTCAAATGCCCCCTTTGTTAGCATTTTGTGCAAACATAGTGTAGGACCATGTGTTATTGACGATGAAGTAATAGTTAAATTAGCCGTGGCTAGAAGGGTAGCCTCGTATCCACTTCGCCGTTGTGCCGTCATGTGTTGTGTTGTGAGGTTTTGCAAAATTACTCTTACCTGGTGGGGGGTGTGGACGGTAAGTGGGTGTGATAATACTATTCGCTCTGCATCCTGTACCATCAACGCTGTGGCAGCCACTGCACGCAGACACGCAGGCAGGCCTCTAGCGACTGTGTCGAGTGTTTTGGACAGGTAGGCAACAGGCCTGTATGGACCCCCATGGGCTTGTGCGAGGATCGCTGCCGCAGTGCCCTCACTTTCGTGCACGTAGAGGTGGAAAGGCTGTGTGTAGTCTGGTAGACCCAGTGCTGGTGCCCGAGCCAGTGCTTCCTTTAGACTTTGGAAAGCAATATTCAACTCACTGGTCCATTCAACGTGTTCTGAAGCAGAGTCAGTGGTCGCGGACCTGAGCGGGCGATCATATAAGGAACAGTTCGGTACCCATGATCTGCAGTAGTTCACTAGACCCAGGAAGCTTTGCATCTGTGTCTTGGTTTTGGGGTGTTGAAAAGTCGATATTATTTTCACTCTGTCCAGAGATAGTGAAACTGTGCCTGCAGTCAACACGTGACCCAAGTAGTTCACTTTGGGTTTCACCCATTGCAGTTTGTCCCTGGAGGCTTTGAAGCCAGCGTTTGCCAGTACATTACAGACAATGGTTGAAGCAAGTTCACAGTTTATAGGGGAGTCCCCAGTCACCAATATGTCGTCCGCATACTGAAGTAAGCAGGTCTGAGGTGGCAGCCTTGTGTCCTGTAGTGTGGCGTGCGCTACAGCGGAAAACACCGCGGGCGAGTCTCGAAAACCTTGTGGGAGCCTGGTCCACGTGAACTGTGTACTTCGTACGTGAATGCGAACAGTGGCTGTGTCACAGGAGAGACAGGAATACTGAAAAAAGCAGAGTATAGGTCAATAACAGTATAGTACGTATGATGTACAGGTATCGAAGCCAATACCGTCTGCACATCCGGCACCAGGGGAGATAATGGTATTACTAAATAATTTACTTTCCGTAAATCCTGAGTCATTCGCCAGGTACCATTAGCCTTCCGTACTGGGTTAATTGGTGTGTTGTAAAGAGAATGTGTGGGAATGACAATACCTTGGTTTAATAGCTGTGCTATAATGGGTCTGATGCCATCAGATTTTTCAGCCGACAGGAGGTACTGTTTGCAATACACCGGTTCATTAGTCTTCAACAATGCGTGATATGGAACCACCGAATGTGCTATGCCTGCCTCGTCCTTACTGGTAGCCCATAATACTGGGTTGACACTGGTAAGGGCGGGGTCAGGGTCATGCTTCTGCGTTGACACCGGTTGATCATCGAAATCATGTCCAGTGAGGGTGGTTTGTTCCATCAGTGCATGTGGGAATATGAAAGTTATTTCATCACCAGAAAACAATATTTGTGCATTAAGTTTGTGCAGCAGGTCATGCCCAAGCAAGCAGAAAGGCGAATTTTCCACTAATATAAAAGAATGAGTGAGATACAACGCAGAGTCATACGGACATGTGACTACTAAAGGATGTGTAATTTGACAAGTTACGGGGGTGCCAGTAACTCCCACGGAACTCATAGTTTTCCCCATAATAGGTCCATTGTACATCTCTGCAGATATTGTGCTTTTGTCAGCCCCTGTATCGATTAAAACATTTATTTGTACATCATTAATAGTAAGAACAATCATAGGTTTATCTTTTGGGCTATATGTAGACAATACCTGCACAGCACACTGGTCGTCCCGTGGGCACCCCTATTGGGGTTGTATATAACCCTGATTCGGCGGCCAGGACGTCAGATAGTTCGGGGTCGCCTGTTGGGGGACCCAAGATTGCATTGCATCGGGTCGGTTCTGGTGTTGCTTAGGTTCTACCTGCTGCCGTCGCCACCGCTGCTGCGGAGTGCTGGCATGTTGTTGATCACGTTTTTTCTTTCTACATTCGTGTGCTTTATGTCCTAAGGCATGACAGTAATAACACTCAATTTGTATCTGCCCTCGGGCCTGCTTCATGTTATTTTTAGTGCGTGAGGTGTTATTCCTCAATGGGCCTGTGTTCTCTGTGCCCGTAACATTTAACGCAGCCGATTTGGGTGATGGAAACACCCCAGCGGTGCTTAATTCACGCACTCGTATTGCAAACTGATGGTGGTCCATTTCACCCAAACTGGTTGTGTTAATACGAAGTATAGAAGCACATGCCGGAGTCATGTTGTTCAAACATGTGTTAATATACAATGATTTAGTCAACCCATCTGTAGGTAGCCCTGATTTGTGGACCCATGCCTCATGGAACCGAGCCACAAAAGTGCATGGGTCCTCGTTTTTATCCATCTTAGTATTAGCTGCATGACTAATATCTTGTTTCGATCTTACTATCCCTTGCAGGTATAAGCGCAATGTCCGGAAGAAGGTTCGGTGTGCGTCGGGTTTGGCCCAGTGCCATTCTCGTTTAGATTCAATTGTGCGCATTTTATATTCTGCAACGTTTTTTGCGAGCGCATCACCGACTGGAGGATCTGGTAATCTTGGGCGGTCATTGTCTCTGCTTAATGCGCTTATATTGGCTATCAGTACTTCTTCCGTAATATCCCCTGGCAACAGTTGTGTTAAAACGTTTCTGTAATCTGCGCCCGTAAATTGTTGGTATTCTGTCATACCTTGTAGCAGCGTTACGAAGCGTGCTGGGTCCTCTAATGGTTTAGGGAGTGCTTTAACAACTGTTTGAACCTCTGCCAGGGTTAATGTAGTCACTTTATTTTCATCACCTGTAAGAACGAAAGGGCATGCAGTGCTGCTATCGAATTTTTGTGTCTTTTGACCCTTCATACACACAAGTAGTATATGACGGCGGGGCGGAAGGTGGTACCTGCACCTCGGCCATCGGTTGTTTGTTCGATCCGTCATAATTTGATACTAAAGCAGCTAATTTGGCAGTCGCCTTTTCGTGTCCCTCATCCTATAAAGGTTTCAGTTTCTTCCACATGCCGTAAGATTCACTGTGGATCACCCCACCCACATTTAATCATACTTTTTGCCTCCCTCATATAATTGTCTGCAAATGACCCATCTCTAGGTTATGGGTCAAGTTGGGTTTTCCCCTCTGACCATCCAGCCAGATTGCTAACGTACGGTTCGGTATTATACCCCTGATTATTTCTGTACATGAAACCCTTGGGTGTTTCCCCTGGGAGTGGGCGGCTTAATTTGTCACCCATTCTTGTTTTTATTGAACTCTTTTAATTATTTTATTTTCCGTGAAATACTTTTAAACGCAGTTTCTGTTTGTCTAGGTTATTTTCAAATACGTTTAAACAGTTCTAAATCCTTCCGGATCAACCCACAAAAAGATACTTTCGAAAGTTATATTGTAAAAGGGAAACTCTTTCACCAGACAACTTTCATGCACAACATTTATTCGACACATGAAAGACCAGTTCTTTCATTAGACAACATGTATTCATTCACACTGTCCCTGTATGTACAGGGCTCATCAAGCACTTCACACTTATAGACACAGATTCTCTCACAATTATAACACAGATAGTCTGATAAGTATATGACAAAGATGCCACCCAATAAAAAAAACACACAATCAAATAGCATATAAACACATAATCCAACAGCATATCATTTTCCAAACAGTAATATACCATCATGTAATTCTCCAAACACACAGTTCTAATGCCTGCTGGACTGGGCACATGAGAGTACGGTTTGCTATATACGCATTTTATTTATTCGTTTTAATTTTTTATTTAGTATTATATTTTTAAGTAAAAAAATTTTGAAGATAAAACGACGATTTATCTTTGATTGACGTGCATTTGGTCAAAATTGGAGTGATCAGTTCCCTTTCTGCAGTGCTGCAGAGCTATCAACTTCCCTCGCAGGGAGTACACCAAATGCACACACTATACGGTTCAGAGATACCCCAACAAACAGGCCAACATAAAGTCATCAAAATTACTAATCTAGTCGCGATCACCAATTCCCCCGGTCCCGTCTATCTATGGCAGTGCCCAGTCAGGTGCAGTCGTGAGTCTGAGTCTCTGTAGACTTCGCGAAGGAAGTAGAAAGAACAACACCACACGGTTGATCTGTATCCAATCTACTCAACTTTATTGTAGGAAGCATGTGATTTATATATTCTTCATGAGACAGTAAACAGCCAATAATGAAGCAACAACAATCTTATAATCAGGGGGGAGAGTGGGCATCCTGAAAGGGATGCTCAGACAAGGCCATATATGGAGGCCTTTAGACATTCAGTTACTTGTCCACGTGTGTACCCCTGCGAGGACAAGTATGACCTATTCAGTTTACAAAATTAGCATGCATTGTGAAGTGTGGAACATTATACTCACACATACAGATAAAGGGCGCGAAACATAGACACACTAATATACAGAGCAGACACACTAATATACAGAGCAGAACATCATATTCATTTCATGTTTCTTACAGTAATGAAATGTATAATGGAATTAGTCATGTTCAACAACCATTATAAATTATATAAATAACAAATAACTCGATTATTTCTCTTAATAGATTCTCCAAATTCTAATACAAAGTCTAGCTGTATCAGCTCACAATTTGTACTGTAAGGAATTAGCAGTGAATTGTGAATTGTGATTAATTCACTTATTGGAGTGATATTATTATCATGGCTTATTGAAAATAATATCACATGTATTTCGGTACAGCTTAGAAGCTAAATCTTTCAGAAACAGGGATGAGATAATTTATCAAAATACACGACAGTCAAGTCGTCTTTGAACACAGACAAACTTTATTACTATTCTAAACATAAATCTAAACTAACACATATATACATAAGACAGGTTGTTGAAAAGTGAAATAACTGATCAGTATAGTGAAGATGAACTTTACAGAGTCTGTTGACCATACCTTAAGAACAATTTCATCCTTCTTTGAGTCTACATCGATTTGCTATCGGATTACCCAAAATATTTAATCAATTCACCAGCACTTTGAGCGCAATATTGAAGGTGTTACTTGCGTGTCCTGGCATCCTTTATGTTGTTCGGTTCTTGGTCGAAAGTTCGTTCCGTCGATGTTTTGATCTTGTTGTGACCAAATTTATTGTCTGTATGAATGAGTTTAGCTGTGAAGCGAGGCCTTCTCACTCCTCGGGATGTCGAGTCCCGAGCTCCCGTGGTTCTCAGATGGCATGGAGTCAGAAGAGCAAAGAGCCTCAAGTGGATGAAGAGACGAGACGCCAGAGATAAATCATACAGAATTAAAGCTTATATTTATAAATTATAGGTGATTGCACATCGCTACACACATTTTAAAGAGTTCCATCAGTCTACAATCATTAATTTGTCAGGTACAAACTTTACCACAGTTCAAAGTGATTTTCAGCATTATCTAGTAAGGCTAGATTAAGATGAAATGTCTTACAGTTGTGCAAATCTGATGGTAAGCTTGCAAAGAAAAAAGTCTGCTTTAACTGGGTGGGGGTTCTTGTGAAGGCCTGTGATTTACGACATTGACACAATCCAAACTGAAAGGTTGGGTTTTTTCATAGCTTAAAATCATGTTGGTAGAAATCTTCTGCATATATAATCTTACAATGACCATGGCAAATTTGTGGTTGCAGCTTTCTTTCTTTCATAGAGGGAAAGACACTCAAGCCACTCTCTGCCCTTGTCCTTCTGCTTATGCACACAAGGCCTTGGCGGCTAGAGCTGGGGGCAATTTGGGGGCTTCAATGGGAACATTTCCACCGGGTTAATCCCCACAGACCTTCCATTCCCCAGCATGCTCGTTTCCTCTTGTCGAATTCATGGATGGATCAGATGGCTCACCCCAGAGTGAGTTTAATATCTCATTCAGGGCTCGAGAAGAAGACGAGGTATCGATCACAGCATCGGAGAGTGGACTTATACAGTCTGACGCCGAGCACTCGGACGGGCTCCCATCATCTGGTGTGATCGCACAATCAGAGGCCGACATGGACAAGCTTGCCCATGCTGCTGCAAGCGTCAGGCTGGAGTGGAAACCTTCACAGCTGTATGATTGGTTCCTAGGCTCAGAGAGCCACACACAGCCACACTCTGCCCCAGTTCCTTTCTTCCTGGAGGTAAATGAGGAGCTCATGAATAAATGGTGGGCACCTTTTACTGCCCTGTCCTATTTTGTGAGTTCCTCCTCTCTCACTACCCTCGATGGCGGGGTGACCAGGGGGTACACAGAGTTTCCTATGGTGGAGCATGCGATTGCGGTGCACCTGTGCCCACAAACCACCACCACCTGGCGGAATTGTCCTAGGCTCCCATCCAAGGCCTGTAAGTTCACGTCATCCCTGACGGCCAAGGCTTACAGCACTGCTGGACAGGCTGCCTCCCCCTTGCATGGCTTGGCCCTCCTGCAAGTCCACCAGCACAAGGTATTGAAAGAGTTGTACAAGGGTAGTCCTGACCCGGGAGTGATGCAGGACCTGCGCTCAGTGACTGACCTTGCCCTACGGGTGATGAAGGTCACGACATGAGCTCTCAGGCAGGCCATGTCCACTACGGTGATCCGGGAACGCCACCTGTGGCTCAACCTTGCAGAGATGAGTGTCGCAGACAAGGTTCGCTTTCTTGGCGCCCTCATCTCTCAAGATGGCCTGTTTGGCAACACTGTTAAGGACTTTGTCCAGCAGTTCTCATCAGTTAAGACCTCGGTGTGCGTACACCTACAGGCTGCCGAGTTCCCGCACCTTGTCTGCTCATTGCCGAGAGCATCCACCTACGGCAGCATCACTGGCTTCACCGCAGTCCGAGCCTCGGCCTCAGCGTAGAGCCTTCCGCAGGAAGATGCCCCCCCCCCGTCTCTCGACCCGGCATCAAGAACCCCAGAAGGACTTTGAAGCATCCCTGAGACGGATGACCCAGGGGTGAGAAGACCTTCTGTGAACCAGAAGGTGGTACACAGTCCACTCCATCCCCTGGTGTAGGGCCGGGAGGAGAATCTTTTGTTCCCTTTTTCTTTGATTTTGCCACTTCCGGAGGGCAACTTCATTTTCAAAAAAAGAGCGGTTTCCTCATTCTCTGGGTCACACACTCTGTGTCTATGGTCACTGTTGTCATGAAAGCCATACATCAAACACTCGCAGCAGGGACGCTACAGATGTGCATCCTCTGCCTTAGCACACCCAGATGCGACACTCACATATCCACGATCAGGCATATTCGTTGTGCCACGAGGATGCTCAGCCTCCACTCCCATCACAGACTGATCCTATGGTGGCTATGCAGAGCGAGGTAAGCGCTCTATCATCTCTCTCAGCACAGTCACGGGTTCGGGACACAAGGCCTCTCAACGTGGCAGCTCCTGCTCTGCCGTGCGTACCAGCACAAGTTCCTCCCCTTCGGTTTGTGCCTGTCACCTCGCGTGTTCACGAAGGTTGCAGAGGCAGCCCTTGCCCTGCTAAGGGAAGTGGGCATATGGATCCTCAATTACCTCGATAACTGGCTCATTCTCAAGATCTATTGTGTGCCCACAGTTACCTGGTGCTCAGAAACCTCAGCCGATTGGGGCTTCAGGTCAACAGGGAAAAGAGCAAGCTCTCTCTGGTGCAGAGCATCTATTTTCTTGTGATGGATTTGGACAATGGATTCACAATGTTAGCACGCTTCACGAGCAAATGCGCTCAGTCAGTGCTGAATTGCCTGAAGTCATTTAGGGGATAACAGCGGTCCCACTGAAACAATAAAAAATTTTCAGACTCGAGTCCCGAGATGGGCATGGCGCTGTGGTACGCTGGCTATCATGTCGATCTGTCGCAGCACTTTCAGTCCTTTGACAGACCTTGCGTTTCTACGGGAAAGGGTTCCCCTAGAACAAGTGTCCAGGCATTTGTTGTCACAACAGACATGTCCAAGTCAGGCTTTGGTGCAGTTTGCAACAGGGACACAGCCTCAGGTTCCTGGACAGGACCTCGACTGCGTTGGCATATCAACTGCCTTGAGATGCTGCCGGTATCACTGGCTTTGCGTAGGTTTCGGCCGTTGATCCAGGGCAAGCACGTGTTAGTTCACATGGACAACTTTCCGACGGTAGCATATATAAATTGCCAAGGTGGTTTTTGCTCACATCGCATGTCGCAAGTCGCCTCCCATCTCCTCCTTTGGAGTCAGCAGAGACTGAAGTCATTGCTGGCCACTCACATCCCAGGTGAACTCAATCATGCAGCGGACATGCTGTCGCGACAGGTGATGCTCAGAGGAGAGTGGAGACTCCACCCCCAGGTTGTCCAGCTGATTTGGAATTGATTTGGTGAAATGCAGGTAGACCTGTTTTCTTCCCAGGAATCCTCACACTGCCTCGGTCAGTACTCGGTCAGGATGACCGAGGCCCCGCTCGGCACACAGCTGACCCTAAGGCCTGCGCAAATATGCATTTCCCCCAGTGAGCCTGCTTGTCAGGGAGGATGAAGTACAAGTTGTGTTGGTGGCAGCGTACTGGCCTACCCAAACTTGGTTCTCTGTGCTCACGCTCCTCGTGACAGATCCTCCTTGGCAAATTCCCCAGAGGAAGGACCTCCTTTCTTAGGGATGGGGCACGATTTGGCACCTGCGACCAGACCTCTGGAACCTCCATGTCCAGCCCCTGGACAGGATGCGGTAGACCTAAGTGGGCTACCACTGCCGGTTGTAGACACTATCACTCAGGCCAGAGCTCCCTCCACGAGGCTTTTCTGAATTTCTTTGTGGATAAAATAGCAGTGTTTAGACAGTTGCTTGTGCCTTAAACAGATGGTCCTTTGGATCCTCCCAGCTGCACCATGTTCTTAAATACATTTAAGCTGATCTCTATGTCCTAATTAATATACATATTTGCTCAGTTGAAGCCAACCACTTCTTCCCTTGATATTGTTCCTATATACGTTTTTAAACCGATATTTAATAGTGTTGGGATGTCTTATCAGTAGTAAATAACAGTCTTTTATATGGGTCTGTTCCAGCGTACTTTAAACATGCCTTATGTTTAAAAGTACCTTTTACTGCAAAAAATTTGGAGAAAGTTGTGTTAGATCAATTACAGAGGTTCTTGGAAAGAAACAGCATTTTTTTAAAAAAAAATATTAAATTTTTATATAGATATAGTTTTAGTTTCACCTATTAAGTTTAGATTTTGATCCTTATTCACATTATGTTTGGTTAGAATGTTATTTACATTTTATTATTATTTTTACAGTTATTTTCCATTTAGTTAGGTTAGTTTCTATTTGACTTGGTTTTGAACTATTATTTATCCCTACTTGAAGAATAATACCTTTTTTGTTCTCTACAATAGTGTGGAATAACACATACCATAAATTCAACTGTACTCAAATGACAAAAGAAAACAGAAAAGAAAATATTAAAACATCAACAAAGTATAAATCACAGAATCAATGTTCAAGAACACAAGTAATGTTAATGTCCATTCAACAGTCAATCTATGTATTCAGAGTTCTTCAGTAAAGTCAAATACAGTAATCAGTTCAGTTCCAATGAATAGTAGTCTTCACAGAGTTCAAAAACTGTCTCATAGATGCAATATTCTGTATTCCTGCAACTAAAGATTCTACAATCTGTTCGCATCCACTTCTATCTCAGCAATCTTCATTCTACAAATAACCTAATATTGTTAATCAAACATTCTGTAACACTCTGTTACTTTATTTAGTAATTAAAATGATTAATTTACCTGTCATGTTCATTGTGTGTGTTCATGTATTTTATGTCTTTTATTTTGAAAAGTTTAGTTCCTGTTCATGTCATGTGTTCCCTAGTCATGTGATTCCTATTTCCCAACTCATCTTGAGTTGTCTCAAGATGGCGCCGAGTATGGCTGCTGCGTCGCGAGCTCCGTCAAAACACTGCAGTTTATTGTTTGTTTTGTTTACAGTTCTGTGTTTTTTTGTCTTGGATGTTGTCTGCCTTATTGTGTACGACAGACAAACGCTTTTGGACATTGGTTCGGCAATCACACACCGAAAACCGGACTTCACATTCCTCAATGCCGACCCGCGGTTTACAAACACGCCAGCGGAGCCCTTTGTTTGGGCTGCCCGGCCGCGGAAACGCAGACGGAAAAGAGGAAAAAGAGCCAGCGTTCTCATCAGATTAAGACGTCGCGCAAATCGCCCCCCGCTACCCAGTATACTACTGGCAAATGTTCAGTCTCTGAACAACAAGCTCTGCGAGCTGAGAGCGCTGATCTCTTTCCAACGAGAGACGAGAGAATGCTGTGTTATCTGTCTTACGGAAACCTGGTTGTCCGCGGAGATTCCAGACTCGGCCATCGAACCCACGGGTTTCTCCGTGCACCGAGCGGACAGAGCGAAAGACCTCTCAGGTAAAAGCAGAGGTGGAGGTGTATGTTTTATGATCAACAAATCATGGTGTGATCAGAGGAATGTACATTTTATCAGGTCTTTCTGCTCTCCTGATCTGGAATTTCTCATGCTTCTGTGTCGACCATTCTGGCTACCGAGGGAATTCACAGCGGTCATTATCACTGCTGTGTACATCCCCCCACAAGCCGACACAGACCGGGCACTTAGGGAACTGTATGGCAGTATAAGTGAGCAGGAAACCGCGCACCCTGAGGCCGCGTTCATTGTTACCGGGGACTTCAACAAAGCCAACTTCAAAACAATAGCACCAAAATACCACCAACACATCAGCTTTAACACACGAGGGGACCGGGTTTTGGATCATTGCTATTCTCCTTTCCAGGATGGCTACAAATCCCTCCCCCGCCCACCATTTGGTAAATCCGACCACTCTTCCGTTCTGCTTCTGCCCGCTTACAGGCAGAAACTGAAACGGGAATCACCCGCCCTCAGAATGATCCAGTGCTGGTCGGACCAATCAGACTCTGCGCTACAGGACTGTTTTGATCACGCGGACTGGGAGATGTTCCGGTCTGCCTCCGATGACGACATCGAGGTTTACGCTGATAGCGTAACGTGTTTCATCAGGAAGTGCGTAGAGGACGTTGTTCCGACGAAAAACATACGGATCTACCCCAACCAGAAACCCTGGGTTAACGGCGATGTTCGCGCGGCACTTACTGCGCGGACCACCGCTTTTAATTCCGGGAACGCGGAGGAGCGTAAACAAGCCAGTTATGCCCTCCGTAAATCCATCAGCACAGCCAAACGCCAGTACAGGCACAAAATTGAAGGTCAGTTCAACACCACTGACTCCAGAAGTATATGGAAGGGAATTAACATCATCACGGACTATAAACAGAATAAAAACTCCGCCATGAACACCGTTGCCTCTCTCCCGGATGAGCTTAATACATTTTATGCTCGTTTCGAGAACAACAACACCGCCCTCGCGGAGAGAGCACTCGCGGCCGATACTACAGATGATGGTTCACTCTCCGTCTCTGTTGCGGATGTAACCCGATCCTTCCGACAGGTGAACGTTCGTAAAGCCGCGGGTCCAGACGGCATTCCGGGCCGCGTCATCAGAGCATGCGCGAACCAACTGGCTGGTGTTTTTACGGACATTTTCAACCTGTCCCTCTCCCTGTCTGTAGTCCCCACATGCTTCAAAACATCAACCATTGTGCCTGTACCGAAGCAAGCCAAAATCACTTGTTTAAATGACTGGCGTCCTGTTGCTCTGACCCCCATCATCAGCAAATGCTTTGAGAGGTTGATCAGAGATCACATCTGCTCTGTTCTGCCCACCTCTTTGGACCCATTGCAGTTTGCCTACCGTAAAAACCGCTCCACTGATGATGCTATTGCATCTACAATACACACTGCTCTTTCCCACCTGGAAAAAAGGAACACGTATGTGAGAATGCTGTTTGTAGACTACAGTTCAGCATTCAACACCATAGTGCCCTCCAAGCTTGATGTGAAACTCCGGGCTCTGGGCTTAAACAGCTCGCTGTGCAGCTGGATCCTGGATTTCCTGTCAGGCAGACGTCAGGTGGTTAGAATGGGCAGCAACATCTCCTCACCACTGACCCTCAACACTGGAGCCCCGCAGGGCTGTGTTCTCAGCCCACTCCTGTATTCCCTGTACACACATGACTGTGTGGCGACACATAGCTCCAATGCCATCATTAAGTTTGCTGACGATACGACGGTAGTAGGTCTGATCACTGACAATGATGAAACAGCCTACAGAGAGGAGGTGCACACTCTGACACGCTGGTGTCAGGAGCACAACCTCTCCCTCAACGTCAGTAAAACCAAGGAGCTTGTGGTGGACTTCAGGAAGAAAGACAGAGAACACAGCCCCATCACCATCAATGGAGCACCGGTGGAGAGAGTCAGCAGCTTCAAGTTCCTCGGTGTCCACATTACTGAGGAACTCACATGGTCCGTCCACACTGAGGCCGTTGTGAAGAAGGCTCACCAGCGCCTCTTCTTCCTGAGACGGCTGAGGAAGTTTGGAATGAACCATCACATCCTCACACGGTTCTACACCAGCACCGTAGAGAGCATCCTGACTGGCTGCATCACCGCCTGGTACGGCAATAGCACCGCCCACAACCGCAAAGACCTGCAAAGGGTGGTGCGAACGGCCAAAAACATCATCGGAGTTGAGCTTCCCTCCCTCCAGGATATATATAACAGACGGTGTGTGAAGAAAGCTCGGAGGATTATCAAAGACTCCAGCCACCCGAGTCATGGGCTGCTCTCACTGCTTCCATCAGGCAGGCGGTATCGCAGCATCAGGACCCGCACCACCCGACTACATGACAGCTTCTTCCCACAAGCAATAAGACTTTTGAACACATGATCTCTCACGATCAACAATCAGCACTGCACTTTATAAATCCTCATTCTGTCAATATATTCTCCCAATTCAGTTAGTGTATATATATATATATTTATACCCGTATCTAGTGTGTGTATTCTACATTGTGTGTATTGTGTACATTTGTTATGTAAATTGTTGTGTAGGTATGTGTACATTTGTTATGTAAATTGTTGTGTAAGTTTGTTATGTAAATTGTTTTGTGTAATATGTTGTTTATTGTAAAGTGGTTTATGTCTCGTCACTGTCATTACTGCTATGTTGCTCGGAACTGCACACAAGAATTTCACCTGCTGTTGCACTCGTGTACACAGTAGTGTGACAATAAAGTGATTTGATTTGATTTGATCCATGTTCATGTGTCTTTTGTTCATTGTTTTTTTGTCTTGTTACTCATTATCAGTTCTAGTTTGTCATTGGTTTTAGTTTATTAGTCTTAATATCTTTGTTTATAGTTCTGTCTGTTCATTGTCTTGTTACCCATGTCTGTGTATTTAAGCCATATTTTTCATTGTCCCTGGTCAAGTATTGAATGTGTATGTTGGTAATATCGTCATGTTTATTCATGCCAAGTCTATGCCACGTTTATGTTAAGTCAAGGTCATGTTTATGTTTCATTTACATTTGTATTTAGGGATTTCACGTTTTAAAACAAAAATGCACTTGGGTTCTTCATCGTCACGTCATTGTCTTCATCATTGCCACCAGCAGCAATGTTACATTACCATTTTTCAGTTTCTCCATTTTTCATGCTTCACCTCGCTTTACTGAAGCATCTCGCACGCTACTTCTGCAAGTTTACGTGACCATTTCTTGCATAGCTTTTCATCACACACATATATGTCACATTATGTTGTTTTTTTTGTGTTTTGTTTATTTTCCTTAATTCTTAATTAGTTGCATATCACAGCAACTCACAGATCGGGCAACCAGCTGGACCTCATTTGTACACGTAACTTTACCACTTCAAATATTCTTGTTACACCTTTACATGTCTCTGATCACTAATTTGTTCAATTCAATATGACTGTCTCATCTACATTAAAACAGACTCTACCTTTGGTTCCTTTTTGCTGTAACCTCCGATTCCTTCACCCTCTCGCCTTTCCACTGATGTCTCTACCTCTCTTCCCACAATAAATGTATTTTCCACGCTTGATGTAAACACAGACACACTTAGCTTTACCTTAACAACCAGTCTAGACAACATCTGTTCTCTCTCCTCTAGACCAGCACATACTACACCACCCAGTCCCTGGCTGTCTGACGTCAGACTGACCTCAGGGCAGCTGAGAGGAGATGGCAGAAATCTAAAGATCCAGCAGATCTAGGTAAGTATCAGCTTCTGCTTGCAACTTTCTCAGATAACATTAAAGCTGCAAAAACCTCCTATTACCAGTCAAAGATCAACAGCACCACAGACACTTGCAGCTTGTTTATAACATTCAACACATTTCTCTGCCCTTCCCCTCCACCACCTGACACATCCCTGACAGCAGATATCTTTGCCACATTTTTTTATGAATAAGTTTACAACCATCAGCAATACTTTCACAGCACCACATCCTATCAAACACCTGTCTCCTGTATGCAACTCTTCTTTCTCTATGTTCTCTTGTCTGATTGACACTGAGGTCTCTAAACTCCTCCACTGCAACCACCCCACCATTTGTTCCCTTGACCCCATTCCTTTTCACCTTCTCCAAGCCATCTCTCCATCCATCTTACCTGGACTCACAAACATAAGTAACACATCTCTACATACAGGCACTTTTCCCACAACATTTAAGCAGGTTCGAGTAACCACGCTGCTGAAAAACCCCACACAGATAGAACACTACAGACCAGTCTCTCTCATCCCATTCATGGCAAAAACACTTGAAAAGGCAGTTTTCAATCAAATCTCTGCCTATCTTTCACAGAACAAGCTGCTGGATGACAATCAGTCAGGCTTCAAAAGTGAACACTCCATGAGACTGCCCTTCTGTCTGTCACTGAGATGATCCATGATCCAAAATGGCGGCACGGTAAAACTTGCGGGGGCAGCTTGTATGTTTACATAAACACGGAATGGTGCAATAACTCTATGCTAGTCTCTAGTTATTGCTCATTGCTGGTGGAGCTTGTGACTGTTAGATGCAGACATTTTTATTTACCACAGGAATTCATCACTGTTATTATAACTGGAGTTTACATTCCCCCCAGCATTAACGCTAATGAAACGCTCTGTGAACTGTATGGGGCTGCAGAACGCTCACCCTGATGGACTGTTTATTGTCGCCAGAGATTTCAACCATGCAAATCTCAAGACAGTGCTCCCTAAATTCCATCAGTATGTGGACTTTGCAACGAGTGGGGCGAACATGCTTTATCTTGTTTACACAAACATCTCAGGCAGGTACCAGGCGGAGCCCCGCCCCCACCTCGGCTACTCAGACCACATCTCTGTTATGCTAATTCCAGTATAGAGACTGCTTGTCAGATGCACAAAACCGCACAAGAAGCAGGTGAAAACCTGGCCAGTAGGGGCCATCTCTGCTTTTCAGGACTATTTTGAGTGTACTGACTGGCACATGTTCAGGGAGGCTGCAACATATGGCGACTCTACCAACTTGGAGGAATACACAGCATCAGTGACCAGCTACATCAGCAAGTGCACTGATGATGTCACCTTCTCCAAGACCATCACCACACGCTCCAACCAGAAGCCGTGGATGACTGCAGAGGTGTGTGCGCTGCTGAGGACCCGAGACTCGGCGACAAGGCTGCCATAAGAACAGCGAGGGCCAAACTGTCCCGGGCCATCAGAGAGGCAAAGCGCACACACGCCCAGAGAATCCACAGTCACTTCCAAGACAGCGGCGACACGCGGCGCATGTGGCAGGGCATCCAGGCTATCACCAACTACAGGACAACATCAGTTGCCTGTGCCAAAGATGTTGAAAAAATGGCACCAAAACACTTTCCCGGACTTTCAGTTTCATCATACCATGTTGGTTGAATGACCTTCCCAACTCCATCTGTGAAGCTGACTCACTCTCTGTCTTCAAAAACAATTTAAAGTGCATCTTTTCCAAGAGCACTTAACCAGTCACTAAAAAAAAAAAAAAATCTTGTTGCACTTTAATCTGTTTTGAATACTATTCTGATGCTAGTAAAACTTTGTAGTATGTCACTTTTCGTACCACGGTCTCCTTAAGATGATTCGCTTATGTTTTCCTCTTTTGTAAGTCGCTTTGGATAAAAGTGTCTGCCAAATAAATAAATGTAAATATCGATATTTCTGCATATTGTAAGATCTTCTGATCAGTTTTGACCAAAAATATATTTATTTTCAGCAAATATATTTATAAATGATCCATTTATTCAGGCATTTAGAATGTTACTCCCAAGGCTCAGTTGTTTTTTCCTTTTTTTTTTTTTTTTTTTTTCCTGGGTTACACTAACATTCAATAATTAAATTTGTATTTATACCAATCAACATCACACTTTCATCAGCATATTGGCAGATAAAACAGAATATTAATGCTGCATTTTGACCCAGTAGTTATGATTTACATTGTCTACAAAAAGGTCAAGGCTTTTGAAACACTTCATAATTAGACATCGCCTTTTCCATTAATAATACTTACATGGGCAAACTTAAATTTTTTTGGGTAGATGAGGAAATCTACAGTATATCTAAAATTGTATTTAAACTGATACGCACACCCTTTGACATAACAAAAAACAGAGGTGGGTAGAGTAGCTAAAAACTGTACTCAAGTAAAAGTACAATTACTTCAAATCATTATTACTCAAGTAGAAGTAAATGTACTAACATAAATAATTATTTGAGTAAGAGTAAGAAAGTATCCAATTAAAAGAGTACTAAGTAGTGAGTAACTTGTTACTTTCACAAATGACATAATATACATTTACTCCCCTATATTCTATTACATAATACACATTGAACATATATTATAGAATTATTATTAATGGAAATTATGTCATCATTCACCATCATGTTGTTCCAAATCTGTATGACTTTCTTCCATGCAAAACAATAAGGAGATATTAGACCGAATGTTTGCCTGAGTCACTATTTACTTTCAGTGACTGTTTATATATATATATAAATATATATATTGAAAATGAATGGTGAGTGAGATTGTCAGTCCCTAACATTCTGTCTAACATATTTTGTGTTCCACATAATACAAAGCCTCACACTGATTTGGAACAACATGAGGGTAGATAAATGATGACAGAATATTACATTCTAGATGAGCTATCACTTTAAAGAGATTTTTACCAAAAAGAAGTTTACCCAAAAATGAAAAATCTCATAATATACTCACCCTCATGCCATCCCAGATGTGTATGACTTCTTTTCTACTGCAGAACACAAATTCTGATTTTTAAAAGAATATTTTAGCTCTGTAGGCCAAAATTGTGATGCACCAAAATGCACATAAATGCAATATAAAAGTAATCCTTAAGACTCCAGTGGTTTAATACATGTCTTCAGAAGTGATATGATAGGTATGGGTGAGAAACAGATCAATATTTAAGTCATTTTTTTTGCTAGACAGCAGGGGGAGATATGCAGGGAAGACTCAAACACGTGCAAAAACACAAGAAGAAAGTGAAAGTGATCTGTTTCTCATCCACACCTATCACATGGCTTCTGAAGATACTGATTTAACCACTAGTCTTATGGATTCCTTTTATGCTGACTTATGTTTGTTTGTTTAGTTTTAAAATGTTGCCACCCATTCACTTGCATTGTATGGACCTACAGAGCTAAGAAATTATTCAGCAGATGAAAGAAAGTCATACACATCTGGGGTTTCATGAGGGTGAGTAAATAATGAGAATAGTAATTTTGAACTATCCCTTTAAGGGCTCATCAGATCTGGATGAATTTGTCAATAAGAAGAGAGGTTTTGAAACATTTCTAGTAATTATTACAGTGAAAACATGAAAATGTCCCACATGGACATTATATATAATGCTGAAATATAATGGCTTCTTTTGCTATTTCATAGCTTTTAAAGTCCTGTGTGTATTCTAATTTCAGTGTAGTTACAGTTGTCAGTGTCATAAGTATTTAGATTGTTAGTTCTGTACAACAGTACTGCCACTCTCTAAATGCAGAGTACACAATCTACGTAGGGCAACAACACTGATCGTGGCACACTCGCTGTGCCTTAAACTGCCCCCTATCCACTATATAGTGCACTATTTCAAGTTTTCGCTATTTTGAAGGAGTGTCTGAATTCTGAGTGAGCCACTCGTTCCCTACTTTTGTTCACTCATTCTTACTCAATGCACTCTAATTTCAAGTACACTCGATCACTGCCTCCTTCACTCCTGCAATGTTTTGTTTTATTCTTAATGTATTAAATAACTTTTTGACAAATCATTACTTGATTAAAATAGCATAATAACATATAGAGAGACAAAACATACGTATACGTTTTAAAATGTACTATTTGATCAAATGTGTTTACTCTTTATATTAACACACAGTATACACTCACCTAAAGGATTATTAGGAACACCATACTAATACTGTGTTTGACCCCCTTTCGCCTTCAGAACTGCCTTAATTCTACGTGGCATTGATTCAACAAGGTGCTGAAAGCATTCTTTAGAAATGTTGGCCCATATTGATAGGATAGCATCTTGCAGTTGATGGAGATTTGTGGGATGCACATCCAGGGCACGAAGCTCCCGTTCCACCACATCCCAAAGATGCTCTATTGGGTTGAGATCTGGTGACTGTGGGGGCCATTTTAGTACAGTGAACTCATTGTCATGTTCAAGAAACCAATTTGAAATGATTCGAGCTTTGTGACATGGTGCATTATCCTGCTGGAAGTAGCCATCATAGGATGGGTACATGGTGGCCATAAAGGGATGGACATGGTCAGAAACAATGCTCAGGTAGGCCGTGGCATTTAAACGATGCCCAATTGGCACTAAGGGGTCTAAAGTGTGCCAAGAAAACATTCCCCACACCATTACACCACCACCACCAGCCTGCACAGTGGTAACAAGGCATGATGGATCCATGTTCTCATTCTGTTTACGCCAAATTCTGACTCTACCATCTGAATGTCTCAACAGAAATCGAGACTCATCAGACCAGGCAACATTTTTCCAGTCTTCAACTGTCCAATTTTGGTGAGCTCTTGCAAATTGTAGCCTCTTTTTCCTATTTGTAGTGGAGATGAGTGGTACCCGGTGGGGTCTTCTGCTGTTGTAGCCCATCCGCCTCAAGGTTGTGCGTGTTGTGGCTTCACAAATGCTTTGCTGCATACCTCGGTTGTAACGAGTGGTTATTTCAGTCAAAGTTGCTCTTCTATCAGCTTGAATCAGTCGGCCCATTCTCCTCTGACCTCTAGCATCAACAAGGCATTTTCGCCCACAGGACTGCCTCATACTGGATGTTTTTCCCTTTTCACACCATTCTTTGTAAACCCTAGAAATGGTTGTGCGTGAAAATCCCAGTAACTGAGCAGATTGTGAAATACTCAGACCGGCCCGTCTGGCTCCAACAACCATGCCACGCTCAAAATTGCTTAAATCACCTTTCTTTCCCATTCTGACATTCAGTTTGGAGTTCAGGAGATTGTCTTGACCAGGACCACACCCCTAAATGCATTGAAGCAACTGCCATGTGATTGGTTGATTAGATAATTGCATTAATGAGAAATTGAACAGGTGTTCCTAATAATCCTTTAGGTGAGTGTATATTAAAAATGACAAACAGAATGGAGATTTTTTGTATTAATATATTATTTAATAAGAATAACTAATAAGGCCCAAGTATTTTAAAATTTCATATGTGACGTTTCTGCACCAGCCCCAGGGCTCTGACACTCACATCCAAATTCACTCATTTCATTCACTTACTGCTGAGGTATAGTGCACTAACTGCCATTTACTATATAGGAAATACATATTACATTTACATTTATGCATTTGGCAAATGCTTTTATCAAAAGCGACTTACAGAGCCCTTATTACAGGGACAATCCCCCCGCAGCAACCTGGAGTTAAGCACCTTGCTCAAGGACACAATAGTGGTGGCTGTGGGGATCGAACCAACAACCTTCTGCTTAACAGTTTAGTGCTTTAGCACACTACGCCACCACCACTCCCAAATAGTGAATGAGTGAAAGATTGCAGACACAACCACTCTCGTTGCAGCGATTAACTTGGATGTTTATATGGATTTCTACGTTTAATCCGCCTGATGAAGCTGCGATAGTTTCCAGTATCCCTGCGAGGGGCGCGGAGTAAATGCATAAATACTGTTTATGACATGCGAGACAAAGCACACTTATATATTGCTGTGCTAATTTAAAAATTTACACTTAAAAACTGATACTGTCATAAGAGCCACATTACATCTCATTACACAGAAAAGGCCGCGTTATATTAGAGCCAAAATTTACCGCAGCGTGCTGCCTGAAGTTGGAGCTGTGACTTTAATCTTGAAATATCAGCTTGTCTTGGTGTTAAATGAAGGCAATGCATGACAAAACTATTCTTTTTTTCACTGTGTGGAGTGAAGAAAGTGTTTCACTTTGAAGAGTTTGATGCTGCTGCACTGATGATTTGAGTTACAGACTCATCCCTCAAGTAGGAGCATCTCATTGCACGCAGCTGTGTACTTCTGCTCTCGTAAAAGTCCCATTCAATAATCTCTCAATAAATTACACATTAATTCAAATTAAACCCAGTAATGTAATGACAGTAATGCCACACATTGTAAAGAAGTAAAAGTAAAAAAAAAAATTTACTTAATACGAAAAAGTACCCTCTTTTAGACCTACTCTAAAAGTAAAATTTCCGCCAAAATGTTACTCAAGTAAATGTAATGCGTTACTACCCCCTCTGACAAAAACCATGCATGTCATAACAGTGATCAGCATATCATTAATCAGTTAAATTGGGATCTAAAGAAACAAAGTACATTTACAAGTGCAGTGATATTCGAGCTACAGCGTGTTTTTGCGTATTCAAGCTACAGTCTTTATCTGTGTCCAAGAATACATGACCAGTGTTGGGTGTAATCTGAATGCAAAGTAATTAAATACTATAAGCTAATTCCATTTTAATGAAAACGTAGTGCAATATGTCAAATTTTATCATTCTTGTTATCAGATTACAGTTATTGATTTTGAAACAAGTTAATAACTTGTAAGTACAAGTAATCTTGACATGAATTACGTTCATATGCAGATTTATTTGTGTTTTTGTGACCGTAGAACATTTAGACAAGTTTGAATTTGTGGAGCGGAACTTTTCTGTTACAGTTTTTTTTAATTGAACTACTTAAGGTAAAGTAATTTGCAGTATGATTAACAAAATATAGTAAATATAGTAATAATCAAAGTAATCTGATTACAGTTTTAGATATGTAATTAATAATTTGTAGTTGACATGGCACAATGCTTAACTGAATTTTTTAAGAAATGATGTCAGCCGCTAATGTGACGTAAAGACAGTTATTCAGGATTTTATTTATTTTTATGTGTTTAAGAACCATCAGCTCCCTTAGCTGCATAAACAATGCAGTCTCCTCATCCATCCAAAAACTGTTTTCATACAAAACAGAAAACTTTCATTGAAAGCTTTGGACTGTATTGAGAGGGAACCTTTGAATGTAGAAGCTCTTGCATGCAATAAACTAGGTTCCCCATCTATCGCTCACTTCGACGTCGTGTCGAAGAAGGGACACTAGGGGTCTCTCTTGAGCGCCGAAATATGCCTCTGATCTATGAAAAAAGGCCAATGAGAGTTGGCGAACTGTATTTGCATACCCCGCCCCCGGACATACGGGTATAAATGTGAGGGAAATACGCTCGTTCATTCAGGGAGTGTCCTGGCCACCTCAGCGGCTCGGCTCAGCGACGTGGCCGGGAAGACACATCGCTGCCAGTAACTCTGCCCCTTCCGCTATGTACGGCAAGCCGCGTGTGCTGAGTGCACGAAGTGTCCAACATTCCACACTCCGTTTTAGTGGTTGAAAAAGTGCATCATCTGGTACTCGTATACACTTCTTTTTGTTGCATTTTCAGTGTAAACATACTACTCAAACTATTACACTTCAAAATGGCATAAAATAGTGCAGAAGTGTGTGGTTTGGGATGCACCTTTTGCCTAGAGCAGTGGTTCCCAAACTTTTTACAGTGGTGTACCCCTCCAAACATTCAACATCCTTTTGCGTACCCCCTCTCTAACACATAGATAACATTCACACAATGTATTTTGAAAATATGTATATTTAACACAATTATATTTGTAAAACATCTCCCTTATATACATTTGTTGTACATGTTATATAATCATATACATACTGAATAAATGGATTACCAATTGAGATTGGTATGCTTGATATGATATAACTGCATAACTTGAAAACCCCGCCCTCATTAAGCTAGAATAGCATATCGGATCTGTGCCTGGAATTGCGCATCATTGCAGGTACAGCATTGCTGGCTGAATTCAGCACTGCGGTTAAGTATCTGTGCAATTGCGTGGTCAGCTCAAGGTGCTTTTTTATGTCACATTTGACAAGTTAGCAAGGTTGAGCTCATTTGCTGAAAAAAACATCATGCATCAATGGGAAAACAGTGAGTGAAAATGTGAGTGAAAATTATCGTGTATGAATGTGGAAAATTATTTGGCTGCACCTGATGTCTGACACCTGTCATCGAAGCTTATGAACTTATACCATCAGACTCAAAACTCCCTATGCATCTAACCGTATATACAAATTATGTTTTAAACTGTGAAAAAACAAACAAACAGACAAACTAAAATAATGGACAACTAGCATGTGCGAGTCTGGTAAAACAGTGAAGTATTCATTTAATTTACAATCAGTAAACTACGTCACCAAGCAGTGTGCTGGGCTGGTGAAAAAGATACTTGTGTGATGCACGGCGATGAGTAAATGCATTTATTTAACCGCAAAGGATTATTTCATTGCATATTTATCTGTTCTTTATGAAAACCATTTTGGTGTTTCTATACTAGGGGGCACACAAAATTATTTTTGGCAGTGAGAAATACATGAACTGGGTATGAATGTGATGAAATTAAAAGAACAGTAAATCTCAGAATTTTTTTCGCGTACCCCAATTGTCACCTCACGTGTACCCCAGTATGGGACACACTGGCTTAGAGATTTTTCCAATACCCTACACTCATCCATGGCAACCTGTTCTCATCTCAGCATCGTTCCACCCCCATCCAACTCAAAAAATTATGTTTTGCTAGTTTTAGGGGGGTGACTTGTTCATTCTTCTAATTTTCTGCCTGCATCCTGATTTCCGGACTTTGCTGTTTACAGGAAGGCCACTTAGAATAATTATTGATCAGAACTTCAAAAGCAAAATGAAGTGACACTGACATAATTTTCAAGGAAATGATTAAAAAAGTCAGTTTTAATATGTGTAGAGAAATAAATCTGGTGGTATGTGATCATGCATTACATAGCAACTGTAAAAGTGTTAAATGTAACAACCCTTTTCTCTTTAGATCTCATCAGGTCACTTTATACTTGGCATTTTCATGCTGATTTTTTAATTTCACTTGGGAACGTATGAAACCAAAGATGTAAATACTATAGTTCTTTCTTCTCAATTGCTACCTGTCCAATCTCAGGAGCTGGTTTTATATTTCAGAACATGCTGTGTCTAATTATAAATAGAGTGATATTTGACTGATTGTGAATAAATATTCCCATTTGGATGAACTGAAGAATTCAGCACATCGCACTCTCTTCTGTCATCTGTGCCACTGTGAACTCATAACTTGATCTCTCACTGTCTGATTCAATCTCCAAAACAGTTGAGCAAATGGTCTGCTGTATTCATCCTTTAATCCATCAATCACCATACTTTTCCTTTATATCTCCATTCCTCTGTTTTTCTCTCCCTTGCACTCTGTGTATGTCCTTCATGTACTCATCTCTTTAGTTCACAGCTCTGTCTGTACTTTGGTTTACCAGGGCCATCTTTACAATGGCTACTAGGTTTTCTAGGTCCTCTTTATCTTTCACCCTTCATCTTTCCCCTCAGTTTATCTCCTTTGCTTCTATTTTATCCCTTGCTTTCTCTGTTCTTTATTAGTGCTGGCCATCTCTAAGCGCAATATCAGTGATGTACCTAATGGCCTAATTAGAAAATAAAACACCACTCTACCAATACAATGGAAATGTCAGACTGCAAAATTTAATTTGACTTCCAAGTCGCTGAAAGGGCAGTGAATTTACCCCGGTGAAGGGCAGCATATCAGCTGGGCCTTTCTCTCTCACTTTTATCTAAATTTCGCTCAGGAATCAGTGAAGAGGAGGGCAGCAGTGCTGATTGGGTGGTTGGTTCCCACATTCTTTGAATAAGGGATTTTGTTGATGAGTGGGGTTTCCCACAAAAAAACAAAATCACACCCAGAAAGTGTCCTCAAAGATGAACTCTCTCACTGAATGATTAAACACAGGTCACAATTTTCTCTGAAACTTTTTGGAGGATCGCTCAAGTGTTCACAAGGTCCTTTTTGTACATTTGAATGCTTTGCTATTTAGACCGCTCCAAAGTCTCAAGGGTTTGTGAATAACTGAATTAATAGAGGTGTTCATAGTAGATGCATCACAGTCTGACCAGCCAGTGCCAGTGAAAATAAATACTCACCAACATAATGCCGTGGCCTTTGACTAGCTGAATGTCCAGGTCGGTATCTGACGTTACGGATGAATAAATGTTGGCAAATGGCCAAAAATTACCCCTGAAACATTGAGTGAGTGAAGCTCCTGGGAACAACCAGGTTGATGAAAGACTACACATGAAAACAGCTCTTTCAAGTTCATATTGATGCACACAACTGCATAGCATCCCCTAGGCATCAATGGGCTTTTACAACAGAGAATGCTGTTCACAAACACAGAGGATATCAAATTAGAGCAATTGATTCCCAATTGGAAAACCAACACATTGAATCTGATCCACTAGCAAAATAAAGTGAGACTGACAGAATATTGAAGGAAATATTGACTACAATCAGCAACAGATTTTAATATTATGTTATTGGCATTGGACGTAATTTGGTATTGTGTGCGTGTGCATTACTGTTTCTGTTTGAAATTCCCTATAAAACAAAGACAAAAGATTCAACAACACTTTGTAGATTAATAGAATATGTGTTTGTTTCTGTGCAGATGTATTCTAAGAGAAGTACACTAAATAAGAACAGTGATTCAAAGTGACACTTGCCCATTGTAAGGGTAATCAGGAGACGGCAACAGTGAGACAGGTAGGGCTCTTTATTTTCTGCCTTCAGTTCAAAAACTTTAGCTTCACAAACACTCCAGCTTCACTACAACAGACGCTGCACTCTAGTCTGGTCCTCACCCTCTGGCAGTGGCATGGCCATTTATATGCCGCTCTCCCCATGCTCACTGGAATTATAGACAGGTGTTAGACGTAATTTAGCTCAGGTGCAGGCGTCCTTACCGCCCTGGCAAAGATCAAGCAGGGATTGTTGGTGAGACTGGTGAAGGCTGGCGAGTGACTTAAGGATCTCGGCGAACTGCGAGGGTGCTATGGGGCATACTTCGGATCCCGGGTTCTGCACCATTGTAAGGGTAATCAGGAGACAAACAATGAGACAAGTAAGGCTCTTTATTTTCTGCCTTCAGTTCAAAAACTTTAGCTTCACAAACACTTCAGCTTCAGAAAAACTTTAGCTTCACTACAACAGACGCTGCACTCTAGTCTGGCTCTCCCTCACCCTCTGGCAGTGGCATGGCCATTAATATGCCACTCTCCCCATGCTCACTGGAAGTAGAGACAGGTGTTAGACATAATTTAGCTCAGGTGCAGGCATCCTTACCACCTTCCCTCTCCGAACGGCCGTCTGAACATGCCATCTGACCACACCCATTAAATCCAATGCTTGCCCAAAGAGAGCTATTCAAGTGCAATTTAGTGGTCTCTCTGCATCACTTTCTTGTCAAAACAAATATTTAAGATCAATCCAAAGCACTACAAATGTGCAAAAAAAATAAAAAATACTATAAGCACAAATACTGATTACAGCTTTGTGAGCTTTACAAGCATAAACAATTAAACTACTGTATTAATACCCATTCACAATATTTGGTGAGATAATGAAACCCAAACAATGACATTTCTACAAATTACATAATATATGTTTACTCCCCTATATTCCATTACATAATACACATTGAACAAGTACTACAGAATTATTATTATTATTAATGGAAATTCTGTCATCATTCACCATTATGTTGTTCCAAACCCATATGACTTTCTTCCATTAATAGGAGATAATAAGGAGATATTAGACATAATGTTTGCCTGAGTCACAATTTACTTTCAGTGAGTGTTTTTCTTCTCAGATGTGTATGACTTCCTTTCTTCTGCAGAAAAGAAATTCAGATTTTTAAAAGAATATTTTAGCACTATTAAGGCATTAAAAAAAATAAATCAATAAGACTCCAGTGGTTTAATACTTCAGAAGTAATATGACAGGTGTGGGTGAGAAACAGACCAATATTTGTCATTTTAAGCTAGACAGCAAGAGGTCGATATGCAGAGAAGAATGTGAATCACCAATGATTAAACACAAGAAGAAGAATGTGAAAGTGATCTGTTTCTCTGGTTCTCATCCACACCTATCACATCGCTTCTGAAGATACTGATTTAACCACTAGAGTCTTATGGATTACTTTCATGCTGACTTATGCTTGTTTGTTTATCTTTAAAAGGTTGCCACCCATTCAATTGTATTGTATGGACCTCCAGAGCTGAGAAATTCTTCTAAAAATCTTCATTTGAATTCAGTAGATGAGAGAAAGTCATACACAGCTGGGTTGGCATGAGGGTCAGTAAATAATTATAACTGTAATTTTTGGGTGAGCTAACCCTTTAAGGGCTCTAGATGAATTTGTCTACAGTGAAAACATGAAAATGTCCCACAAGGACATTATATATAATGCTGAAATATAATGCCTTCTTTTGCCATTTCATAGCTTTTAAAGTCCTGTGTGGATTCTTATTTAAGTGTAGTTACAGTTGTCAGTGTCATAAGTATTTAGATAATTGGAGATTGGAGTTTACTGCTTCCTTCACTCCTGCAATGTTTTGTTTCATTCTGAATGTAGTAAATTACTTTTTGACAAATCATTACTGGATTAAAATAACATAATAACATATAGTGACAAAAAACACAGATACATTTTAAAATGTACTCTTTATTTGATAAAATGTGTTTACTCTTTATATTAACATGCAGTATATATTAAAAATAATAAACAGAATGAAGACTTATTGCATTAATATATTATTTTATAAGAATAACATGTAAGGCCCAAGTATTTTAAAATTTCATATGTAAAATTTCTGCACCAGCCCCAGAGCTCCGAAACTTTCGTCCAAATTCACTCATTTCGTTCACTTACTGCTAAGATATAGTGCACTAACTGCCATTCACTATATAGGAAATAGTGAATGAGTCAACGATTGTGGACACAGCCACTCTCGTCACCACGACTGCCTCGCACTGCACATCTCACACGCGCGCACCCCTCGCACCTAGCTGTGCACATGCAGAAATGCTCTCTGTTCGTGCTCCAGTGACTTTAAATGGCTACATGGCATGACGTGGTAACATGATACGGCAGGATCCTGTCTTGGCCATGGTACGCGTGGATGCTTACTCGTTGGCCATGGCAGGTGTAAGCGTTGGACTGTGGAGCAGAGGCAGGCCAGGACCGCTTGTGACATGGCATGGAGCAGTCTGGGGCTTGGCTGAGACATGGCATGGAGCAGACTGAAGCTTGGCAGTGACATGGCATGGAGCAGACTGAAGCTTGGCTGTGACATGGCATGGAGCAGACTGAGGTTCGGCTATGACATGGCATAAAGCAATCTGAGGCATTATTGTGATGGGCTTGGAGCAGGCTGAGGCGTGACATGGCATGGAGCAGACTCATGCCTGGCTGTAACATGGCATGGAGCAGGCTGAGGCATGGCTGTGACATGGCATGGAGCAGGCTGAGCTGTGGCTGTGACATGGCATGGAGCAGACTCAGGATTCGGGGCAGAAAGTGGCGCAAGCTCTGCGACCATGACGTGGGACGCTGGCTCGTCGACCATGATGTGGGACGCTGGCTCGTCGACCATGATGTGGGACGCTGGCTCATCGACCATGACGTGGGACGCTGTCTCGGCAGCCATGATGTGGGACTCTGGCTTGGGGGCCATGACGTGGGACTCCACATGGTAGCTAAGTCCACAAAACTCCTTGACATAATCCTCCAGGGGATGATTCTCCAGGCGTAAACAAAGAAGCTGAACTGCAGGGTTCATTTTGCAGTCATTTATTCTGTAACAAAGGCTGGCAGTAACAATGACTGGAAGACAAACACGAGATGATGTGAAGAACCCAAGTGCAGTTTAATACAAGCCTGAAATCCAAAAAACAGTAATTCCAAACATGAACAAAACATAAACCTTGACCTTGACCTTGACTTCACCTGACCTGACCTGACTTGACTTTACACCAACAATGTTACATTAACAATATCTGACAAGAGACAATGGCAAACATGAGGGCTTAAATACACAGACATTGGTAACAAGTAAACAAGACAACCAATCACAAGAATTAACTAATAATAAGATAATTAACCAATAAGAGCAAGACACATGAACATGGAGGGGAGCAGGATCTCACATGAGGAAACAGGATATCACAGAACATGAAAAAGGACCTAACAAGGTACAGGAACATAACTTTAAAATATAAGACATGAAATCAAGAACAAAACACATAAAAGTGTCACATACCTGTATATTATCATATAATAAAATATTAACTATTTATTTGTTACATGAATAAAAATCAATGAAAGGGGTCTGAATACTTTTTGAATGCACTGTATAACAGTGATTTATATGTTGCTTGTTGTATATTGTATATATATATATTTATACAATATACAACAAGCAACATATAAATCACTGTTTATACAGTGCATTCAAAAAGTATTCAGACCCCTTTCATTGATTTTTATTCATGTATTAATTTATTTATTTAAGAATGTTCATCTCACTCAGCTGCAAAAACAACTGTTTACATACAAAACAGAAGACTTTCATTGAAAGCTTAGGACTGAATTGAGAGGGAACCTATGAATGTAGAAGCTCTTGCATGCAATAAACTAGGTTATGATGTAGCTCTGTCATCTTTTTGATAATGATAGAAGTCTATAGCTGTGTCCCAAATGACACACTTTACACTATGCACTTACAAAATGTACTATGCACTCAGCCATGTAGTGTATGCATTTTCAAAGTGTAGTATCATCCCAAATGGAACACTTAACATATTTTACTACTCGGAAGTGTTCATCATTTAATAGCTGACGAAAGTGACGTTTCAAAACCAAGGGTTGCTTTGCCGATAGTTTTAGCCTGCTATATACCCTCAGTTCAACACTTATATCTCATTAATATGCATATTCACACAGCATGGTATGATGGTAGAGCATTTAACTCACTTTTGTATTGTGCTGTCTTCACAGAAGTTTCACTAGTCATATTCGCTTTTATTTACAATTTTTTTTGCCAGATTACCATTGCTGCCAGTAACTCTGCCACTTCCGCTGAGTGTGTGACGTGTCCAACATTCCACACTCCGTTTTGATGGCTAAAAAAGTACATCGTCCAGCTACTCATAGTACACATCTTTTTGTTGCATTTTCAGTGCAAATGTACATCTTGCACTACTTACACTACAAAATGATGTAAAACAGTGCAGATGTGTGCGATTTGGGATGCTTTTAAGCTTTTACCAACATACTTCACTCATTCATGGCAACCTGTTCCTCTCAGCATCGTTCCACCCTCATCCAACTCAAATAATAAAGTTTTGTTAGGTTTAGAGGGGTGACTTGTTCTTTCTTCTAATTTTCTGCCTGCATCCTGATTTCTGGACTTTGCTGTTTACAGGAAGCCCACTTTGAATAATTATCCATCAGAACTTCAAAAGCAAAACCAAGCGAGACTCTTCAAAGTGTGAATTTTCTAGGAAAGCATTAAAAAAAGTAAATTTTAATATGTTTAGAGAAAGCAATCTGGTGGTATTTGATCATACATTATATAGCAACTCTATATACTGTATATATATATATATATATATATATATATATATATATATATACTGTATATATACACATTTACATATATATATATATATATATATATATATATATATATATACACACACACACACATATATATATGTATATGTTAGGAATATTTTGGATCTAGCCACGATCCCCAATTCCTCGGTCCCGTCTCTCTATCTCTGTGCCCAGTGAAGTGCAGTCGTGAGTCTGAGTCTCTGGAGACTTTGCGAAGGAAGTAGAAAGAACAACAACACACAGTGGTTCGTATTCAATCTACTCAAAGTGTATTACAGTAAGCATAATATTTATACCTTTCATAGAACAAAGAACAATTAACAGCCAATAGGATAGTGACAGCAAAACAGCAAGACAGCCAAGGACAAGAAATTGTTGACCGGAATAGTGCAGGAACGGTAATCGTATGAGGTCAAAACAGTCCTAGATATTTGTTATGTCCAACTGAGATATTTAGCTCATGACAATGAGTATCAAGACAGCATGTACAATTAATATTTCTCACAGTGTATATATATCCCTGGAGAACCCAAGAACCCTTTTCTTCTTTGGAAAATTTTGAACTATGCATTAAATTACTGCTATAAGTTCACTGAACACCAAAATATCCACTTTTTCAATTTTAACCCTTTTTTCCCTAATTTAGGATTAGGGCCAAATTTGACCCATTGGGCTTTAGGCGTATCATTTCAAAGAATCACAATAACAAACACTGTCAATGCAAACTATTTTAAATTTAGGAAAAATAATCAGTCAACCACATAGCTACATTTAACAATGTTTTTTTTTTTTTTTTTTTTTTTTTTTGCTTTATTTGTTGCATGTTAGAACTGGATTTCAAATGTACAAACACTTTGGCCAATGGAAACAAAATCACTACCTGAAAAAAACTAACACTATGGGTCTTTGCTTATCCAATAATCTGTTCTGCTAGGGAGAGGAACTCACACTAGACATTGTGGTAGTCTTTGAAACAATTTATTTTATGTTGATGCAGAGAGGAATTGCACATTTTTCACAGTGCATTTCAGTTTTGAGGTCCTTGCACACAGCACATCGATGGTATACTACTTTATTAGTCTCTGGCCCTGTACTACTGAGGTAACTTAGTAAAATACATTATACAAATGAAATTATTTCAAGACTTTAGCCAAATACAGGACTGTCACCATTCTCCATCAAAGTCACTCAAAGAACCAAAGGGTCATTTTTGACCCGACATTTGTTTAACCCATACGCCCAGAGGGTCATTTTTGGCCCATCGTTTTTTGAACTAGCTCAGAGTCGCTAATTTTTTCCAAAAAGAATATAAAACGTACTTCTTGGCATTCTGCAAACTAATACTAAATAGATTAACAAAAAATACACAATTTTACGCTGGTTTGCTGAGAAGACGATTTTGTTTGGATAGGTTTCCAGCTCAACAAAACAGCATGTGGTCAGTCATCTTGTTACTACCACTCTGGCACATGTGAGTTCAATATTCATCCACTAGGTGTCTCTATGCAGGGGCCAGAAGTGGCACTCTGGGCTTTTGAAGTTAAATTTGAAAAAAAAAAATTTGTTTGTTCATTTTGGGTAGCAGCAATTAACATCGGCCAAATTTGACCCCGTGGGTTCTCCAGGATATATATATCCTGGAGAACCCACGGGGTAAAATTTGGCCGATTATATATATATATTATATTAAATTAATTTAAATTAAATGCATTTTGACAGCACTAATACAGCACTGACAGCACTTATATATATATATATATATATATATATATATATATATATATATATATATATATATATATATATATATTAGGGCTGTCAATCGATTAAAATTTTTAATCGAATTAATTACATGGTGTCCCGATTAATTAATTGCATATACAAATATTTGCTGAGAAATGCCCTCATATAACAATAACACAATATACAATGATTATCCATATTTATATCAATATATAATTATACATAGTTATCTTTAAATATTATTATTTATATATATATATATATATATATATATATATTCACAGCAATCCATTTCACAAGTGAATTTGTCAATCAGTTGGAGATTTATTATGAGGGCTTGTTTAACGGCCCGTGAATTTACACCTACGTCAGATGTAGGGTGTGTTGCAGCATAAACATAAAATGTTTAGGTCACTGTGTCAAGTTAAATATAGTTTAATACTCAATCTTTAAACACATCTTGAGATCCCTTAGATCGCATTTGCGCTCCTTCGAGTGTTTTGAACACAAGAACATAACGCATGTTTGTCTGCCAAAAATAAATGTGCCAAGCTTGTAGCATCATACAAATTGTATGTACAACTTGAGGCTGTAATTTGTGCCAAAAGTTCTTCAACCAAGTATTGAGCAAAGACTGTGAATACATGTGATTTTTTTGTTTTCACAAAGACAATGTTAACTTAATTTAATGAACCAAATAGCTTTTGGCTGTGTTTGATATAATGGCAAGTGGTTTTCTAGTACCAAATTAGCAATTTAGCATGATTACTTAAGGTAAGGTATTGGAGTGATGGCTGCAGGAAATGGGGCCTGTCTAGATTTGATAAAAAATTACTTTTTCAAATGGTGATGGTTCTGTTTTTTTACATCAGTAATGACCTGAATATACTTTGTGATCAGTTGAATGGTGAATTAAAGTATAAATTTCCTTCCAAAACAGCAAAAAATGTGTAGGTCCTCCTCGTGCCGCCAAAACAGTGCCAACCTGCATCTCGGAATAGCATTCTGAATGCTATTCTTCTAACCACAGAGTTACCGTAGACTTTGTAAGTTCGAACCAGTCTGGCCATTCTCTGTTGACCTCCCTCATCAACAAGGCATTTCCATCCACAGAACTGCTGCTCACTGGATGTTATTTGTTTTTGGCACCATTCTGAGTAAATTATAGAGACTGTTGTGTGTGGAAATCCCAGGAGATCAGCAGTTACAGAAATATTGAAACCAGCCCATCTGGCACCAAGAAATCATGCCACAGTCCAAATCACTGAGATCACATTTTTTCCGCATTCTGATGGTTGATGTGAACATTAACTGAAGCTCCTATCCCATATCTGCATGAATGTATGCACTGCTGCCACACGATTGTCTGATTAGATAACTGCATGGATGATTGTAGGTGTCAGACGGGCTGGTTTGAGTATTTCTGTAACTGCTCATCTCCTGTGATATTCACGCACAACAGTTGAGATCAAGCTGCGTATGATCGCTAAGGGACACTGTCCGAGTGTCACATTGTCTGAAGTCTGTATACAATTACAACAATTTATTGGCTAATGGTGCTTAAGCAACACCCCCTAGGGAGCTATGTCATGCTCGCTTTCGAGCCATCGAGTCAAATTTTCTGTTCTTCAGTGCACAAATTGACTAAGCCTGTGTTTGTTTCTAGTGACTCATGTCAAACCAAGAATTATTTTTCTCCATTTTGAGTGGTAAACATGTAAGGACGTCATTGACACAGCGTCAATTTCAAACCAATTTCAATGCGTTTTTTTCCAAACATTACAAAGGACCAATGAGGACAACAGCACTTTGTCGAGGCTCGCAATTTCTCACCACGAGGCATTGTCCCCATTTTTCCAGTACTACGGCCTCCAGATTTAGAGCTCTGTGTGCTGGAGCTGTTTGGGATTTCGGCTTTGTTTCTGAGAAGATAGGAGTGTGAATGGACACTGGAATCCTCCTTGTGTTTGTTGGAATAACGGAATATTCCTCAACTGAGTGATGGAGAACCAACGCTTGGAGTGCTTTGTCAGTGCAATTTTTCTTCTGGAATCAGGAGATGCAAGGTATTTTAAAAATTATTTTTTCTTTTGCTCGTTTCATGGTTCACACGGGCGGTCTGGCGAGAGAACTCGCACTGATATCTGTGCTTGATTTTTCATGGATGTCGCTATTTTCAGAAAGCTGTTGGATCTAAACACGATGTTTTGTAGGCCAAACAAGTGCATCGCATTAAGGAATGCCTTTGAGTTCACCATCTCTGTTTGGGCTTTCCCTCGATTTCTCCCCCGCGGCTCGTTCTGGGGAATGAGTTGGTCAATGCAATGACTTTGAAGATGAATGTGATAGACAACATACTTTGTGTCTCCCCCTATGAATCGAGGTTAACAAATGCTCCCTGCCACATGTATCGCACCTCACAGATGAGCGCTTGAGGTTTGTATCACTGCCGTTCATAGGATCATACTTCTGACCATCCAAATCCCGCTGAAGCATTTAATTATGAATCAGAGTTCAATATATTAGTGTCTAACCCGTTTGTCAGTGCTCTGGGGAGCGAACATTAAAAAAACGCTTCTCGATTTCAGTCATTCAGGTCTCGAGACATGCATAACAGAATTCGCTGTTCATCAAGCACAAGTGTACACAATGCACACAGTGAATGTAAGCACCACACGTTGTCCCCCCCATAAACAATGCTGGGGCCATTGTGGCGAACCAGTTTTCACAAATAATCGTTCCCCCCAATGTTCACACACTTCCCCATTCAAAATACCAGCGAAAAAAGGTTTATTCTGTCAGCACCCCTGCTGTAAATGCATTTCAGGGCACTCATAATTTATGCCTGAATACAATAAAGACAGAAACATTATTAAATCCCATTCAAACAGCTACAGTAGTAGAGGCGCAAAGCCCCCCACCCCCCACCCCCCCACTGGACCGCTGGTTGTGGAGAAGTCGTCAAAAGTAAGCCAAGCACGTCATCTAGTGTTTACATGTCATGCTACATGAGAAAGCCATGCATTAATTCCTCTGTCTGCCCATCAAGTGGCTTTTCAAACTGGGTACTTCGAAATGATAGAGCATGGTTATGTCATTTAATTCAGGCAGGGCTCCGCCAGTATTCAGTGGGGTTGTTCCACCACACACCTCTGTTCTGGAAGTCCCATTTTTGATTTGGGATATTCACTGTCTCTTAGAAAAAGGAGAAATAGAAGAGATTCCCCCTTCTCAGAGAGAATGCAGCTTTTACAGACATTATTTTCTGGTCCAGAAATAAGATGGTGACTTGCATCCCATTGTAGATTTGAGACTTTTGAATTTCACCCTAATGAAATGTCAATTCAGAATGCTGATGCAGAAACAAAAAATGTCAGGTTTGTGACAAAATGTTTGAAGGACGCTTATTTCGATGTTCAGATGCACCGAAACAAAACAAGTGTATTCTCAGATTCGCTTTTGGGGGCAAAGCATACCAATTTTGCATCCTTCCCAAAATGCATGGATACATCTCTGATGCCTTTGAGGCTTCAAAAACATCCACATTTTTTATTATATTGATGACTGGTTGGTGTTAGCTCACTCGGAGACATTGACTGCCCAACATCAAATACATCATATTTTTCTCAGCCATTTGAGCAATCTAGGGCTGCGTGTAAACCTAAACAAGAGCATCCTGTTGCCACAGTGAAAGTGCATCTTGCCAGTGCAAGTCCGAACGGAAGGGTGCAAAATTGGTATGCTGTATGTCGCCGCAAGGTGATAATGACAGACGCCTCCTCCACGGGTTGGGGTGCTGTGCACGAAGGTCGTCCAGCCTATGGAGTCTGGACAGGCCAGCAGCAATATTGGCACATAAACTGTCTGGAGATGCTCATGGTGCTGCTGGCATTAAGGTTTTTCCTACAGGGGAAAAACTTCAGGATAGTCATATCCTTATCTGGTCGGACAACAGGACAGTGTTTTCATACATCAATCGCCAGGGTGGGGTGCACTCTAGTGCCATGCTAAGGCTGGCAAGTTGCATTATTTTGTGGGCATGGGACAATGTACTATCTCTACAAGCCGTACATGGTCCGGGCTGGTTGAACTTGGGGGTGGATCTCCTGACAGGCAGGGTCTGACGCCCAGATAATTAAAATTACATCCTCAGATTATGGAACAAATCTGGAGGAGGTTTGACGGAGCAGAAGTGGACCTGTTCGTTTCAAGCAAGAGATCGTACTGTCGCCCTCTATTTCTCTCTTGTCCCTGCACCACTGGGCATCGATGTGCTGGTGCATCAGTGGCCAAGAGTCCGTCTTTACAAATTTCCACCAATCAGTCTACTGTATGCAAGTCTGTAGAGGGTTTGGGAGGATCGGTTTTGGCGCTCTCGGGTGCTCCATTAGTCTGTTAATTAGTGTATATTCACATCCCGGCCCTGCCCTCCTCGTCACAGCATCCTCTGGGGTCTGAGGTTGTTTTGGGCCCTGGAGAATTTTTGACATGCCTTGACATTTGTGCTTTTTTCTGTTGCTTTAAAGCACATTAATGGCTAAAGTCTGATAACACTATATTCAGCACAAACTGGGCTAAAATAATATGTGAGCAACATGTGTGTACATGTTTGTATTTTTGAGAAAATCACGTTTATACATGGTTTTTAAGTAATTGAAATAAGGCCATATAACACATACTAAACATTTGTCCACAAGCCTTTTGAGAACTGGATCTTGTAGCCTAGAGTTTTTGCTACACAATGATGTGAAAACAATCCTGATCACTCATTCAAACAAAAGAATTTAGTCATTTAACTTCTCTAAGACACTTTTAGTGTTACAAAGGTCTTATGTGAGGAGGTGTGAACTAAAATGAATATGGATGTATTTCACACCTGGGGAGACAAAAGACCCCTCAACTGGGCCTATCAATGAGGAATGTGACAGAAAGAGAATGAATGTGAGGAGACTTAATGATCAAAATCAAGTTTTAAGTTAAAAAAAGTAATCTCTGATTATACATTTTCTTTAGATAAATACTTAATTTTAAAACTACAGTACCGTTTAAAATAAGTCACTTCTGCTCACCAAAGGCTACATTTATTTGATCCAAAATACAGTAAAAACTGTGATATTTTGAACTATTTTTACAATTTAAAACAACAGTTTTCTATTTTAATATATTGTAAAAATGCAATGTGTGATCTCAGCATCATTAATGCAGTCTTCAGTGTCACATGATCCTTCAGAAATCATAAGATGGTGATTTTCTAATATGGGCATATTTAAAGTGCATTTTACTCATTTAACCTGAACACATATTTGCAAGCACAAGCTTTGTTCATGATAATGAGGCAGCATAAACACTAGATAAAATATAATCTAAACATTCATATTATGTATCATATTTATATAATACAGCATACAATTTAAAAGCCTGCTTTAGCCGAAACAACATTTACATGTAACTAAAACTTGCTTATTAGGACATATTTCAAATGTCAATACTCTGAATCCTGGCTGGCAAGTCTGGAAACAGTCCCACTAGTAAAATATGTACATGTTTATATAAAATAGTTACTAATTAAAACTAAATTACTTACTCTAACTTCAAAATACAAATGTTCATCGGAGTCCCGCTCTTCTTCTGAGGAAAATTGTAACTCTTCATCACTATTCAGGAGTTTTCTCACTTGTGTATCATGCTGCCTTTCAAACGCGCAGAAAAATGAATGAGCTTGTTTTTAAGACAAAGTCGAGGGCGTTTACATTTGCACCTCAGCACATTAGCGTATGAATGGCGTGCTCTGCTGGTGGGTGTTATCACATTAGAGATAATTAGCTGAGCCAGGAGAAAATGTACATTGCTTTGTTTCATACAGATTACATTGCAGGAGAATATATTATAATTATTTTATTTAAAAGTAGACATTTTAAGCTTTCTTTAGACATATGTTTCATGTTTGTGTAAGTATTCGCAGAGTTTCAGTTCATTTTTGTGACATGTTTCAGATATACGCTCGCAAACCCAGAGACTGCTTAAAGACCACCCTTTTTATTTTCTTTATTTTACAAAAGCACAAGGTTTTGTTGTTATTGTGAGTGCACACAAATAAAAGTAGACCCTTTATAGTCTCTAATGATGTCTTGCACTTATCTGTATGCCCCAAAATGACGGAGAGGAACCAGCAGGACACGCCGGCGCGTCCGTCATTTTGCTCACAGACCATTATTTTTCAGGCTTTCTCTCCTCCCCCTTTTGAGTCGGAGGAGCATGATAAGGTTAGATATGCTTTTCCCAGTTCGGGCGCAGCGAGTATATGTTGACCGTACTAGCCAGTGGCATAAGTCAGAACAGTTGTTAATGTGCTTTGGTAGCCGAAACAGAGATGTTTCAGTGTCCAAGCAAAGACTGTCTCATTGGCTTATTGATGCAATTTTGAGTGTTGTGAAGCGCATGGTTTACTTTTGCTTTTGGGTAATTGAACCCATTCTGCAAGAAGCATGGCACATCTCGGTTACGTATGTAACAAACCTGCATACGTAAACCATCTTGGTTACGACCTTGGTTCCCTGAGGCGAATGAGACCCTGCACAGCTGGCATACTCTCTAGCAGCTGCATAGGCTTATGCCTTTTGCAGAAAATCTGACTCTATGTCACGAAAGCAACTGCCTTTATGGACCCCGAGACATAGGTCCCTAAGGGCCGTTGCTTAAGCGCCATCAGCCAATAAATTGGCATAATTGTATAAGGGCTTCAGACCACTGGACACTCAGACAGTGTCCCATAGCGATCATACGTAGCATCTCGTTACGTATATAACAATAACGTTTGTGCTTTTTTTTTAAAGGATGGACGAGTCTAAATAAATGTTTGTGGTAATCAATATTATGCCACAAATGTTGTCAAATGAGCTTAACTTGTATTAAACCTGAAACATTCCTTCAAGCAAATAAAATTATAGTTGTCTGTGACATATGACCATCCCTCTTAGCTGGCTTCCATCAGTATGCATAAAAGTGTCCAATTCAGTGCATTTATTTATGACGACGTGTTAACGCAAGTTTATCTGTCTGCGTACTTTCATGTTGGCCCAAAAGTGTGTTGTTTTTACATTATCAATAGGTGGGCCTTCCTGTGTCCATGCAATCACATGTGTTTGCAAATAAAATGCTAATGTGTGTGTGTGTGTGTGTGTGTGTGTGTGTGTGTGTGTGTGTTGAGAGAGAGATTAACATGCTGAATTATTCATCCCCTTGTTGGAGTTAATAACAGTGGCGTATCAGGGGGATCGGGTCTGATGGTTGTTTGTTCTATGATAAGCTGAAAGAGTTCTTATCTCGCGGGCCAGTGCTAAATTAGGCTGTTTTTCCCCGATTCAAATCTTGTATGCCTGCTTTGCTGTCTCTACCATACCAAAGAGTCAAAGCTCACCATGGACCAGAATTGAAAATAGGCTGAAATTAAAGTCAAAGGGCAAAATGCACATGTGTCAATGTCACATGCTGTTGTTGCTTAAAAGAGCAGAACACGATTGCAATAATCTGTGCATATGTGTGCATGAGTGTGTGCCTGTCTCAATTTTTCTGACAGTAAACATGAATACTGCCTCATTAGTACGGATTACTCAAACCACTTCCTGCTGCCTGTGGCTTCATCTACAAGTGTTATTTCTGTGCATCTGTGGGGGTACATATTTGTCATCATGCTCCAACTGGCTATACCTCTCATTTACAATATTTATTTATCTCTCTCAATGTGTGTGTATCTGTATATTCTTTCCTCTCACTGTCAGACCACATATGTCTATTACTTAAGATTCACCTCAAGGCAAGCCCCCTTTAAAAATCTACAGAGCCTCAAAGTGACATTATAGACTTCTAAACACCTGAAAGGCAAAATGACAGTAGACTTTACAAAATCACAAAGCTCCTGAGTCCTGATTTCCTCAGGCTTGTCTAAAATTAGTGAAGCACATTTCTGGTCTGGACAAGAAAATGACTAAGTTCTTTGTGAAACAATCTCATTGAATGACAAAGCACTCATTTTCATGCTATCAATGGTGGAAAATAATCCTCTAATTCTCAGTAAAACAGACAAGAGGAAACAGTCTTTTTTTAAATGGGAAAGTGTGTGGCTTCCATTCCCTGAGCTCAGCTGTGCAGGTAAACTTATTTCAGAGTGCTGTACTTGTAATTCGACTGAGGAAGTGAGGAAAGTCTAACGGCTCTACATCTTGAGACAAAGGAACCAACTGGAACTTCAGCCAAGAAAACACAGTCAAAGTAGCAGTGGTGTAGTCAGGGCCAGTATATGCTTTATGCTTACACTGGCAGGAGAACATTGGCAGGAGCACCAGATTTTATGTTTCCTCTGAACTGTACCACAACCAGGTGGATAAAGAGAAGAGTTGGAGAGAAATTGCCAATTCTCTTGGACAGTCAGGTAAACAAATAGTTAGATTTTACAGTAGGAGGTACTTTTTCATATTGTAACAAATAAAATATATGATTAAAAACATAAACATCATATTCTGAAATGCATAACACATGATCATGCATTTGTTTTTGTATCACTTCTCACATGTACTCTGTTGTGAAATGTAATTTGGAGTCCAGGCAGTGTCGTCTGGGATTCGTCAATAGTAAAATTTCTTGTAATGTGTTCACCCCTATCGCGGATTCGTCATGTAATTTGAAAAAAGCTACGACTTCAGTGGCAAGACAGACAGTTGTGTAATACGAACGGTACCACGATCCGACGTCTTTGAAAGTCATGTAGTGTGTAGAAGCCATTAATTGTTTCCCATCATTGGGTTTGTAAAACACCCGTAAACACACCTATTCATAACATGGCATTACATTTGCTTGCATATGTCAGAAAATCTGCAGCACTAGTAATTCAAAACATTTCGTGATTTTCTTTAATTTCCCTTGTACTGCCAAAACAACGACACTAAAGAGAAATTTAGAGCCTTTTCTCTCCCATTCTCTCATATTCCGTGTAATTTTTATTACAGCATTTTCATTAAAAATTTTGGAGGGGATTTTCGCACTGAACACTTTTTTATTTCGTCTGTCCGCGCTGTTTTTCAATGTGAAGGAGCACATGTATAAAATTGGTCATTTCACATTTTGGTGACATTTAAGTCATCAGTAGAATTGTGTGTGGTATTTGTATTGTTTAATTTCAACCGATAACAATTTTAATAGACTTGTTCTCAAGAATAAAGACTATGTAGGCTACTATGGGCTTAAAAGCAAAATTTTAAATAATTGAAACCCTTTTCAAATATTGCACATTTCATTTCCTCATGTACCACAAACGTCTCGGTTACGTATGTAACCTCCATTCCCTGATGGAGGGAACGAGATGTCGTGTCGAAGAAGCGACACTAGGGGTCTCTCTTGAGCGCCGAATATGCCTCTGATCTCTGAAAAAAGGCCAATGAGAGTTGGCGAACAGTATTTGCATACCCCGCCCCGGATACGGATATAAAGGCGAGGGAAATACGCTTGTTCATTCAGGATTTTTCTGAGGAGCCAGGAGTGTTCCGGCCACCTCAGCGGCTTGGCTCAGCGACATGGCCGGGAAGACATAATGTCTCGTTCCCTCCATCAGGGAACGGAGGTTACATACGTAACCGAGAAGTTCCCCGTCTGTTGCTCACTTCGACGTCGTGACGAAGAAGCGACACCAGGGCTGAGCTGTGTATGTGTGCTGCTGACACAGAAGCGGGCAGGTATTTCACGTGCACAAGCAACCAACTGTGTTCAGGCTGCACATACTCTTCCCAAATGCCCCAAAAAAGTCGTCGGAATCCTTTTGGTTACCCTAGAGGGGAACAAGGCAACGCTTCCAACTAGGGAACAGGCCAAGCCTGGCCGGGCCTCTTTTCTCTCTATGTTTTCTCAGCATAGAGCAAGAGCAGCCGGGGCCCTTACTGCATCGTGGGAAGGGGTCTTACCCAAATTCCTATTCTTTCAGGGGGAGAAGACCCTGCAGAGGCCACACCCGCCCGAAAGGGGAGGTAGAGGTGGCAAAATACATCACATGGCCTCTTCGGTGGTAGATCCAGCCTCGAGGAGGGGGGAGTTGCTACAACACGGCGACCAGAGAGCAGCGAAGGACTGCCTAAGGGAGACGCGGGTCAGCTCGTAAGGTGACCGTACCGCTGAAGTACACACAGGAGGAGTCCGCGTAGGAGGCCTGATCTGTGGAGCACCTATTCCAGTAGGGGTAGCCTGGGGAACCCGTAGTGGACTGGGTCGGCGAATTCCTCCGCTGAACTGCGGACCCAAGAGGGCTAGGGAGGAATCGACCTAAAAGGGGTCTCCTGGGAAGAAGGCGCACTGTTTTACCTCGGCAGAGGGAAAGGGTGCTGGACGCAAGCGATTCACCCGGTCAGACCATCGACGTGTACCGAGTTTTACGGGCTCGGACCTGAGAAAACACGGGACGAGACTGACTCAACCCTGAGATTGTAAAATCTTGCAAAGGTGTTAGGTGTTGCCCAGCCCGCAGCTCTGCAAATGTCTGCTAGGGAGGTGCCCCTAGCCAGTGCCCATGAGGATGCCACACTCCTGGTAGAGTGGGCTCGGACCCGTAGGGGGGGTGGCACGGCCTGGGTGTGATAAGCCAACAGAATGGCGTTCCCCACCCAGTGGGACAGCCTCTGTTTGGAGACAGCGTTCCCTTTCTGCTGTCCCCCAAAGCAGACAAAGAGCTGCTCAGAGCGTCTGAAGCTCTGGGTGCGTTCCAGGTAGGCACGCAAAGCACGTACCAGACACAGCAGTGAGGGGGCTGGGTCTGCCTCCTCCCGGGGCAGTGCTTGCAAGTTCACTACCTGATCTCTGAAGGACGTGGTAGGAACCTTGGACACATAGCCCGGTCGAGGTCTTAGGATCACATATGTGTCTGCCGGACCGAACTCCAGGCAAGTGTCATTAGTAGAGAACGCTTGCAGGTCCCCGACCCTCTTGATGGAGGCGAGCGCGATCAGCAGGGCCGTCTTTAGGGAGAGGGCCCTGAGTCCAGCTGATTCTAGCAGCTCGAAGGGGGATCTCTGAAGACCGGCGAGGACCACCGAGAGATCCCAGGAGGGGAATAGGTTTGGCCGGGAGGGATTTAGCCTCCGGGCACCTCTTAGGAACCTGACAATTAAGTCATGCTTACCCAGGAACTTGCCGTCTACTGGGTCGTGGTGAGCTGCAATAGCGGCAACATACACCTTCAAGGTGGAAGGGGACAGCCTTCCCTCCAACCTCTCCTGTAGGAACAGGAGCACTGACCTAACTGCGCACCTCTGTGGGTCTTCTGCCCGGGAAGAAAACCAATTCACGAACAGACGCCATTTCAGGGCGTAGAGTTGCCTGGTAGAAGGGGCTCTGGCTTGGTTGATCGTGGCTACTACCGTGGGTATCACATTGAGGTTGCCGGGGATGTGAGTGGTGCGCAGCGACTTGAGTACGCCGCCTTGGCGATTTATGTACGCCACCGCAGTGGTGCTGTCCGACTTGACCAGGATATGTTTGTCTCGAACTAATGGGTGAAACTTCCGCAGGGCCAAAAGGACGGTCAACAACTCGAGGCAGCTGATGTGCCTTACGCAGCTGGGCCCCTTTCCAACGGCCTGCTGCTGCGTGCCCGTTGCAAACGGTGCCCCAACCCGATCTGGAGGTGTCGGTCATGACCAGGATGCGTCGGGACACCTGCTGTAAGGGTACTCCTGCCTGTAAGAAACAGAGGTCTGTCCAGGGTTTGAATGTTTGGCGGCAGGTGGGTGTGTTGTCACACAGTGCGGGTCTGAAGCCAGTGTTGAAGCGGTCTCATATGCATCAACCCCAGCGGTGCGACCACTGCGGAGGACACCATATGCCCCAGGAGCATCTGGAAAAGCTTTAAAGGGACCGTTGTGTCTGGCATGAAGGCGGCGAGGCACCGGAAAACTGACTGGGCATGCTCGTTGTTGAGACGTGCTGACATTGAGACCGAGTCTAACTCTATACCGAGAAAAGAGATACTCTGGACTGGAGTAAGCTTGTTCTTTTCCCAGTTGACCTGAAGCCCCAAACGGCTGAGGTGCCTGAGCACCTGGTCTCTGTGAGCGCATAGTAATTCTCGCGAGTGGGCCAGAATAAGCCAGTCGTCGAGGTAATTGAGTATGCAGATGCTGGCTTCTCGGAGCGGGGCAAGAGCTGCCTCTGCGACTTTCATGAAGATGCGAGGGGACAGAGACAGGCATAAGGGGAGGACTTTGTACTGATACGCCTGGCCATCGAACGCAAACCACTGGAAGGGGCGGTGTCGAGGCAGAATGGAGACGTGGAAGTACGGGTCCTTCCGGTCTACCGCTGCGAACCAATCTAGATGCCGGACGCAGGTTAAGATGTGTCTCTGCTTGAGCATTTTGAACGGGAGTTTGTGCAACTCTTGGTTGAGAACTCACAGGTCCAAGATTAGTCGTAAGCCGCCGCCTGTCTTGGGTATATGAAGTAAGGGCTGTAGAAACCCTTCTTCATCTCGGTTGGAGGGACAGGCTCTATCTCGTCTTTGAACAAAAGAGTAGTGATTTCCGTGTGCAGGGACTGGGCATGTTCGTCGTGTACTGTGGAAAAGCGGACGCCCATGAAGTGGGGTGGGGGCCTGGCAAAATGAATTGTGTAACCGAGTCGAATGGTCCGGGCCAGCCAGCGAGACGGGTTGGTAAGTGAAAGCCACGTGTCCAACCTCTGCGCTAGGGGCACCAAAGGGACGATTAATTTTGACGTACCCGGCGGAGCAGGTAGGGCAGCGTCGGGCGGCGACAGGGAAAAGACTCAAAGCACTTACCTTGCTCCGCACACCCGGCAGTGGGCGGGTTGGTGACTGAGGAGGAGGTCCAGAGTAGGCGTCCTCTAGACTCGTCAGAACCGGCCGGCCGAGGAACAGTCATTGGGCTGGAGACAGGTGGTCCGTGTCCATGAAGCCGGGACTGTTGAGATCTGATGGCAAAGTGCCGTGAGAATGGCATTTGCGGGCCAGGTGACCCAGAGACATAGGAAATAGCTCTTTTATTGAGAATGTTGGTACCGCAACCCCATCTAAGGGGGGCAGCAAATGAAAGTTGTTTAAAAATAAAGGATTCTCCTCCCGGCCCTCCAGCTGGGGACGGAGCGGTCTCACCACCTCCGGAGCTAACGTTTCTGTCGCTGGGTCGTCCATCTCAGGAGCGCCTGGGAGCCTTACGGGTCCGAGATACGGGGGGCGTCTGCTTCCTGCGGTGTGCTCGACGCTGGGGCTGAGAGCTGGGCCCGGGTTGAGGCGGAGCAGATTTCTTGGCCGCATGGGGACGCCTTCGGTGAGCAGACAGGGCAGTGGCCGTGGCGACAGGTTTGCGGCGCGGCAGGATATGTGAAATGGCCTCCGTCTGTTTTTTCACCGCAGAGAACTGCTGGGCGAAGTCCTCGACGGTGTCGCCAAAGAGGCCAAACTGGGAGACAGGGGCGTCAAGGAAGCGAGCATTGACAGCCTCACGCATCTCGACCAGGTTGAGCCATAGATGACGTTCCTGGACCACAAGGGTGGCCATCGCCTGCCCGAGTGCCTGCGCGGTGACCTTCATGGCTCTGAGGGCGAGGTCGGTCGCTGAGCGCAGTTCCTGCAGCACATCAGGGTCAGGGCTACCCTCGTGCAGATCCCTGAGCGCCTTGGCCTGGTGGACTTGCAGGATGGCCATGGCGTGCAAGGCGGAAGCGGCCTGTCCCGCGGAGCTGTAGGCTTTGTTATTCAACGAGGATGTCATCCTATAGGTCTTGGAAGGGAGTATAGGGCGCCCGCGCCAGGTGGTAGGGTTACCGGGACATAGATGGAGTGCAACGACCCTATCCACCTGGGGAATCGCTGTACACCCATGGGCCGTTCCGCCATCGAGGGTAGCGAGAGCGGACAAGCAGGGCTTTTGATGAAGGGAAAGCGGGGCTCTCCATGACGACGTCAGCTTGTCATACACTTCCAGGAAAAATGGGACCCGGGTCGTGGCTGTGAGCGGCGCCCCGACCCCAGGAACCAGTCATCCAGCCGTGATGGGTGTGGGGAGGATAGAGGGTTCCAATCCAACCCCACACTGATGGCGGCCCGGGCAAGCATGTCGGACATCTGCGCATCAGCCTCGGCCTGTGCGTGCTGGCCCGAAGGCAGCAGCCCAGGGGAGGCGTCAGCATCAGACACCGCGCTCTCCGATGGAGCGGCAAGCTCATCCACCTCGAGCTAGGCAGACCGGCCTGGAGGCGAGTCGCCATTGCCTCGACTACGGACGGAGGTCAACGAGCGCGTCGGGGGGCGGGTGGTCCGAGGGGGCGTACCCAGCGGAGCTGCACCCGCTGCCCTCCCCAAATCGCCTCCATCGCCAGCCGCATCGTCCTCAATCCAGTGGGAAGAAGGAGCGACACGGGGGGCAGCTGGAGTGGCGTGCTTTCTATTGAAAGCGCCCCGCGACCACAACGTTGCCGTGGTCATGCTCTCGCAGTGAGAGCATGAACCATCCACAAACACTGCCTCGGTGTGATCTCCGCCCAGACAGATCCTGTGGCCGTCTGAAGCGGAGAGCAATCTACCACATCCAGGAACTACACAGGTGTTGAATGGCTTCTCTTTTACAGAGAAAATTACTCTTTATAGGAAAACTCTTTTAACTGTGCGCTGTCGAAGCGCCCAGGGGCAAACTGCATGCTGTGAAGAGAAGAGAAAAGCCGCTGAAGTGTGCCGTAGATCCAACAGCAAAGCAGAGTGTCAGAGGATAGAAGCAGGAAACTGGTGTGTCACTTGCAGCTGGCTGCATACACGACCATCGGCTCCGAAGAAAATTACTGAATGAACGAGCGTATTTCCCTCGCCTATATATTCGTATCCGGGGGCAGGGTATGCAAATACTGTTCGCCAACTCTCATTGGCCTTTTTTCATAGATCAGAGGCATATTTGGCCCCTAGTGTCGCTTCTTCGGCACGACGTCGAAGTGAACGACAGATGGGGAACTGCAGGTCAAACATCTTTGACAAAAATCTTTGGATTTCTGATTTCCGCCCATGCAATTAAGAGTTTATTATTACATTATCTCACTAAAATGTATTCATTTGTGGTAAATGTGTAATTTTAACACCAATAGTGGAGGTTTTTTGTGTGCCCCTTGACTTATTGTCCAACCTGTTGTCATGATACTATGGCCTTTCATTGAAGATATATATGTTATGAAATGACATCACACACATTGTATTTCTTTTGTTTTATTTATGTTTTCCTTTATTTTGTGGTGTCAGTCATATGTTGTCAAGCATAACATTGGGATGATATGTGGGAAATTAATTTAATTAGAAACTTCAATATACAGTATTTATGCTAACAAAAATAAAATCATCAATATTAGTTTACAAATATGTTTGCTAGATATCAATCACAGACCATGCAGTGGCGTAGCTAGAACCTGGCTGATAGGGCTGAAGCCCCGGATCGTTTGTTAATAGCCCCAAATGTTTTTTGTTGTTTTGTTTTTTTGTGATGAGAAAAAAAAAAGTAATGCTTAATGTTAATTATATCAAGGTACAAAAGCAACAGAGCAGGCTTCAATTCAGGCTTCAAATGTAAATTAATTCTGATCAGTGAGCCCAACTTGCGTTAATTGATAGTTCACACTTTGACTTTTACCTGCTGTTTGTGCTCAAGTTCATCAGACGAATCGTTACGAACTCCTCATGTGGGATCTTTTTATTTTCTCTCACAGGGGTGCAGCTTTTCTGTATCAGAGGCACTGAGGTTTTATTGAGCAAGACTTATTTCTAAACATATAAACTATAAGCCTCATTTCAAATCTTCATTTGTTTTTAACAATCCACTCACAAGTATATTTTAATGCATGCACCTGTCATCTTGTTTGGTAATTCGGGAATAGTTGGGAGTCAGTACATGGGAATAAAGAATCATTATTGCAATGGCATTTCATTCATTCATTCATTCATCTTCAACCGCTTATCCTGTACAGGGTCACGGGGGGCTGGAGCCTATCCCAGCTAACATTGGGCGAAAGGCGGGGTACACCCTGGACAGGTCGCCAGTCCATCGCAGGGACTTTTTTTTTTTGGAGACACCAATTAACCTAGCCTGCATGTCTTTGGATGGTGGGAGGAAGCCGGAGCACCCGGAGAGAACCCACGCAGACACGGGGAGAACATGCAAACTCCACACAGAAAGGCCGGGGCAACCGGGGTTTGAACCCATGACCTTCTTGCTGTGAGGCGACAGTGCTAACCACTGCACCACCGTGCCGCCCGCAATGGCATTTCCTCAAATGCAACTCAAACTAGCAGTACAGTGAACTATAAGCCTAAATAGCACAACACATAGAACAAAAATGTCAAACAAAAATTACAGCCTGTATATGCACACAGCCCATTCTGGTTCACATTTCCATGTCATGTGTGTGGAGTTAAAACTGCTGTGTTTAAATAGCATCTTTGGTGTTCCTTTATTTTAAAATGGTTAAAACTTGTCAAATTATTATACTTAAGTCTGCACACCAGAGCAAAAGAAGGAAAGTTTATCAAGCATTGAAACTTTGCTTGTTAAAAACAAACTGGAATCATGTTTAATAACAGTCACGAAATCCAACGCAGGTGTTTCAATGTGTTATTACTATGTGATCCCACGATAAGTTACATACAAATTTAATTACGATTTCGATAATAAAGTCATAATATTTTGCGAATAAAGTAAAAATTACGAGAATAGAGTTGTAGCATTACGAGATTAAAGTCGGAATAGATTGAGAATAAAATTGTAGCGTTATGATATTAAATTTCAAATGAGAATAAAGTCAAAATTATTAGAATAAAGTTGTTGCATTTTTAGATTATAGTCATAATATTTTGAGAATAAATTAAAAATTATTAAAATAAAGTCTTAGCAATGTGAGATTAAAGTATTATATTGTGTGAATAAATTAGAAATATTAGTTTAAATATAATCTCAATATTATGCTAAACTGAGCATCATTATTACAAAGATAGAACAGACACTGAGCCAGCAGCTTCGTTAATGTAAGATATGGATATGGAGGCCATAGTTATAACATACTTTAGGATAGGATTTATGCAATAAAGAAATCCTTGGTCTTTGGTGCATCAGCACAAAGTTATTAGTATCTGGACAATGCAGCGGTTATGTAGGAAATTGTATTTATTCAGGAGCTAGAACCATACATATTCGAGTGGGACTGCTCGGCATTGTTATTGGGTTTTCCTCTCTATACAACACTGTAACTGAGGGGATGTTACCACATACAATATATTGATATGGAGTTATATTATTCACAGCAGATCCAATTATTTTTCGCTTCACTTGAGTATGAGCCTATATCTCGTGCCTCCCTTGACAGGCACCCATATGTTGAAAAAACCTGTACTAATGCACACCTTATTCATGAACAGAGAGCTTGCAAAAACGTCCCACAAATGCAGCTCTGTTGCATAGCCAAGTTATCTGCCTAGTATTAGTAGACTGCAGATTGCAAAAAATATTATGATAAAAAAATATTATGATAAATGACAATTGCAAATGTAAATTATTAAATTACTATGATTTTATTGTTGGCATTAATTTCTGCACATTAAACCATGAGTCGACAAGTTTTCGCTTTGATCCTCTGCTATTTAAATTAAAACTTGTTTGATCCATTAATTGTGTGCCTGACGTTTGCTTATATAAAGTTCTGAACCGTGAACTTTGTGTTGCACTTAATATAATGATTATTTGACAGGTAAGGTGGTCATTTTTTAAGTCATGGAAGGAAGGATTTCTTTTTTATTTTCATATTATAATATGGCCTGTGCTCTAAACCCCAGATGACACTGAAGGCTAGCGACACCACTGCCATGTAGTAGCAAATTTATCCACTGAATGTCCACCATGTTTTTGTCCACCCTGACGCTGCTGGATATAGGCTACATCTGAATTTTCGGTAATTTAGCTTGACCAGTATGACTAATACAATCTTTAACATGTTCCTTTAATGATGGAACATGAAGATACTTTTAAAATATTTTTTTACTTTTTCAAACGTTTCAAAGCCGGAATGTCACCGAATTGTAGGAATGGCCTATATACGATATTTACAGAGTAGTAGTTTCGCTGCTTCCTATACACAGATTACACAGTGAATAACAGACCACCCCCTCCACTCCCCCAGCTGATCCTGGTTTCTCCCAAGTTTATTTGTGTCCATAAACTAACGTGATATGGAGTTTTGTGTTTTCTTACCCCATTGGCAGATTGTTTGCTTGACAAGTAAATAAATACATAGATACAAGACATACAATACAAGATAAAAATACACGTCTTGAAAATAATTGTTGGCAGTGCAAGGCATGATTTTCAATTGGGTTACCTATGTATTTAAATTGCACAATGAGGACTTTATGGCATTACAGCATAATTTTCTGTAAAGCTCCTTTGAAACTGTGTGTTGTGCAATGCGCTTTACAAAAAAAAAATTAATAAATTATAATAATAATTTAATGACTGCTAATCAGCTCAGAAATTGCATACACTTGTACTGTATAGCCTGAAAAGCCTCATCTTTCATATAAAAAACAGCCCCACTCCCCTCACAAGAGTCTGGTGTTTGGCCAATATAGCCTTTAGTTTGAAATGAAGTGACCAGGGCTTGAAAGCCTGACTCATAACACAAACTGCTAACCTATGGACTGAGGGTTAACACAAAATCCTGTACTGATAAAACAGAACAAAATATGAAAGCCACTTTGACTATATACTATTTGAGGCAAACATCTGACAGCTAATACCAAGGATTTTTTACATTGATGATACAAAAGTGGCACCATTTTTTCAGGCTTGGAAGGTTTAAAAGCTTAAATTGATTTGACTGTATAATATCTGTTTATTTAAGAATTGTTTATTGTCTCCTTCAATTTATAGTAACCCACTTAAATGTGTCACTGTGATGTAACCAGATGGTGAAAGTGCTTAGCTGTCTGTAACAGAAAAAGAAAAAAGTACACCGTAAGCATTGCTCAATTAATCTCTTGCACACTGTGTAGAAAGTTACGTTCATTAGTTGTGTCCGCAGTGGGTGTAATAATTCTTCCTCTTGTGACCTCTAGATGCCGCTAAGAGAACTATGATAATTTCTTGCTGCGCTCCTGCATGTGCATCGGCTCTCACGGATCCGGGATTTCTCATCTCCCTCCTGCTTAGTGCACTCATGCCAGCGTGATAAACTGAATAATATAATTTCACATGGTGTGTTGATGCAGCTGATTCCCTTTGAACAAAACAGCGAATGACTAAAACCCGTTGAGTCGAGACAATTAGCCGTTAATGACTCTCGGCCGTGCCTACAATAGTAACTCCGGAGTGATTAAAGAGTCCAGTTTGATTTTATGAAGGCGAGCAATATTTCCATTACATATTTAAGCAACTACTGCTACATTTAATTGTACATTCTACATATTCTGTATCTCACACCAAGAAAGCTAACATTGCTTTTATAGACCATATATATATATATATATATATATATATATATATATATATATATATATATATATATATTATATATATATCTTTCAAAAGGGGTAAATTGTGTCAGAGTGATCATGCACTTGCACCATTGTGTCTTGCGCGATGTGACAGGGGTCGAAAATTAACTGGAATAATGGCTCATTCCCTGGGGTTGTGAAACACATGCCAAACTTGCTCTTCCTGTTAAGCCTGGGACGTAGCCACTTGGAAACGTTTGGGTAACTTCGAAGTAGGTTTTGTTGTGGCGTCCGTCCACACAAACAAACTCCGCCTCAACGACTCAAAATTATGTTCTTGTATGAGAGAGAGAGAGAGAGAGAGAGAGAGAGAGAGAGAGAGAGAGGAAGAAAATCACTTCACTCTCACATAGGCTATCCACCATATAGACTCGCGAGGTGAGCTGCGGCGAGTGCGCGAGCCCCAGCTTCCGCTGTAACGTCCACAAAACACTGAACTGAGGGGAGCTAATGATGAAAGCAAGCGTACTGGACACTACCGGGCATAGTCTTGGAAGATTTTTCCATTTTTTTTTTTTTTTCAATTTTTTTTTCTCTCCTCTATTCTCTCACTCAGGCATCCATCACAAACTGACTGACTGGTTGAAGACAGCAAGTTTTTGAGGATGTTGTCCGTGTAGCCGTGTGGAATTCGGGAGTTTCGGGATGCTGTGAGCCCGGTCAGGAGTAGCGCTGGTTCGGGGTTTCCTTTCGTGCGCAAAGAGAGGACACTTCTTTCTGATGTGCGTAACTACCAGCAGCCAAGTTACGCGGTCGTATTCACAGACGCGAGGGAGACTTCTCGCTACATTTTAAGCGGACCCTTAGTGTATTTTAAGGAGAAACAGCGCTGACAGAGGGGAAAAGGGGCTGTTTTGTTGTATCGACGGAACTGCGCTGGTGCTGAATTTTGGATATCCAAAGCGCTTGACTTGAGGTGAGAAAAGGGAACGCGGCTTTCGCTCCGACTCCATCTCTCAAGACAATTAACAGAGAGGAGTAATTACACTTTAAGGTATAGCCTTCTTGTCTAATATTAACTCATGTGTACAAAATTGCCTCTAATTTTCCATCGTAACAACACAAGTTTGCATCATCTATCATCTAGAGATGTGCTACATGTAAAGCATAATCGTCACATTAAATTACAATGCCCGAATCCACATGAAACAATCACAAATGTTGAAATGTGAAATGGTTCTGGATATACCATTTACAAGTGAAGTTTTCGACTTGCACGCCACAAAATAACTATTTAATAGACATTTAAAAGAACTATTTAATAGACATTTTAAGTTAGCATTGCCCCGCTTGTCCTTTAGAACGGATTTGCTCACATGTGACATGTTTTGCCCTACATTATTGCTATTGATTTATCAACAAGAAGCCGGTTGCTATTACTTACAACGTTTCCCTCTATATGTCTAGCTCGAGTAGTTCCGGTCAATTGAGCTTCACGTAGGATATTTTAATCGATCCTTAGCTCTTATTTGTAGCATACTATTTAACACTTCTATGTTGTTCTCTACAACCCTCCTTCACCAAAAAATAAATTAAAAGTAAAACTAATATAAGTACAACTTTTACATTTGCCACAGTATCTAGTCAGGTTATTGCTCGGTCCCACAACACCTGTTGCTCTCGTCTTGGCGCATTTCTCGCGTACCTTTCCACTGAAAAATGCTGTTTCAAAAGTGGCGTTCACTAGAATGCGGACTAGTCTACATTTCACGAGTCACGCATGGCGTCTCTTTCTTCAGTAGGTTACCCACAGTCACTAATGGTGACAAAACAATCGAAGGCAGTGCCTGTCACAAGAGCGGAATCTGGTCTTTCTGGCCGCTCCCGTCGTCGGGTTGCTTTTAAACCTGTTTTTCTGGTCCGTACGAGAGAGACACTGTTGTGAAAACATGAGGAAGTTCCAGCTTCAATCAAACAGCTGTGACCGGACATCTCGTCTGTTTATGTGCGACGGTGTGCCTTCATTTGTAGGCAAAGCGTTCAGCCGGATGTACAAATTTACAGCAGCCGCAATGGCTAGCTTGCAAATGACCCAGCCGCAGCGCTTTCTTTCATCCACAGGTAAAAGTAATTTCCCTCCCCCTCTCATCTACAGTAGCTCGTGTTCTGTCGGCATCAACACAAGCAGATTCTTGCGCTCTTCCAGGAGATTATTGATCTGTGAAATGTGTAAGCGCGTTTATTTATTTTTTATTTATTTGTTTAAATGTACTGATCTATCTTTGTCGCTTAACCCCGGGAGTTATAGGTTAAATATAGGCAAACCGCAGAATCGGGCTGCAGATCGTGTAAAAAAAGTGTACAGCAGTGGTGTAATAGTGTCTGAAGAGGTGGGCATCCCCCCACACCCCACTTAAAAAATTAAATAAAAAAATAAAATAAATGATTGTTGTAATTCTAGTCCCACATAAACATACAAAATGTATATCAGGGTAAATTTCTCGCTGGCATGGTGTACAGTACACCACTAAGAACCATGGTATGATAACTTGATGTTAAATATGCATTTATGTTCCTTTTATTAGGTTACTATGAAAATTGTTAATACTTTATTATTACTCTAATTCAAAGACGCAACAAACTGTGCATTGTAGCTAATATGACTGTAGTAATGTTCACGTAAACACGTTATCTTGTATTACCATAGCCTACATAAAAAAATATGGTCATTTGTTTTATTTGTGTACTATTATGTGCTTTTCTGTGTATAGTGCAGTTGCTTTCCTACTTAGAAATATAAATTGAAATGATTTGATATCACGAGAAAAAGGCACCACCGACAGCAGTAAAAGGCAAAAAAAAAAAAAAAAAAAAACATCGGAAAAGTATCAGGGGTGCAATAGCATGCAGCTCTGGAAAAAAGTTAAGAAACCACTGCAACATTATCAGTTTCTCTGGATTTACTATTTATAGGTATGTGTTTGAGTAAAATTAACATTTTTGTTTTATTCTATAAAGTACTGACAACATTTCTCCCAAATTCCAAATTAGAATTTTGTAATTTAGAGCATTTATTTGCTGAAAATGACAACTGGTAAAAAAAAAAAAAAAAAAAAAAAAAAAAGATGTAGTGTTTTCAGCCCTCGAATAATGCAAAGAAAACAAGTTCATATTCATTTGTAAACAACACAATACTAATATTTTATAACCCTGATTTTCAATCACAGCTTTCTTGCGTCTTGGCATGCTCTCTACCAGTCTTTCACATTGCTGTTGGGTGACTTTATGCCACTCCTGGCACAAGAATTCAGGCAGCTTGGCTTTGTTTGATGGCGTGTGGCCATCCATCTTCCTCTTAATCACATTCCAGAGGTTTTCAATGGGGTTCAGGTCTGCAGATTGGGCTGGCCATGACAGGGTCTTGATCTGGTGCTCCTCAATACACAGCTTGATTGACCTGGCTGTGTGGCATGGAACATTGTCCTGCTGGAAAAAGAAATCCTCAGAGTTGGGAAACATTGTCAGAGAAGAAGGAAGCCAGTTTTCTTCCAGAATAACCTTGTACATGGCTTGATTCATGCATCTTTTACAAAAATGAATTCCAGCATTGCTGAAGCACCCCAGATCATCACTGATCCTCCAACAAATTTCACAGTGGGTGTGAGACTCTGTGGCTTGTAGGCCTCTCCAGGTCTCCGTCTAATCATTAGAAGACCAAGTGGAGGATTGGTGATGATCTGGGTTATCAAATATCCAATCACTTCTGAAATGAACGTTCTGATTGGTGGATCAGCTTAGTTAGACAGTCTGTCTTGCCAGTGCTATCAGTTGCTCTCACACATCTTCGTGCACATTTAGAGGGAATCTCTGTGCACTTTAAATAATATATATATATATATATATATATATATATATATATATATATATATATATATATATATATATATACACTCTTCACAGTGTTTCTGCAGTACCGGTAGTACCAAGCACCGACTCTGGTAATAGCGTGGAGTATGATTGTCACATGACTGCTTTAAAATGATCACAGGCTTATTTTGAACACATGCTCTGTTACTTCTTGTAAACTGAAATGGACATTTAATTAAAATTAAAATCGTGACATGGCCTTGTGTGATTTATTAAACCTCTAAATGCTGCAATCTTAAAGTGGAATCCACTAGAAACTCCACAGACACTGAGAAGCATTCACGTTGTATGAGACGACAGAGCAGAAAACTAATCCATTGTGAACCATGCAGTACGTAAAATATATATTGATATAATTAAAATCACATCATTTGTGTTTTAATATAAGCTCAGCTTTATTTCTATCGCATTTAATGTCGCCTACACACTACATGACCTTCAAAAACTTTGGATTGTGGTGCCGTTCATATTACACAACTGTCTGTCTTGTCATGGAAGTCATAGCGTTTTCAAATTACACGACGAATCGGTGACAGGGGTGAACACATTATAAATCATTTCACTATTGATGAATCCCCGACGACTCTGCCTGGACTCCAAATTATGTTTCACAACAGAGTACACGCGAGAAGTGATACGAGATATGAAAACAAATGCACGATCATATGTTATGCATTTCAGAATATGATGCATATTTTTTTAATCATATATTTTATTGGTTACAATATGAAAAATTACCTCATACTGAAAAATCTACCTATTTTGCTTACTAAGAGAATTGGCAATTTCTCTCCAACTCTTTCTCCACCCGGTTGTGGTACAGTTCAGATGACACATCAAATAGGTACTGGTGCTCCTGCCAATGTTCCACAAATTTTTGCTCCATTTCTTCTGTTCAATGAGACTTTCTTGATACCACAAGCCATGCTAGTTGATGTTCTATTGCAGGTACATCAGGACTCCTCCCACTGAAACTACCCATTCCCCATTTGTTGCTCTCTCATTGACTGTAGGTCAACACTGCAGTTGTATTCAATCAAAACATTTTTCACATTGCACGATTTAGAATCGCCGACTGGTCCCAGATATTTAACATTCTAGATATCTCGCTGACATTGGCGATGCGTCGGTGCTTCTCTCAAATCTCGTCTTTGATTGGTCATACATTGCGTTCGTCATTCACAGGATCGAGCTCCGATTTGAATGATTTCAGGCTTTTGTCGGCAATCTCCACGACACTGTCGGCGAGTGCAAATCGAGCTTAAAATCATGTAGTGTAAACTCGGCATAAAAGAAAACATTTGACTTCAGAGTAATACAATTTAAAACATAGCATTTCAAAATTATCACATACACAAACAACAGTAGTATAAAATACAAACACTCCAAAACGTTTTCAGATGTGACTTAAAAGTGTGATCACACTGGGCTGTGGCGAACTGTTTATCCGGAAAAGTGTAGCATCTGGCAATAAAACACTCCTCATAATAAAAGCATGATTCAAAATAAATCTATATGCATGAATTTGAAAAATTTTAATAAAAAAATATTACAACTGTGTAGTAAAATGTAATATGCACTGTAATAATAATAATAATAATAATATTTAGTAAAAATATCACAAGCAAATTTGGCAAAAAAAATTAAAATCCAATGACACGTTGAAAAGTTCTATTTTTACATGTTAAATGTTTTAAAAATTTATTGATTAGACACTATTTTGAATGTGAAATTAAATTAAACATTAAAAAAAAATTCTGGAAAATAATAATAATAATTCAACTATAATTATTAAAATTATAATTAATTAATTAAAAATAACTAAACTTGTGTGTTCAATAGCACATTATAATATTAGCATGTTTTATCGAGAACCGTGAAATTTCGCTGGTATCTGTATCGACTACTGCAAATTCGGTACTATGACAACACTACCCTAGACTACACTATTGGTGTCTAGTCATGATAAACAGCACTTTGTAGACTTGATGGTATATACTACATTTAAAAATCTGGTTTTACCAAAAGAAAGAAAAAAAAATGTAGCGCTTACATGCACACACACAGAGAATTTAAAGTGAGCATTTGAGTAAGCCAACTTTTTTGACTTAAGTTTTAAAAGCAGCAAAATATGTAGTCTTTGTAGTCAGGTTTCCCCTCAGGTAAGCTAAATAAGCTTATAGAAATGTTATCTAACTTTATCGAACCTGGTCTTTATTGACCTGTATAAAACGGACTTGCCATAAATTAACTTAATGTTGACATTGTGGTATTGATGAAAACATTAAATAGTAGCCTTCTACAATAAACACACAATACAGTGTTGACTGTGTTTGAATGCACTGCTGAACGGTTGGACACAAAGATTTTTCAGGTTCAAATTATTTCTTTTAAGACTTCTTTCTTTCCATCATCATCGATGCTTGTTTAGAGTTTTATTCGGTATGTTACTCAAAGATTATACATGGACCAAACCTAGTATATTTCTAAGTCCTTGGGTCTCTTTCACTGTACATAAATAATAGGAATTCCCTTTCATATTTTACTATAAATGTGTAATTGTTACAATAACCGTGTTATAGTCTTATAATTTTAAATGTTGTCAAGTAATGTGTATCAACATTAGCCTAAAACTGAATAACAAGCATCTCCAGTGTCACAGTTTTGCAGCCTTCCATTCTTTTCCCACTTTGGTGGATTTTGTTTATTCACTCCAAAATGTAGCATGGACTGATAGCTGGTACTGTATGCATTTATATGAAGAAAGAATGTTACACCTATTTTACTGATTTTATTACAACCTTTCTGACTGTTAACCCAGCAGTCTCCAGTCTGTCTTAGCTATCGCAGTGCGTGTGTGTGTGTTTAGCCATGTGTAATGGTGTGTGAGAGTTTGTGTGCCAGCCTTGTGACTGGCCAGCTCTCTCTGTGTAACAGGCTGGTAGGCAGCAGCGGGGCAGCAGTTCATCTAGTCTGAAAGCGGGCGCAGACTAATCTGGGCCCACAATGGCTGAATGAAATAATTAAAGTAATCCTCTGTGTCTCGCACTTGGATAGGGAGGGGGCCTTGGACCACCCATCCTGAATGGGTCACTGAGCATCACAAAGTTGGCAGCCCATAGTGTCTGGAAGGATCAGGTAGATTTTTGCAGGCAAAAGCTAACATGGACCGAACTCAGTGGCTGGGGGTGTTGGTTTTAAAGTTTTGCGCCTCTTTTGGCGATGTTGCAACTCTTGAATCATGACGCATTCAGTATTGAGGATGTTAGTCATAGTATTGTGCAAGTTATACTGCTTGATTTTAGGTACTGTGTGTGGTTTAAATGGGCCCTGTTCTGTACGTGGAAACACGAATGTCCCAAATATGGAAAGAGACATGGTTGCCAGGGAGAGAAATCTCCCGACCTCTCTTTCTCTCTGCCTATCATTCAGCACCGTTATTCAAATGGCAATGAAATTGCAGTCTAGTGGCTCACCTTGTGTAACACTAAGCATTTATATATTTTTTTTTTCAAAGATAAGATAGGTGAAAATTTGAGCTGCATTCTTAAGTGTCTGTTGTGCTCGCTTAGTTAACCATTAACCTAGGACAGATCCTGCTGTTGTGCTTCCAATCGTTCACAATGACCGGGCAAGAGCAGACTCCTGAACCCTCTTAAATGTCACTGCTTTAATTTAATTTGTGTCAAAACCAGGATGTTAGATGGGAGGGGTTATAACTATTGGGCCATTAACAGAGGACTCTGATAATGTTGCGTTACCATGATGCTGTCCCACCATTACAATCCAAGGATTCCAGGAATCTGAATCCTGCCTCGTTGGTTATGTAAATGCTTTTCTAGGTCTTTATTTTCCCTAGAATCACCTTGCAGTCACCTGAGCTGGATGCCACCTGGGTGGGAACAACTTGGCAGTGGTGCATCTTCCTAATATTCCCATGGGATTTTTTGAAGGCAACAATGTGTAGCTGGCAGAGGAGGGTGAGCGTTGGTACAATGATGAATTCCTTGTTACATGTCTCTAAAGAGGAAAGGAGAATTTGAGAGAGAGAAAATCATACAGAAATTTTAAAGCATGTCAGCGGGGGCTTTAGAATAGTAATTACCCTGTTAAATCTGTTAACCTCCCCCTGCGCAACAACACAATGGCCTGCCCATCAGTATGTATGCATGCGCACGTGTGTGTGTGTGTGTGTCTGAGAGGGCACAGGAGGGTATTGAAGATTTGTGTGTGAATGGGAGAGAGAAAGACGAAAAGCGAGAGAGAGAGAGAGAGATGTAGGAGGTGTTGTTACTAGAGATCAGGTGTGAAATGAAAATAATGTGGTTTTTACAGGGAGAGAAATAAAGGAAATGAGAGGAACTACGGTCCCCGAATGCTGATGCACAAATTCAGGTTAAATGTTCTGTGAATAATCCAGAAAGAACTGATGGTGGAGCTCCGTTGGGGAACTCTGATCCATGCCTTCTCTGCCCTGTCAACAATTGATTATATTAAGGACATCCAGCTTATACACAGCAGTACAAATTAATTTGAATACATAGCCTATAAGCCGAGTAGAAATTCTCACAAGATTATGACAGTAGTCATAAATACCGCACTCTGGCGACACCTGTCTCCCTGCGAGGAGATCTTGTATGTGGCTCTACGATGCCATATTTGAAGACAATATTAGCTAGGTTGTTGCCGCATGGTGATTTAGGGTCTGTGCATCATGCTGTCATAATTCTGATCTTTAACCATGTAATGATGATGATCAAAGCTCATACCAAAAAAAAAAACCCTTCTCATGGCCAATTATCAATGTAATGGCTGAGCTTATTGTGTAGCTATATGAAAGTTAAGTGCTATCTCTCTTCAACTGAAAGGAAAGCTGTCTACCATGTACCAGTGCTTGATTTGACTCTGTTAAGGCCTCCTCTGTATTGGAAATGCCACTCAAATGCACTTTCACGTATTCATGACAAAGAAGAAAAAGTCTGAGCCATTGCCACCTTTATATTTCATATACGCAAACATGTTCAGCTGCTTTCTTTTCTTTTTTAACTTTTCACAACTTTTGCCAGAGTGTCTGACATTCCTTTGCTGCAGTTTTTTTAAAGATTGTGTGTGTGTATTCTACACACCCACAAACATATGCTGCATACATATATGTGCACAGTCTGTGAGAATGTTCTTGTACAGTGTGGGAAAGGATGTGTATAGGATTCTGAAGCCCCTGTTGGGTGTGTCAGGGTTCCCAGCATACAGTGACCCTCTATAACACACTCTCTACACTGGACCCTTGGGGCAGAATGTCGTGAGAGCTTCTCAAACCCTATTCATCATAACAAACAGATTCACAGGCATATGTTTTTAATGTACCAAGGATGTTTCTAAGCTTTGTTGACTCTCCTGACACAATGTGGATAATGGGCTGTTTTGATTCTGTTTACATATAGCTCCATCCCTTCCCTCTTTTTTGAATTAATTTTTTTTAATTCTTAATTTTTAATTATTTTTTTTTGAATAATTTTTAGCATACTAAGCTTGTTTAACCCTTTACCTTGCTTTGTTATGATGACCTTTTTTGTGTTGGAACACACTTCAAAATTCAACACACCTTCAGCAGAGGCCCAGACAGATCCCTGTTAAATGCCAACTCCATAAGGTGGTCATTTTAAGCACAGTGTGGTGTAAACTGTTTTAAAGGAGAGGTGTTTTTCCAACACTCAGCCTCTTTGTGGAACACACTGTTTAATTAGTTGTATGAGAGTGAGCCAGAGTCATCTGTCTCATCAGAGTCAGAATTAGACTACAGAATTAGACCGAGATGAGTCAAGCTCTTATCATATGTGTGATCAGGGTCACACATCCCTCCTTGAATTTCTGCCTCATTAGTGCATTGTTCTCCCGACAGTGTCGTTGTCATGTTGCTGCAGTTGTGTTAGCGTGTCTTATTTGACTGAAGTCTTGTTTGTTTGGTCATGTTAAATGCTGTATTTATTTGCCTTGCATGCATGAATGATTAGTTCTGTCTGTGTGTGTGTGTGTGTGTGTGTGTGTGTGTGTGTCTGTTGCTGCATATTGAGTCATTTTCTGTTCTAAGCAGATAATTTTTTTCTTTCTAATGTACTTGTAAAAGGCTTGCTATTGTCATGAATTTACATGATACACATTTGCATAATGCCGGACTAAGGGCTACATTGGCCCACACTCAAACAAACGAATTGAAGAATCAGTGTTTAAAATTAATTTTTAACACTATTCCTCAGCAGTACAACCACAATAACAAAATTGTCTATCTCAAGAGTCTTTATCAGTGGTAAAGTGAGGAGGTATACTTATAATTACAAGCTGTAATGTTATGGCGGCTATCCACAGTAGTCCACAGCTAACTTGCTCACTAACTCTCCAGTAATGTCCAATCGGGAGTAAACCTCTGATATCATGATTTAGTTATTTTTCTGGAAAATCAATAAAAAATCAGTTAACATAATAAATAACCATATTGTAATGCCTAGTTTTGGAAAATCCAGTAAGTGAAATATATACTTTTTAAGAATTATATAATTTATATAATTATTTTATATAATTTTCTACTTATTTAGAACTTGACAGTCAAACTTAATTTTTTTTATAAACACTCGGTTTTAAGTCAACCTTGCTACATTACTCAGTTACTCAGTCACATTATGCCACATTTTGGTCTGAAATGTTGTTGACAAACAATATTTTAATCTGTCCTCAAGCAACAAAGAAAATATTACATCATTTTAATAAAAAATTCACAACGAAAATAGTGTCTTGAAGAACATACATTCCTAATTCATTTATAAACACATCTTGCAAAAATAAATAGGAATTAATGCGGAGCACATCTTTTATAACATCACATCTGAAATGTAAGAGAGCTACAAAATAAAAACGTTCCTCTGTGAAATGGCGGTTCAAGTTGATCAGCTTATTCTTCCAAACTTTCATCATCGGACTCAGGCTCGAGCTGGTACGGACAAACCGATGCCATAGTTACTGTAGTTGCAGTAGTATTTACAGCTGCTCAGGAAGCCTCGGGAGCTAAAACACGGTCATGGTAAGGGGCGTTACATTTACACTCACAGACACACTCTCTAAGCAGTTGACCAATTACAACAGACTGGGCCAGCTGACCACTCAAATTAGACTGGGCTTTTCGGCAAGGGGGGCTCTAAAGAGAAAAGAGCTAAAACAGAGCATTTCAGTCAGAGGGTGAAAAGAGGTGCTGCAGCAATGTACAGTGTGATAAACATTATGTGTTTTTTGAACATTAAAGCAAGAAAACCTATTCTAGTAGACCCCCAAAATAAATGATGAACCTGCAAATGAGCATAATATGGGCTCTTTAAACATCCAATCAAGAATGATGGATGTATGGAATAACCCTCTTCCCGTCAGTCACCAAATGGCTGCTCTACTTTGCTGCTTTTTCTGCATATGAAACTTAAAATAATATAATCAAAATTTGTCTTAACCTCAACATTTTGTCTTAAAACAATCTTTAACTTTGGGATTCATAGGCAAATACTAGCTGTGACAGTGCTCTCACATCCCCCATTAGTTGAGGTGTCTATTTCCTCTGGACAGCAATCTAGCAGCCCTGCCTCATTAGCCTTGGGGTGCATGCTGGGATAACATTCTACATATGTTAGAAGGGTCCCTGCAATTATAACAGTGGGGAACCTTAAAGTAACATAACCTTAAACATAATAGATCAAACAGAAGCTGATTTGTTTATTTGATTGTACTTTTTTGGTTGTCTTGCAGTAGCTCATGCTGAGGTTGTTAATATTTGGTGAAATGGCAGGAGTGGGGCATTGACAAGATGCCCTACAAAGCCCAGTTCCATACCTCCCTGTGGCTGGGTGATCATGTAGCAAATTGGGAGCTATTTTCTGTGAATAGCTATCCGCAAAAGAGGCTATTGGAAGATTAGAAAAGAACACTCAAAAATAAGTTAAATACTTAACAGTAAAGGGAGCGCTGGCTGTCACCAGCTATCCCACCCTCACCATCTTTTTGTCATTTTATAGCATATTTTATTTATTCTACAGTCAAAATTCCAGTTGTCTCTTAATGTCTCTTTTCACACCATGTTTAATATGAGTTAATACAAATATAAAAGGAATTAGAAGAGACAACTATGTGAAAGAAGTGAGCATGAAAAAAAGTCTATAAAACTAAAATAATAAAAAAAAAATTAAATCAATATAAAACATATTAACCTTTTTGATCTGTCCTTTTGCCCCCATTTCCAACCGTGTTCACGCTTTGGGTCTAATTTAACTGCACAATAAATTAAAGCCTTAAGAAAAGATGGCATCTAAAACGTAACTAAAATAACTAATAATTAATAAATGTAGATTAGTTACCAAAAGTGCTTTCAATAAGCCAAATGTAACATGATCCAATTAGTTTGTAATGCCTATGATCTTATGAATATGAATCTTCATTAAATTTTGGCAGAGGAAAAAAAACAGCACAGGGAGATTGAACAAAATCTTTTTTTTCCCACCCTTTTGTTGACCCCCAGACGTGACTGTGGATATTACTAGCAAGGTTTGTCAATGGTTTGCGAGAGGTAGATCAAGTAGATTATAACACTTCTCTGCTTGCTTCTCCCTCTCTTAATGTCAGTGAACCAGAACCCAGGAATACAGTTATATGATGGCTTTCTGAATGAGACATGTTGTGAAATTTCAAACACAAATAATTGTTTGTTACACATTTACTGCCTCTGAAGACGTGCAGTTTACTACATAAGATGGGACGATCAATCATAAATCCCATGGAATCTGCACTGTAAAATTATGTGACTGCTAATTTTTTTTTCTGGTTTCTTGCCACTGTCACAGACTTTGAAGGAATTTGTCTGAAGAGTGAATGTGTCTAATCTTATTTGTTTGCTTGATTTATTTATTTTATGTTTTATTTTATTGCAGCCACAAACTGACAATGTTCCAGAGTGCCAGTGCGATGTGGTCACAGTGGAGTGCTATGATAGTGCGGATTGTGCTTTTCCTCTGTTGCTCTGCTAGTGTAGTCAACACCATTATCTACCAGGTGACTGAGGAACAGCCGCCCAACACTCTGATTGGCAGCTTGGCATCTGACCAGGGCCTGCCAGACACTGGTCACCTTTACAAACTTGAAGTGGGTACTCCTTTCCTTCGTGTGGATGGCAAAACAGGGGAAATCTACACCACAGAGACCCCAATCGATCGTGAGACTCTCAAGGACTGTCGCAACCTTTTCGAGAGTGATCCTTGTTTCTTGGAATTCGAGGTGTCTATTACAGACCTGATGAAAGGCACCGGACCTCGGCTTATCGAAGGCCGCATCGAGATCCTGGATGAGAACGACAACACACCTCAGTTCTCTTCACCCGTCCTGACATTGTCGATCCCAGAGAACACACATGTGGGTGCACTTTTTGCAATTCCGGTGGCCAGTGATAAGGATTCTGGAAGCAATGGCATTGCTGATTATGCACTAACGACTGGCCCTGAAGCTGCCAACCTTTTCAGCCTGCAGGTGGCACAAGACTCTGATGAAAAATTGCCACAACTCATTGTATTGGGTAACCTGGACAGAGAGCAGCGAGATTCATATGACCTCAACATAAAAGTTGTTGATGGTGGCTCCCCACCTCGCCAGAGTAGTGCCCTGCTCAGGATCACCATTGCAGATGCCAACGACAATGTGCCCAAATTTGAGAAGTCACATTACGAGGGTGAGCTGCCAGAAAACAGCCAAGCTGGTCATTCTGTTTTGCAAGTAAGTAATCTGTTCCTTAGTTCCCTTAAGCAGGTAGAATAAAGGCCTATAATCAAAATAAAATCGAAACCGCGACATGACCTTGTGCGATTATTAAATTGCAAAGGGCTGCGATTTAATTAAATAAATAAATTGTCTGCTCCCTTTAAAGTTTATTTGTGCAGCTCAGTCCAGTCTATATTAAATTAGTGCATTGTTACAGTGTTTTCAGAGCGTTTTTGTGCTCCACAAATCCCTCTCATTCTTAGAATAACAGAAGTGCTCAGAGTTCGGTTCTGTTTGCTTATGTGCACTAAATGCTGTATTTACACTAAACTGGCGCGTCCTGCGTGAATCGTTTATCATTATTATCTGCGGCAGCAGCATTTCAGTGTCCGCAAGGCACAGGTATCATAATAATAACGCAGAATACAAGATGACATCCAGAAACATGCTCTTCCTCCAGTCTGCTGTCATTTGTTTACCTCACGAGAGAGCGTGTCGCCCTTATTACACTCCCCGCGGAAACAAGTGAAAGCGGAACTAATATTACCAACATCCAACAAAATGAAAAGGAAGGAACATACATATAATAAATCTATATCAAATATTTAGTTACTATAATATAGTGCTTTGTTAAATTAAATATAATAAAATAATGAATAAAAATAATTAAATGAAATGGTGACCAAGTAATACAAATTTTCACTTTAAATTGAATTACACCAATGGGTTATCAGTTCAACTTCAGTTTGACATTAAGCCTCAATCTTTAGGACTATCTTATATACAGTAAATAATAGTTTGTATAAGCCTACTAGTTAAGGCCTAGAATAAAGAGTAACATTTATATTTTAAAATTATATTTTGTGTATACTGAATAATTTACTGACAGCAAAAACTAGGCAACAACTATGGTTTTACTGACGGAAATTCAGCTAACAGTGGCATTGAGCGGAAAGCTTATATATAACCAGTTTTGACAGAGCTGCAGATAAAAAGTTAAATGATCAGCATTGATTGATGAGATGAAAAGAGAATTGAGATCGGTATCGGATGTTAAAATCTTGATTGGATCATCCCTAATATTCAAGTTGACTGTTTCAAAAACGAACAATGATGATAATTGGGCTGAGACTCTGTCACAATACAGACAAAAACAGGTACACGGTGGATGGTAACATTTGGATATGAAGAAGTTTTTGTTTCACTATTTATATATTTATTTGTTTGTGGCTGAACTGAAAAAAGGTCTCAGTGTGAATACCCCAGTAGCCTTTTTGTTGTGGAACATGTAGAAAATATTACCATCACAATCGCAGTTCAAATCGCAATCGCAATATTTTTCAAAATAATCGCAATATGACTTTTTGTCCAAATCGTGCAGCCCTATTTCTGACATAATACTTCTTGTCCATAACTAAACAAACGTTCACAAGTTTGATTCACAATGATAAACTGAATGCAATTAAATAGGCAAACTATTGTCTAAAAATAAAAACAATTGAGAATAGAATCAGACTTCATATTCACAATCATTCCACTTATAAGGTCAAGACAATTAATTTACCTGTTAAAAAGATTTATTATGCTTGATTATGAAAATTGAGATATAAAAGTGCTGGTTTGTCAGCTTCACAGTAGAAGTCCACTCAAGCCCCACATACAGAGTCTCACAAGCTCTGATGAATGGAAGTTTATCCCAATGGGCTTTAGCCTCTCTGTTCTCACACATCAGGGTTAACACGGAAGAAATGGGAAAGCCAAATCATATTTTCACAGACAATCGATTGATCCCTTGTGGTCCCTTTAAACACAAGGTTCACAAAACAGGAGTGAGGTATTGACTGGCAGTGAGAATAACATGTTGAATTTTTGGGAAATTAAGGTGCTGCTAAGATTAGGACAGCCATGAAGGCTGGAAGCATTCCAAGATCAATCTGAGGCAAGTGTCAAGCAAAAAATAAATAAATAATTGTGGCTTATCTCTTAGGCAACAATTAATCCATGCAACCAAGTTGTTTTCAAAGAGCATGTCAGAAGATTCTATTTCCCTGTAAGCCCTTATAAGCAACATTTGAAGCCAAAGTAAATAAGCAGTGGTATTAAAACTGCTTAATTTTATGATTTCAGAGGGTTGTTGATGAATCAAATCAGCTTGTTCAGAGAAATCCTCTTCAAATACATTGAATGCAATGAATTCTCAGTTTGCATTTCTGATCAAATGGAGTGACTATTTTAGAGCAATAATAACTTAAGCACCATGGGTAATCTTATGACTGCCTCAGATTAAGGCAGTGCTCTCCAGTACATGGGCTGAAACAACTTGTATATGTTTCATACACAACCAAGGACAGAAAGGAGAAGATGTTGTACGAACAAGAACATGTTTAGCTTTAATCAGACTTAGATTTTAAATTAACTCTAAAAAATTAATTCAAAAATTCACAAAATAATTTCCAGGGATTTGTCTTAACACAAACCTAAACCTAACTCGTAACATTTAACACCTCTGAGAAAATGCAGTGCTGTCTTTCTTTTCTTATGTTTTTTAACATGATATGATAATCCATTGCTATTTATTATGCTGTCACTTTTTAGTGAAGGCATAAGCTGTCTTTTGGAATCAAAGGTTTAGGGTGGAGTGGTGCTTGATATTAAGTTTGTGGAAGACCATTTTAATTAGCCTAATGTAGTTCTTGGTTGAGTTACCTAGTATATTTGGGGCGTAAGAAGCATACTTTTGGCAATGATTACAATATCTGAACCATGCTAATTCATTGCTACTTACACTGATCTTTGTCCTGCTCTGATGTACCTGACTGAATGTGTGTATTTAAATAATGTGACAAACTGATGAGTGATTTGCCTCATTCTTCCAACAAATGTCAATGATGTGAATTGCAAAACCATTATTCTGTATTCAGGCACACTTGATCAGTACAAAGTACCTGTGTAATCTCATGCAAAATTTTGATGTGTAATCTGCTTTGCACATTATTGTTTCTGTGCATTGCTTAGATTAATTTTGTGTTGTTTGTTCAGGTGAAGGCCAATGACTCTGACATGGGGCCAAATGGAGAGGTGACCTACAGTATTCATCAGGCATTACCAGCAGTCCAAAGGCTTCTAAGCATTGACCGCAACACAGGTACGATTTTTGTCAAAGGCTCAGTGGATCGTGAAGAAATTGGCATGCTCAAATTCTATGTCCAGGCTAAAGACAACGGTCCCCAATCCAAGAGCTCCAAAGCCCTTGTGACCATCACAGTTAAAGACCAGAATGACAATGAACCCTCTATCAGAATCCGGGGCATTGGCCTTGTAACGCATGAAGATGGTGTGGCTAACATATCTGAGGATATGCCTGTTGGCACAGCTGTGGCTCTAGTGGAAGTATTTGATCGTGATGAGGGTGAGAACGCTGTTGTGACCTGCGTTGTTGCAGGGGATGTCCCATTCCAGCTGCGCTCAGCAAGCGAAACAGGAAATGACCGAAAGAGGAAGTACTTCCTCCAGACAACCACACTTCTGGACTACGAGCGGATCAAAGACTACAAGATCGAAATTGTTGCAGTAGACTCTGGTAACCCTGCACTCTCCAGCACAAACTCTCTGAAGGTGCAAGTGACAGACATGAATGATAACTCCCCAGTCTTCTCGCCCTCATTGTATGAGGTGGAATTTGCAGAGGAGAACCAGCCAGGTGACAAGGTTCTTGATGTAGTAGCCACAGATGCAGACAGTGGGACTAATGCAGAGTTGACGTACAGTATAACTGGTGGATCAGTCCCAGAGGGTCTTTTTGAAATTAACCCTAACACAGGAGAAGTGCGAGTCATGAGGCAGTTGGACCGTGAACAGTTAGATCACTATCAATTTCTAGTTGCAGCTGTTGATAAAGGTGTGCCAAGCTTGAGAGGAACAGCCACTGTTGTTGTGAAGGTGCTCGACAGAAATGACAATGATCCTAAATTCATGCTGAATGGTTATAGCTTTTCAGTCCAAGAGAACATGCCACCTCTTAGTCCTGTTGGAATGGTAACAGTTAATGATCACGATGAGGGCGAGAATGCTCATGTACAACTCTCTGTAGAACCAGATAGTGGCAAGTTTATGATTCAAAATGGAACATACACCATCCTTTCAACCATTTCCTTTGACAGGGAAAGGGAAAGCACCTACAGTTTTCGACTTAAAGCTGTCGATGGTGGTGACCCACCACGTTCCTCTTATGTTGGCATTACCATTAATGTTCTTGATGAGAATGACAATGCTCCATATGTCACCAAGCCCTCCAACTCCTCATATAAGTTCTTGGATCCCCGGACGAGCCCGGAAACTCACATAGAACATGTTGAGGCAGAGGACATTGACATTGGTTTAAATTCCGAACTGGAGTTCAGTATCACAGGGGGTAATCCCCATGGATTGTTCCGTATCTCTTCAGAAGGTGAGATTACATTAGCTAAAGAGTTCACACCCAAACACATTGGTCTCCACCGCTTGGTGGTAAGGGTTAAGGACAGGGGCTCGCCACCACGACAGACAACTGCACTGGTCCACATCTACGTGAATGAGACTATCGGCAATGTCTCCCATGTTGAAGGACTTGTTGGACACAGTCTGTATACACCACTAGAAATGGACATTGCTGGGGATCCTGATTATTCTCGGGACCCGCATAGTAACATTATCTTTGGAATCTTGGGTGGCTTTTCAGTAGTCATTCTAATAATTGTGGTGGCAATGGTTATCCGGCATGCCGTGCTAAAGGAGAACAAAAGTGGCTACCAGGCAGGCAAGAAGGAGACCAAAGACCTCTATGCCCCCAAACCAGGGCCTAAGAGTAACAAGAACAAGAAGCCTAAGAAAAACAAAGCTCCAAAGCCTGCCAACCCATCTGAAGAAGACGAGGGGGCAAGTCTTCAGAAAGGCTTAAATTTCAACCTCATGAATGATAGTGTCAATGATAGCCCTAGAATTCATCTGCCTCTCAACTATCCCCCAGGGAGCCCAGACCTAGGGAGACACTATCGGTCTAATTCTCCTCTGCCATCAATTCAGCTACAACCTCAGTCACCATCTGCCTCAAAGAAACACCAGGCAGTGCAGGACCTGCCAGCCACCAACACCTTTGTAGGAACTGGCGACAACAACTCAACAGGCTCAGACCAGTATTCGGAATACAGCTACAAGGCCAACCCTCCAAAATATAGCACCAAACAGGTAGGAGACAACTTCCAAAGCATGGCAGGGTACCATAGCTCAGAGTACCATGGCGCAGGGTACCACGACTCAAGGTACCACGGCTCAAGGTACCACAGCTCAGAGTACCACAGCACAGGTTACCACAGCAACATAGTATGGACTAAGGATATCTGTTAGGGGCTGGAACTGAATGTCAAACCAAAGCTGCACTGATAACAAAGCATGCACATAACTTGATTGCAATAAGTTTGATATATTTGCTTCTTTTTTTTATTTCACCTTTTGCAATTCTATAGCATATCATTCATGCGCTGAAGGATACATAACTTAATGTTATGTAAAATACTTAATTTTAAACATTTTAAATGAAGGAGACTATACAGCATTGTCTTTTTTCCTTTTATTTTCTTTGAGAGAGCATTTTTTATTTGTATTTCTTTCCAGTTGATCAATGTTTAGTGCTGCTCCACAAAAATCAGGCTAGCTTCAGGTGTTTTTACACATTTGTCACTGTGTTGGGATTCTATAGAAATACTGTTCTTTGCATAAAAGCAAGAAAAAATGCATTATGTGAACTGAATAGGTTAAAAATACTCTTAGGAAGGAAGGTCTAGTAGTATTATGCTATTCAAGGTAAGGTTTCAAAGTAGCACATATTAACAGACCTTCTAAAATCTTTATTTAAGTGAAGTATTTTATACAGATTAACAGCAGGTAATTTTAGCCCCTCCTCTTCCATGCTTCCTTGACTGCACATGCAGAGTGCCTTCTTTTATTATGTATAAGTTTAATTAATTGTTTAATGTAGTTTTATAATCAGACACCAAGATCAAAGTGTGCCATCATACATTGTTGAATTATTAACCTCAGGATTTTCTATCAAGCTGTAATTAATGTCACAATACTGTAAATAGAAAGCTACTTGAGACCAAAGCAAGACCACTTTTTATTTCTTTTCTTTATTTCCTCCAGTACCATGCTTAACAAGTCGACCAAAATGAGTCTGTTTTTATGATTTTGTGTGCAAAGTTTTGAAGACAATCGTTGATTTTTTATTTATTAATTTATTTTTGTTACACAAGGTGCGTATTGTGAATGTCAATAGCCTGTTTTGCGTGCTGTTGTGTGAGTGTGTTTATCCCCTATGATGAGTTTAAGTTTGGTTACAGAGCAATGATTAGCAACTTAAATAGCGTCATATAGCACAATTTACTTTTAAAGATATTCTTCTCTTTATAACACAAACATATTTGATACTAAATTTGTAAATAAATTATTTAGAACCAACCAGATAGATCTTAGGTCTCAGCTGCTTTGATAGTGTCTCCATCATTCATATTGTGAAATCTGAATAAAAGTGAGATATGTATGTTCATTATTAAAAGCAATAATAACTTTTTTTTTCATTGAGCTAGAACACTTTAAACACTTTTAAATAGATGTTCTGCGGAAGTGAATAGTACACAATACAAGTTGAAATTGACCATTTGCATTCTGTGTATAATGTGTACCATCTGTGGAACTGTATTTAAAGCTGCAGACGTTCCCACTTCTGTTAATTTCTATCATGTGTTTTGTGTTCTTTTGTCTTTTTCTCATGTTTCTATTGATTTGCAATATGTTGTGTTTTGTATTTTTTACAAGTAAAGAAAGTTCGCTTTCAATAAAACTGTTCTGAAGATGTTTAAATTTAAATCTGGGTTCATTGTGGATTTAATGTTAAGCAGAAATAATTAATTTGGATCAGTTGGAAAATTATTCACCAGGCTACATGAATTCTTAAGGTACAGTACTTCCTTCCCATATCTCCATTACATTTTATGACATTGCCCTTGCTGTTTCACATTTTCCAGTAAGAATGTACTTTTAATTTACTAACCTACACAATAAAAATGTAATTTTCAAAAAACGTATTTTTAATTCTACCAATACCAGTGAGGACAGGCCAATTTGGTTGCACAATTGCATCAGGGTCCCTAAGTTGGTAGATAAACAAATGGATTGATTTTTGCTTTAATTCACCACAAATTCATAGTTTTACTGCATTTGGAAAACCTGTCAGTTGCACATTTTTACGTGACCTGTGTATTAACATGTTTAGCTTGACACATTTACAACATTGCTCCACTGGGATCAAGCTAAACAGTGAGTGATTTAGTTCACAAAAGCATTATTTTTTTATTTCACATGTTTTCCCCCATTCATGCTAAACATCACAAATCATTTTCCAAGAGGATTTGAGAAGCATAAACTTAGCATATGTCAATGACCCAAGGGGGATGTGAGGTGTGTTTTGTACTGGTACTGTCATTCAAATACACCCTTTTGGGATCCATATTTAAATTCGAGGTATAGGATCAAGGGTTGGTTGCCAGAAGTCCTGTTTTTTATAATTATTTTTTATTTTTTTACTATTCAATTGGCTTCTTGTATGCCGGCAGCTAATTTGGGCCCGAAAACCTCACACACATTACTGTACACACACACACAGCTTTTCCTGCCGCTGCTGACCATTTAAATTCTAGACGCATCTGCGCTCCTTAAAAGCTGTTGATTTTGCCCCCAGCTTGCACAGTGACCATGGCAACGGACTGACCAGTGTGTGTTGTATGCTGACTCACCGGCTGCTCTGGGTACAGGTGGGGGAGACAGAGAGATAGAAAGACCAGGAGGAATCACATAGAGATATATAGAGAGAGGATGAGAAAAGGGACAAAAAAAGATGAGAGGAAAGTATTTCATGTGTGTTTCATGCAAATAGAATAAACAGGCCATTCATTCATTCATTTGGTCACATCCATTTATTCATTTGGCAGACGCTTTTATCCAAAGTGTCCGCTCTGGTCATTGGCTGCCTTTGCCATAGCCTTGCCCACTTACCATGCTCTCTGCATGATTGCATGAAAATCCATTTGGAAAGAGGTCATGTTTTGAATATTAAACTCTACTGTACCTTAAGTTTGTCATGGCCCCTGTGATCTGCTCTCAGTGACAAAAATTAAAAGAAGAGGGGATAATGCAGCATTCAACCAGTTCCTATATGTGTCTGCTAAACATGTCCTTTTTATACAGTGTTTGTAAATTAATATATATATAGAATAGATGGAAAACTTATAGATTTTATACACATTTGTAAACCCTGAGCATTTACAATCCTACCGTGCTTGTTTAGCCTCCAGCCATTTACTGATTGTAGAAACGTAATGCTGGACTTGAAGAATGAGTAGTTGTCTCTGTTCTTTCCACCGTCTTTCTAAGTTACATCTTTCTCTCTCGCTTTTTTCAGTCTTCAGAATCTATTCTGTGAAGACAATTATGCAAAACAGCTCTGTTGTCCTGGCTGTAGTCAGACTACAGCAACTGCAAGTCACCCTTTACTAGTCCATGGTTTAGTAGTAACTTTATCACAGCATTCTGTCCGTCTGTCTCTCCTTTAAATAAGCAGACTAGTACCTTCCATTGCTTAACACTTAATCTGGCGGAACAATCCCGCCAGTAGTAATCATGGCTCACTAGAAGAGAATATAGCTGAAGGAAGAAAGAGAACACAACATTGTTTCAAGGGAACACAAAAAGAATAATAAACATCCAGCTTCTTTTGAATTATTAATGTGTTGTCATTGACAAAGCAAGACTAATTAAAATAAAAATAAAAAGCTGTTAATTTTTGGGAGCAGACTTGTGAAAATGCATTTTTCCGCTTTCTTTTGACTTTGATTTTATTTTATTCTTCTATGTAACACATTGATAAGATGGAGAATCATTAGCTTTGCTGTGCTTAACACCTTCAAGAAGCCCGGACAGATGGCACCTTTTGTGTGCATTTCACCCAGGAAAATTTCACCAATTGGACCATGATGCTGCTAAATTGCATCTGCTCTTTGCACACTGATTACTTTACATGTGCTTTTACGCACCACATTGGGAGCTCTGCACTGGCCTTTTCTCTAACTACAGTGCCATACCTGTGGTTTTGTTGAGGATGAGAAATCAAGCAAGAAAGATAGAAAGTTCTAAGAAGCCCTGTTGCAGTGCTTTTTAATTCCATTGCAGGTGTGAAATTAATGAGACTCACAACTTAGCTTCTCTTTCTTTGTGTCGGCCCATGACACTTTGTTTCAGTATTCTAATTAGTTGTCATGGGCATTTCATAACATGTTTTTTTAGGATTTGTTTTAATGTGTTAATGTCGTGGAGATGCCACTCTTTCCATGGATCCTCAATATCTCAATGTTACTGTTGTGTTTGTTGTTTCACAATGTTACCTGTCCTGTGGGTTTAAATGTGGAACAACAGTGGCAGACAAGGAGAATGCTAACATAAGAGTGTTTTTAGCTCCCAGTAATCAGTGAATTCCTGGGAGTACAAATCACTCAAAGAAAGAAAATTACTCTTGCCTTGCTAATGTGTGTGTGTGTGAGTCACAGTGAAGGCACATGTGCGAGCCCCTCCAGTTCTCGGGGGGAAAGATAAGGGGAAACGTATGCACAAAGGTGAACAGAAACACAAAGGTTCCTTTATGTGAAACTCTGATGTTCCTTTTCAGAACCTCTCTCATTAAGGAGCCTGTCTCTGGGCTCACACTACAACCCGACATCAAGGCTGAACACATTAGCTCTCATTTAGCTCCATTATCTAGATTATCTGAGCTGATCTAATGATAAGTATTAGTCTGTGGTCAATGTTAAGGGACTAGCAGACAGTCAATAGCTGCTCGGTTGGCATGGAGGCCTCATGGCTCTCTCTGGCATATGTGTACCATTACTTTAATGTTTCCTGATTAGTGATTAGCAGTTCCATGTTAGGACATGCTAGTTAGGAAATGTTTCCAGTTAGGCTTTAGGCTGCAAGGATTGGACAGCTCAATGGAGAATGGATGCCAGTGCCCATTTTTACAAAGATTTGTATCTTACCTTTGGAGTTCTCCAAAGAGTTCCTAGCTAAGGGATCTTGCTTAAAAACTATTCACAAAACTGCTAAGAGCAAGTTTTAGTAAGGAAATCTTAATTTAAGAGTAAGCAGAGTTGACCTCATTGCTATGGATGACGTCACATTTTATGAGTGCGCTCTTTTAAATCACCCAACGTGATTGGAAGACAGGGAAGCAATATTTATCAGCAAATTCCTAATAGAAGGATAGTGGAATATAAATATATATATATATATATATATATATATATATATATATATATATATATATATATATATATATATATATATATATACACTACCGTTCAAAAGTTTGGGGTCACTTGTCTGAAATGTTTCTCATGATCTTAAAAATCTTTTGATCTGAAGGTGTATGCTTAAAAGTTTGAAATTAACTTTGTAGACAAAATATTATTCTGCCAAAACATATACATTTATTTAATTACAAATCTAAAATTTCCTAAAAAAAAAAAAGTTTTTGAAATGGATGACTTGGATCAAAATATGAAGAAAAGAAGCCAATAAGTGCCCAACATAGATGGGAACTCCTTCAATACTGTTTAAAAAGCATCCCGGGGTGATTCCTCAAGAAGTTGGTTGAGAAAATGTCACGAGTACATGTCTGCAAAATCTAGGCAAAGGGTGACTACTTTGAAGATGCTAAAATATTACATAGTTTTGGATTTATTTTGGATTTTTTGGTCACAAAATAATTCCCATATTTCCATTTCTGTTATTCCATAGTTTTGCTGACTACTATTATTCTAAAATGTGAAATAAATAAATAAATAAAGAATGAGTAAGTGACCCCAAACTTTTGAACGGTAGTGTATATATATATATAAAACAAACATAAGATAGACAGATAGCAGAAAAAAGAAAAAAAATTAAGTGAGCACACATCCACAAGAAAACATATATTATGAATTGTCCAACGATATGCGACAAGCGCTCTCCCTACTGCATATTGTCCAACAATTCTGACATCCATCTGCAAAATCATCCATCAAACTTTGATGGATGATTTTGCAAATGAATGACAGAAATTCCCCATTCATCCACACTACACAGTTTTGCTTTGCCTGTGGCCAGAGAGCACAAAGTTGTTTCAGTTCGTTGGAGAGTTAACTGCATTTCTATCTTTGCAATAATGAAAACACTGCGATTTAGACAATTTAAAGGTCAATGTCAATATTATAATGTTTATATTATAATGTTATATTATTAAAATACATCGAATAAATGGTTTATGTCATAATAATGTTCTAATACATAGTTTTTTATGTGGATTGACGACAGAAGGCATGCTTTGGATCATTTGAGTCACTCTTAGGGATGTAGAAGTCCTCAGGAGGACTTTTAAGCTGGCATGGGTTTAGGAGCTACTTTTAGCTTTAAAATGCCTTGTGAATTACTCTTAGATGAACATTTTCATAAAATTAGGAGTGAAACACAACTTTTACTGCTACATTTAGCCTTAAGATTTTTTGTGAATACAAGCTCAGATTTCTAATAAAAAAATAAAACAAATAATAAGTAAGATTTACTTAAAAAGTATTTTGCTAATTATTGCACACAGGTTATTTGCATTGCAACTTTAATGATATTTATTCCTAATATGTGATATCCTAAATTATTTCTTAACAATATGCGATAATTGATACAAAAGTGTATTTAAAAGTTGAGGTTTTTTGAATCATTCTATTTACCTGTTGCCTAAACATCAATATCATCCTTAGCAATATTTACTTATAGGTAAGAGTTCTAATTTCTGAAGGCTGCAATTGAGAACATTCTTCAACTGAGTAAGTATGCTTAAAGTTATAATTATGTTTAATATATTCATGTTTTAACTCTGTACATTCAATGTAGAATTACACTTTTTTGCCATTAAATGCCATTAAATATACACCGATCAGCCACAACATTAAAACCACCTGGCTAATATTGTGTAGTTCCCCTCATGCCACCAAAACAGCTTTGACCCGTCAAGGCATGGACTCCACAATACCTCTGAAGGTGTCCTATGGTATCTGGCACCAAGACGTTAGCAGCAGATCCTTTGAGTACTGTAAGTTGCGAGGTGGGTCCTCCATAGATCGGACTTGTTGGTCTAGCACATCCCATAGATGCTCAATCGGATTGAGATCTGGGGAATTAGGAGGCCGAGTCAACACCTTGAACTCTTTGTAATGTGTCTCAAACCATTCCTAAACAATTTTTGCAGTGTGGCAGGGTGCATTATCCTGCTGAAAGAGGTCATTGCCATCAGGGAATACTGTTGCCATGAAGGGGTGTACGAGGTCTGCAACAATATTTATGTTGGTGGTATGTGTCAAATTAACATCCACATGAATGCCAGGACCAAAGGTTTCCAGCAGAACATTGCCCAGAGCATCACACTACCTCCGCCAGCCTGCCATCTTCCCATAGTGCATCCTGCTGCCATCTCCTTCCCCAGGTAAACGACCCACATGCTCCCAGCCGTCAACATGATCTAAAAGAAAATGTGATTCATAAGACTAGGCCATCTTATTCCATGGACCAGTTCTGATGCTCATGTGCCCTTTGTTGGCACTTTCGGTGGTGGAGGTGTCAGCATGGGCACTCTGACTGGTCTGTGGCTACGCAGCAAGCTGCAATGCACTGTGTGTTTTGACACCTTTCTATCATGGCCAGCATTACTTTTTTCAGCAATTTGTACTACAGTAGCTCTTCTATGGGATCAGACCAAATATTCTTCTAAATATCTTAATTTGTGTTCTGCAGAAGAAAGAAAGTCATACACATCTGAGATGGCATGAGGGTGAGTAAATCATGAGATAATTTTCATTTTTTGGTGAATAGATCCAAATACACATTTATTTTCAGAAGATATAACAGCAATGTCTCACACTGCGCTAAAGTACTAAAGTCTGCAGATTTCAACATCATTCAAGATTTCAACTCAATATGAACTTGCTATTCACATCAACTTTATACTCTTATTGCATGCCAACAATGGTGTCTTTTGTGTCTATTTCTCCTGAGGAATTGTTGGAGAAAAACTTGAGATAAAGTTGATAGTTAGATGAAATGCAGTTAAGAACTCCATAAACTCTCCTGAGTTGTGAATGAGCAACTTCTGAGAAATGCATGTCTCTTTCTCTAGTTTGATAAAGGCACAATTGGTGCATGTAATGTTTATCTCGTTATCTCTCTCTCTCTCTCTCTCTCTCCCTCTCTCCCTCTCTCTCTCTCTCTCTCTCTCTCTTTTTTTTTCTCTGCTGTCACTTCACTCCTGCGGGCTTTCATTGTTTCTGGGCGAGGTGTCATTTGCAGTGTGGTGACTGCACATTTTGCCTGTGCAACTGCAAAATCTGACTGCAACTCCACTTCTTTCCTCCCTGGAGGCCCATCCACACACCCTGGCATTGTCAGGCATCATCTGCTGAAATTATGCCTGGCGGTCCCCCTCCCGTATTCACACAGTCACTCAACACAGAGATGCTGACAGCGTCCATCTTTATAGGTCCTGACAGTGGATGAATAAACTCGTTCACTCACTCAAGCATGCTCAACTAGTCACTCAGACAAATGCACACACACTGATGTGCTTGGCTGCGCGGAGAGAAATTAGCCTCAAAACCGTAAAAACGAACATGAAATCCAATCATTCCCTTCATGTGCACAGTCAACAGAGTTTAATCCCTTTATATATGCATTTGCTAGGACTAAATTCCAAAAAATAGGCTTCTATGTAGCCATTAAGATAATGTTAGTCCAATGATGTTACAGAGATTTGCATGGTGCGTGTTTATTGCACATTTGAGCATTCTGCCCAACTGCTATGCTCTTCAGCCTCATAAGGCAGTTACTTTGCCTACTGATCTCCTTTTAATTTCACAGAAATGAAGGAGAGATACAGGGAGAAATAGGCCATATATACAGTGCAATGTTTTGGGTGTGACAACCGAATTTAAATGTGAAGTTCTGTACACACAAAGCAGCTTTTATACAAATATGGTTTTCACTACCTGAATTTTTTTAGGAGTGAATTCAGTCATTGGATGCAATTGTAACTCCATAAATGACCAAACTTTGTGTGTACAGAATGAGATTAAGCACTCAAAAGAGCAGTAACAACTTTAGCTGCAGTTTGCACATGGACACAGAGAGAGAGAAAAAGAGCAGTGCACGTCCTAATTTATTTAAGAGAGTGTCTGTTTGCATTGGGGCCCCAAATCTGGTGTCCCGGGGCCTCTCCGTTCCGGAAATGCGGCCATCTAAAGGGTCATCCTCCGGCAAGGGTGCAGTCATAGCTATGCATCTTGGTGACCGCTAGGGTCAGAGAGACGAGGCCTGGCTCGTTCGAGGGGTCTGGGCACAGTGCGTCAGACAAGCCATAAACGAAGTTCCGGGTCAGACCGGTTCGGGAGGCAGGGTCCCGAACGCGTTCCGACACGCCAGTGGTAAGGTTCGAGGGGCCACCGTCCGGCGAGGCCAGGGTCGTCCAAAAGGTCTCAGTTAGCCCTTTCGAACGAGACCAGCCATGACTCCATGGTCTCTCTGGTTCAGGGTCACCTTGCGGTCCAAGGCTGATGCCTCAGGAACTGCACGTCTCACGCACCTCTATCTGGGCTTTCCAGAAAGGTCATGGGCAGCCCTTTCGAAGGAGACGGCCCGACTCCATGGTCCCTCAGGTTCGGGAGAGAGGTCAGGCAGAAGTTGCAATACTTCCCGGGGTCATGCAAAAAATCTCGTCCAAGGTGCGTGGCACCTCTGGACGTGAAAAATATCACACTATGACATGCACGCTCAGTCCGAGGTGTGTGGGCCATCTCGGCTAAAAAGCATGCTTGAGCCCCTTGGAGGGTCCAGAAAGTGATATTGAAGATATTGAAAGTTTGGGAGGAGGTGTCCTCCAGGGTCCCTGCGACACACCACCCCGACTGGGGAGGGTGAGGTTCCCTGGCCTGAAAACTTTTTAAATGCTTTTGGAGGGTCCAGAAAGAGAACAGCAGTTGAACATGGGTCAGTCGGTCCTAAGGGATGTGTGCACGCCTAACTAGACAGTAGGCATCGCTGCAATGGCATGGGGTGTAAAGATGGTGTGTGTGAATGTGTGCTGTTGTGCTTGCGACTGTGGTTCGAATTTTTGTTTTGTCCCACTCTTTTCCCATCCGATTCACTGTATCCTCTCCTTTTATTTCATTTAATACTACTTAAAGTAATATATACAAATTCATATATTGATTTCATCACAGTGATTTGGTCACGGTGAATGTTGAGGAGTGCAGAGAAAGGTTTGATCTGGAGGCAGGGTCTGTCGATCGAGCTCATTCCCACAGCTCATTGCTTGTGTGTAGATTGCCACACTGTATTACTAATATTGTAGTGACCATGTTTTTAATTTTTTTTGGCAGAAACCATACTTTTAATGCAATTAATCATGGTGTTAGTACAGTAATATAGTGTTATATAGTAATCGTGGTTAATTTTATGGTTACTGTAAATTGATAAAAAAAATACTATGGTGAAAACATGGTTACTGTTGTAAAACTAAGGTTATTTTTTCTAAGGTAGGTGTTAATGTAATGTGTCAGTGGAACTCTAACTAAACACAATAAACAGACTGCAGTGGTGCCCATACTGTATAGAATTAAAATATGGATGCAAACAGTATCTGACACTATTTGCACCAGGGTGCAATTAGTATATACCATTTTTTGCACCAAGGTTGGGGTGTAATATCTGCCACTGTTTTGCACTGGGGTGTAAATAGCATATACCATTATTTGCAGGCAGGGGCGTTTCTAGAGACTCTGTCGGCCCCAGGCAGAAGGGACCTGGTGACCCCCCAACAAACAACAAACAACCACCCCAGCAAATTCAATGAGATATATAAAATAACTAGGTTAGCTTGCTCTGTCGAAACTGTCACAGTAACAGATATACTATCTTCCAAATATTCATTAGTAACAGATTTGGAAGATAGTATATCTGTTACTGTGACAGTATCGACAGAACAAGCTAACATAGTCTACTGACAAAGTAACTGTTGATAGCATCATTGTTGTTTGCAATTGACAACCAAATCATTATGCTACTAATGGGAGAAATTAAACGCTTGGCATAACTAACTTATTCTATGCAAGGTTCTGTATACACAGCACAGCCATTGCCAAAAAAGAACATAGCTTATGTTGACATTTTATACACTTGTAAAAACAAATGTACAGAGATATACTAGCTATGGTTTATGCATCACACGTTTCTAGACAGAGTAAGCTAGTCTACTGATTAACTAGATGTTACAATTGAACTGACAAATGACAACCACATTTTCTGATGCGTGGTGGGTCAAATTATACCCCTTGACATTCAGTGTAACAGATTCTCACTTACCAGTGTCTCGTTTTTTTTTCTTTTCTTCTTCCTCTTGCTTTTGTTTCCTTTTAATATGCCCAGACTGGTAAATACACTTCATGGTCCATCATTTAACTGCTGCTCTGAAACTACGAAACTTCAACAAGCTCGTAGCATGGGGCCCCTGTAGGGGGGTTCCGGACGTGTCATTGCAGTGTCTTGTACCATCAAAGAATTTAAGAGGGTTCCATGTTGTCGTTGCTGTGGTCCAATGTAATCAGCCATCCTTCAGGGGGCCCCTTTACAGCATGGGGCCCCAGGCAATTGCCTGGATTGTCTACCCCGTTGCAACGTCTCTGTTTGCAGGGGTGTAAAGTAACAAATTACAAATACTCATGTTACTGTAATTAGCTACTTTTTCCCAAGAATTGTGCTTTTTTTACTTTTACTTTTTCTGTTGTAACTGTACTTTTACTGCGTTATTTTTCCACCGTCTGTGTTCGCTACTTCCCGTTCCTGATTTAATTTTTATCTATCAACATGATTTGTCTAGGGAGAGTCTCGTGACTCCCATCAAATCACATGTAAAAAACTTGAACGGAAGCTGAAGATTTGGCACCAAATGTAGCTTAACATCACAGCAGCACCTGCAAGAGCTTTTCGTAGTGAAAAAGGCCAATTGTTTGATCGTGTCATGTGAGTTTAACTTGCTCAAGCCAGATGTCTTCATTAATCCTGCCTATAATTTGAGGAAACATATCTATCACTGAGATTATTGGGCTGCTGTGAGAAATTAATGCAATGTTATCAATAGGGCTGGGCAATAAAATGAACTAGATGTTTATCTATAAAAATATTTTTTTTGAGTAGTTTTCTATATTTAGCCTATGTTATAGATCTAGAACAGGGGTGTTCATTACATCAATTGTGATAGCAAGAGCACCACTGGTTGGTTGATCTAGATAAAATATAACGTCTGTTGTTGCGTGCTGTTTGATTGACAGGCGGCTAATGTTTGAGCGCTAATACGGGTTCGTGCCTAAATGATCAAATACACTTTATAATTCCGCCAATGCCCATCTTGATGAGGATTTCATGTAAATGCATTAGTTTATGTCTAAAGTGAATTTAAACAGTGGGACAAAAAGCATATTTGCATCAGAATGTTGGACTTGAAGTGTACATGTAACTGAATTGAGCACTGTCTAGTAGGCTATTTCATATAAATTATATTAATCAAACAACATTAACAAGGAAACGAGAAAACCACTCACTACTTTTGGCCGAATAACTTGAGTAGCTTTAAAAGTATTGATGTAATAGAATAAAAACAGTGACATTTTTAATAATAATATTTTTTTTTTTTTCAAATATTGTTTGTTTTTAATCAACCATGATGTAGAGAGTGTGTTAATTGGTATAATAAAATACCAGGAAAGAAGAGATGATAAAATAATTTATAATTATGCTTAGCCTTTATAAAGATCAATACTTCAGGCAGAACATTCCACCAGTCACAAACATCAGAAAATTGTGCATCATGCATTAGAATGAGAACACAACTATTTCTTGGCTTAAAAGGTACAAGAACTAAATCAATGCTGAACATTGTATCTCAAAAGGAGGACAATGTGGACCCCATGTGCTACTTAAAGAAATAATTCACACAAAAATGAAAATGATCTTATCATTTACTCACCCTCGTGCCATCTGTCTATGATTTTCTTTCTTCAGAACACAAATTAAGATTTTTAGAATAATATTTCAGCTCTGTAGGTCCATTCAATATAAGTGAAAGGGTGCCAAAATGTGACGCTCCAAAAAGCAAATAAAAGCAGCATAAAAGTAATACATACAACTCCAGTGGTTTATTCCATGACTTCAGAATTGATATGACAGGTGTGGGTGAGAACAGATAAATATTTAAGAACATTTTTGCTAGAAATTCTTCTCTCTGCCCAGTAGGTGGTGATATGCATGAAGAATGTGAATCACCAAAAACACAAGAAGAAAGTGAAAGTTAAAGTGGAGATTGACTGAGCAGGGAGGAGAATTAATAGTAAAAAAAAAAAAAAAATTACATATTGATCTGTTTCTCACCACGTCTATCATATCACTTATTAAGACATGGATTAAATCATAGGAGGCACATGGATTAGACTACTTTTATGCTACTTTTACCCTACTCACACTACATTTTTGGGGAGTATGATTTTTAAGTACACTTTCCACCCCTGATTATTTGCACCAGGGTGCAAATAGCATCTGCCTTTATTTATTTAGTATGTAAAGACAAGGGACATCCTGAACAGGGAGAGACAGACAGCTGAGATGCTGTGTATTTACCTTGTTAAGATGTTGCTTGGTCACCCACTGAGAATGGCCAATCCATGCTGTCATATTGGGATTTTTTTCTCTTTGGGCAAACATGTAGTCAACAGCAAACACACGCTAATACTAATGTGACAAACAAACACAGACACACAATATCCGCTTGTACTGATAGACATCCGCCCACATACATATGCATATGTATAAATGTATACAAGCCCAAGCTAACCACACAAGCCTGAATGAGTACAAGCAGCAATTATGGCTCTTAGCAAACCCAGTAATTTGAGAAAATTAAGAAGCCGTCACTCTACATGGCTACACTGACAGAGCTGAAATGGCAGTAGGTGACTTGGCATCTGCTGGTAAACAGCAGTGATAGAACATTTCTTGACACAATGGCACACATGCTTATGTACATAAACACACTCATCAAGACATAGAAGTTTGAGTCTGTACAGAAAGGCATAAACATGCTGCAGATTGGATAATGGCTTTTGCTGTGGTGCACATGCATTAATGTGACGTGAATTGCCTAGTTGCAAAGTCTTTTGAGCACAGGGTGGGGCATTGATGAACTTTGACCTGTACAGCTTTACCCAGTATGTTGCAGACATATCTTGAGGTTGTATCAGGCTGTTAGCAGGTGGCACGGATCCACCAGGGCTTGTGCTTACTGACCTGTGCTTCAACACATGCCATCTGTGTGTGGGTGTTTCTGCAAGACTGATACTTGAGGAGTCTGCTGCCCTTGGTTGCATATCATAATTATTTTTTGAGGTTTCTTATAAGAGGATGGATGCAATTAAGGATGAGGGAGATTCCAATGCTGTCTTAATCATGTGGCTGAATAAAGAAACTAAGAAGTAGGATGCGTATTAACACTTACAGGATGGTTATCGTGGGACACATGATAAAATCCTGTGCTCCATATATTTTCTCACGCTAGCATTAAACATTGCATTATTTTTGTTCTCCCTCTGTCTAACAATACTCTCTTATGCTTTAATTCTTTACTTAAGTAGATAAAAAAAAAATATTATAATAATAATTATTATTAAGAGTATATCTATCTATCTATCTATCTATCTATCTATCTATCTATCTATCTATTTCACATTTAATAATGTGTAAAAAAAGAGTTGACCTTACTACATTTTAAAGAGGTAATTAATATTTTTACTCCAATATATGTCTCCAGGCCCTTTCGTTTATGAGCATGAACCCTTTTCCACCACCTTTTTACATTTGCAGGTTAGGAATGGAGAAGTAAATATAGTAAGATAAACTTCTATAGTGGTGAAAGGGAGGCAACAGCAAATATTATTTGTGCTTTCCAATTTGCTCCATTATTTATTTGTTTGTTTTTGTTTATTTATTTTATGCCAAAATGTAATTAAATCAAAGTTTAGTGAAATAAATATACATGAAATAATAATAATAAAAGATTTATCCTGCTAATATTATGCAGGTAATATGTCATCAAAATCTGTGAAAAGGGTCCATGATGTCCGTTTCGTGAATTAATTATTTGATTTTAATCTTTTGATCAATTTGATTCTTTTAAATCAGTTCACGCAACTGTCTGAACCTATTTTAGAGCTCCTTGGTCTGAATATTTTTTTTCGTGAATCTCCAGTCTTCCTTAAAATCATGAGAGAAGTACACCAGACAACACATAATGGGTTTCCACTCGGAAGTTTAAACAGATTAGGATGTTCATGTAAAACTTTAATATGTGTTTATGGGTATAAATGTTTTTGGCTTAGACATTATGAATGCTGTGAAAAGCTGATAAAGTTATGCAACAGAAATTTGTGCAGTATCTAAAGTGTTCTCAGTGTTGTTGTTGTTTTTTAGCACATTGTTATGCAGTTGTTAGTGTATCCTGGTGGTTGCATATTGGAGTCCAGAAGTTAAAATTGCATTCTGTTCTCCTCTTAATGTTGTGTTGTGTTCTGGTCTTTTGAGTTATCAACTCGTATATAAATAAAACAGAAATAGTAAGCGTAGTATCGTCATATGACAGTCCAAACTCTGCAATAAACTACAGCACAATGCCACTGAACTAGGTTGTCATTGCTATAATCAGGTGTGCCATTATTTACACATTTTCCTTGAATTCTTAAGGACATTTAATATCAGTTACTGTAATACTTTTACTACTTTAAATACATGCAACCCCAATTGTGAAAAAGTTGGGACAGTATGAAAAATGCTAATAAAAACAAAAAGGAATGATTTGTAAATATATTCACCCTTGGCAATATTGAAAGCACTACAACTAAACATTATATGATGTTTTACCTTTTGAAATTTCAAATGAGATGATTATAACACACTCCAAAAAAGTTGGAACAGTCAAGTGTTTACCATTGTGAAACATCAGCATTTCTTCTAATAAAACTTATTAAGCATTTATTCACTGAAAACACAAGTTTGTTAAATTTATAAAGTGGAATTAGCCCCCATTCATCCATTATGAAGGTCTTCAGCTGCACAATTGTACAGGGTCTTCGTATGCTTCATAATGCACCACACATTCTCAAATGGAAAAGGCTGTGCCTGCTGGCAGTATATGCTGTTCCCAAATTTGTACATATCTGTCTGCATTAATGGTTCCCTCAGATGTGTGAGTTACCCATGCCATTGGCACTGACACACTCCTGACCCTTACAGACATTGGCTTTTGAACCTAACACTGATAACATCTTGGATGGTTCTTTTCCTCTTTGGCTCGGAGAACACGACGACTGTGTTTTTAAAAAAAAACATTTGAAATGTGGACTCTTTAGACCAAAAAACACGGTTCCACTGTTCTACTTTCCATCTAAGATGAGACCGAGCCCAGAGAAGTATTTTATTATTTTAACTTCTCAAGTTGTTATTAGTCTTAAACTGCCTGTCTCAACTTTTTTGGAGTGTGTTGCAATTATCTGATTTGAAATTAATGTACATTAAAAAAAAATAAAGAATGACATTCACAAGGTAAAACATCATACAATGTTTAGTTGTAGTGCTTTCAATATAGCAAAGGGTGAAAATAATTTACAAATTTCGAAATTGGGTTCGTAGTTTTACAAGTATTTTTCTAATGAGATACTTTTATTTCCATACAGATAATCTTTTCTTTTATTTAAGTATGATGATTGGGTTCTTTAAACTACACTGCTTGCTCCTGGAAACTTGTAAAGGATGTTGTAAACAATCATAGACACAACAGTTCCTTTCACATCCCACCCCATATTTTACCCCTTGGCTGAAGATAAAATCATACAACTCATCTCCATTTTTTTTTTGTCTCTCTGTTTGTCACAAACAAGTACACTCATTTCAACTCCTTTCATCTCAAATCAACTTTTGAGTGAAACATGCCTGAGCTAGGGCACCAGGGTATTTGATTTTGGTGGCGTACTTTACAGGAGCCATTCGCAATATCGATATTTAAACCCAGCTCTGCACAGGTGCCCACCGATCATATGGCAATTTAGTAAGAAAGAGAGAGATTGAGACGAATTTGTTACATATCAGGATTAAGGATGGGTTATGATGATCAACTAAATAACTAGTCATCCAACAACAAATATGTTGATTAGATAAGATGAATAATTTATATATATATATATATATATATATATATATATATATATATATATATATATAATTTGTTTATTTATTTTTAACGGTGGCGATGCTTTAATTAGCATTATTTTTCTATGTGAACATGCACTAGACAGATGTTTTTTTTTTCACCATCACGTGCAGGAGTGTTTCATTTTTAGACACTTAGACAGGTAAAAAAAGAGCATCAGTTTCTTTTAAAAAACATTTACAACAACTTTTAAAAACATCAACTGGTGACACCTGCATTGTGTCATTTGTGTTACAATTCATCTAGCTTTTTAAGTACAAGAACACATTTTGTCTGAACAGCCCCTTAGACAATTAATATTGCTTTGGCTTTTACAATATTTGCATGGTAAAACCCTCTTGGAAATGTTGGGACTTTAAAACACCTCCAGTGCAGCCATACACATTCAGGCATGGATTTCTTTGGTTGTTGCATTGTGTCTTGAGCACTCGTTTTGCATCGTATATGGCCACAAGCATTGCTTTTTTACGATGCCATGTCAAGTTAAAAATAGCCCAACTTTTGAAGCACGTTCCAAGACCCCTACATTATGTTACATTAAAGGAGGTCTATAATGCAGTTCCATTCCATTGTGCTTCATAGAATCCTAGTCGACTAGTTGGACAGGCAACCCACCAAATAGTTATTTCTAAAAATAAGCAGTTTTGCACATCCCTAGATAGGATGCAGAGTATTCCATCACCACTACTGCTTTCATAGGATTAATCTTGCATTCGGTTGCTGGAAGAGACAGCCATTGCTACATACTGGTCTGTGATTGCAGTCAACAGGAGGTTTGTTAAGAGGAAAAAGGGAATCAGAGAGAGGTGGGACCCTGTTGAGAGGATGACACTTTTTTCACAGGAAAATGCATTTGTTGAGTGAAAGAAAGGAAAGGGTCAAAGGAATCAGAAAAGAATGACAAAGACAGAAATGTATGAAAGTGGGAGAGTTCATTGAGAATAATCACCTGAGGATTTCAAGCTGTACCAGAGAGAGAATGATGAAAGATGGTGAGATGAGTAAAGGAAAGAAAAATTAATATGGGGTTTCAGTGAACAAAAGAGGAAATATCTCTCACTCATCCATTGATCTTTCAATCTATCACTCAGTCTTTGCCAGTCCCCATGGGGTTCCTTTACTGCCTCATGGCAACACAGATTGACAGTGAGAAAGCGAACCTTAAATCTGTACTGGTTACACACACACACACACACACACACACACACACACACACTGTATATAGACAGAGTTTGGGGCAAAATATAAACATCTGTAATTCAGTTTTCACTAGTTAATAGCAAATTTGATCTAATTCTTGATTTCAATAATAGAAATGTTACTTGGTAAAACAGTACATTTTCATATCAATAATTACATTGGTACTAGAGTAAATGTCCATTCCTGATATAAACAGTTGAATTACAAATAGTAATTTAATTTAAATTTATTTTTGTAATTTGGATTTCAATTTATTTTAGATATTTACAATGACATTGTAACTAGAAAGACGGATTTTAAGATCGGAGAAACTATTTGCACTAGATCCAAATAGCACCTGCCACACAGTGTAGCTATTTTCACTCAGTTTAGTTGAAACACAAAAATGGAAGACAAAATCTTCACGCTTCAAAAGGATGCAAAAGTATAATTCAGAAGTCTAATAAATTATTCCATGAGACTCATGATTATAATGAAAGCATCCGATGAGATTTGGTGAGAAACAAACCCAAAAAGTCTAATGTATTATTTAGTGAAACTGTTGACCGACCGTTGCTCTCCTCTCTGCGCGTTCATGAGACTGCACAAGACCAGTAGTTCATGCAGCATGCTGGCGAAATGGGCCATTCAAGCAAAAGCTCATTTTGTTTATCTAAAATCAGGTCCGCCACAGCAACACTAAAGAATGGAACAAAGCTGCGCACAAACCAGAGAAACGAACTTACAAAAGTCTGAAGAATATGTAGTCGACGAATAGATGTATTTTTATCCTCCATTTGCAATTTATTTCTAGCCAGAGTATTAATTAAACTGAGAGAGACGTGATCAGTTAACAGCTTAACAGACTGCATTCATGAATGAATTGAAGATTTTAGGGAACTAGTCTCTAGACAGTTTGAAGAGAACCTTATTTCCATCAAACCTCTGTATACAGCCTTCGAAAGCACCATTTTCCAGTTTTCAGTTGCAACCATAGACAGAGGAGGCAGAAAGCAGCCCCAGTCACACTATTTCCTAACCTGACAGCAAACGACAAACATTAAAAGGTATCTTTTCCATGTGAATCAGAGTTTTTGTCCTAACTATCTGTGACGAGGGACGTTACATTCTGTCATTTGCTTGGTTTCTATTTTCGGCATTGCGCTGGGTAACCCTGACCACTGTGAACCAGCACCGGTCCAAAAACTTTCTCATAATGGTATATTGAAGCCAGCATATCATGAGACTACTTGATTTTGGCTGAGAATGTCACACCATACAAACCTTATTGTATGTTTTCATAACAATCATGAGTCTCATGGAATTTATTAGACTTCTGAACTATACTTTTGTGTGCTTTTAAAGCTTGAAGAGATGGTCACCATAAACTGCCATTGTATGATATCACTGAGCACTTGTTATTTCACAATTTCTTCATTTGTGTTAAGAAACAGAAAGCAAGTCAAATTAGGTTATAATAAGACAGGGGCGAGTAAATAATAACATAATTTTTATTTTGGGGGGAACTATCCCTTTATGGGGGTTGCATATTGTATATGCCACTATTTGCACTGGGGTGCAAATAGCATCTTACACTATTTACAATTTATTAAAATAAGATTTATTTATTTTTTTTACTGCCTTTTAAGATATCTTTAATACTCTTCAACTTATTGATATCCAGATTTATTATCAGAGTACTGGTTCTTCATTCTCATGCCATCAAAGCTACCCTTATTGTCTACATCTCACCGATGATATTCAGCATGTATATTTTGTTCTTTTAGCTGTGCAAATGAATCAGCAATCTAGTTTTGACAGTGTGATCTGTGATACACTATTTCATGCCATTTTGATTCCTGTGCAAGTACATTTATGCCATCTCTGTACTAGTTGGTCTAAATGCTGCATTAGTTTCTGTGCTCCTGTCCATTTTGCCAACCAAACAGTTCTTATTTACACATTTATGAAGGTACATGAGGCCTTATCAGAGAAATAGTTTCACATGACAACAGATGATTGTGTGAATGACTGGTAGTATCCTTAGGGTGATAAACACCAGGATCATGCCCCCTTATCCCGGCCCTGAGCCGCTGTAGATGTCTGGGGAGTGTGGGACAGAGGGACAGTGTCGTAGGTCCATGCAGGTCATGGGCAATCTTATCTTCCTTCTGCTTGACTGGACTCCACACACAGTGGGGTCATTTACTGTCTTGTCATATTCCAGGGTTGCCTGCTCTATCTCTCGCTCTCTTCTCAGGTACTCAGAACTGATGTACCGCTAAAAGTCACTTTATTGGAACACTTCCTTAATTTGCTCTGTGTGGGGTCCATTTTATTCCACTTTCCCTCCATTTCAAAATTTTTGCCAGTTCGGTTTGTGGCACCCACCAACCCAACCCAATGCATCTGTGCAGATGTTTGCTTTAAAACAAACTTGACTGAATTTGTGTTTCTCATTGTCTTAAAAAAAAAAAAAAAAACTAACATTTTTATCTAAATGCTAATGCTTAAATGCTTGGAATGAGTTTTGTAAGTAAATATAAATTTGGCCTATTTATACATTTCTTAAAAAAAAGTAAAGTAAATGGATGAGTTGGACTGGATAGACACGAGGGACATGGGTATAGCCTTGGGTAGCTCTGATTAAGACTCCAGTGGTTATGAATCACTTGGCACTGACAGGTTAGCTTGGGGTTTCAGAGTGACGAGGAGGAGTTTATAAGTTCTGACTGTGTAAAAAAAAAATAAAAAAGAATGAGGTGAATGTAAATGTTTTACCATTAGAAACACTGAACTCACTTTCATTAGCATTCCCCTTTTTCAGTTTCCTGTTTTGTATCACAAGTAGTCGAGTGTATTTAATTTTGTATTTGTGTGTGCGTCCAGCCATGCTTGCTTGCATGTGTGTGTGTGTGTGTGTTTGCTGTGTAAGCCGCAGGCCTCTGCGGATCACTTGAGCGTACACCTCCCCATCATAACAGTGAGAGGAGGAAGACACTGTCCATCTGTTTATCCACAACAGCTCCTTTCTGCTCCTGCTGCTAGATCTGTCCCCTGCTTTTATGTGTGTATGTGTGTCAGAGCATACAGTATGTGTTTCAAATTCACTCATAAGGCGGGGCATTGTTATTCTAGATAGCATTTTTGGACAAACTTTGGATAGAATAGTGAGTGTGACGTCAATCATCACAATTTACCTGGAAAGACTTTACATTTGAAATGTGTATATCTACTACTATTTAAAAACCTGTCTAAAACTATAGGTATTTTTGCAATTCCAAGTTACAAATAAAAGCAGCATTTTAATATGTGATTCTCTTTCCCGTTCGGTCTTCAGGCGCTTTTGTGTTCCCTTCACCAAGAGCTGTGGTCAGTTCCCACACCCCAACACACACACACACACACACACACACACACACACACACACACACACACTCACACCATCTATCTCTGTACTCCTCAATTTATTTAATATTTCCAACACTCGTCTCACCTTGAGCTTTCTCCCCTCAGCTGCAAACTGTTTGCCTGAGATAACACAATCTTACAGGGGGGAAAATAAATAAAGAAAGAAAGAAAAAAGATGAGAGGGCAGAAGAGAAGGAGCGAGGGATCATTAGACATTCTTTAGTGAAGTTTCTTTGCAGCATCACCTCACACATAATCAAAAATCATTAGGTGCATTAGTTTTTTTTTTCATCTGGGCACTGTATGTCTTCTGTAAAGCTGAATTATCTTGACACCTATGTTCTGCCATCCTTTTTTCTTCCTCTCTTATTCTCTTATTTCTTCCTTTCTTTTGAGGGCAGCAGACTGCTTGCATATGCATGGTGATATGTCAGTTAACCGTTAGTGGGGTGCTGTAATCTATTCTTTGGATAAAAAAAGACTGATAACGAGAGGTGTAGTGAGGAACGCAGGGTGTCTCTGAGCTGTCTTCCGCTAGTGTTTCTACCTGTCCCAGCTTTGAGTAATCTACACTCCCAATCTCAAGGTCAGTGTGCTCTTCAGAAGGCTTTTGCGAAGGAGATCCACTTCCTCCTTATCCAGGTACAAACCACCCATATGTGCCTTTACGAAACCCAAGAATATTAGTTGTTGATTCTCTGTCAGTTAATTTTCAGCTTAGGCCTGGCTTCATCATATCATATCCTATCCACAGGGCCAGGCAGAATCTGCTGACCTTTCTTTTTTTCTTTTTTGTGCTATTTTCTATTTTCTGCAAAAGATTTAAAGGTGAATTGAGATATTTCTGTGCTTCTAGAAATATGAAACAGAATTGCCAAAATAACAAAATAGGTAAAGTTTGTCAAGGTTAGCTCGACACAGTCTTGTCAGATAGATAGATAGATAGTTAGTCTTGGCCATTTTGAACATTCCACACTATATATATTTGTGACTTTTCTTTGATTTAAAACTAATATATATATATATATATATATATATATATATATATATATATATATATATATATATATGCTAAACAAATCTGCAGACTGTAGATTTGCTGATTCTGTGTGAGACTGCCAATACGTAACCTTTAGAATATAAGATGTAAAACTGAGACGAGGGCATCGTCTGTCACCCTGAAGCTGACCTGCCAGTAATGACAGCCTGTTTGTGCTGACTCTTCCCTTCTAAGTGGGCGACTCATAATCAGAGGCATGCAGAAAGCAGGGCACAGAGGCATCTCTTTGTCTCTTCTTGATCCCTTGGCTTTAATCTCTCAGCATTAGGCAGGGTTGAAGGCTAAATGTGTGCCTTGGCCTTAATCACTGCTCATATACTCCTTTCTGCCAAAGGGTCTGAGTATGAAAGAGAGAAGAAACAAGAACTAGAGGCAAAGATCAACTAAAGCCTAAGAGCTTAATTGTAGTCTGGGCAATCAAATTGTACCTTAGTCAATATAATACACAAATTACCCCTGAAACCAGCTCAAGACCAACTAAAATTGAATTAATAACATATGTAGAACAGGTTTGTCCAGTGTTCATTGACATGGATTATATTATCTATTTTGCTAAAATTGAGCAGTACATAGTCATATTTAGATTTTGAGTTGAGCTAGTTGTGCTGGAATGGGTGGCAGCTGCTGCTTGCTGGCTTACAACCGGATATCAATCCAAACCAGGTACTAAAGCCCTTATTTACTGCCTGATCGTCTTAGCCACTGATATACACCCATCTCTCAAATGGAGCTTAGTGGAGATTAAGGCATACAAGATCCTCTTTTCGATATTTAGCCATTCTAATCATTGCATTAAAATAGAAGGGAGGGAGATGCATAGAGATGTGAGGTCCAGCAACACCCCAGTGAAGGCATCTGCCCATGTCATGTTTGATATGTGTCATGGGGGCGTCCTGTGGGTGGGGGGGATACAGATAAATGATTACATGGGTCCTTAAGTAGTTGACGTGGTGGGTTAAGTAGTTCTTCATTGCAGTTTTTTTAGGGGGGGAAGGACAGACAACTGCTATTCCCTATAAGCTCTGCGATGGGGCTCCTAAGGGGCTTAATTAAGGCTGTCTTTAATGTAGTAACTCAGGAGATTAGACAGGACAGAGAGCTTATGGCTATTATCCGTGCTTCAGAAGACACTTCGGCAGCATCCTTTAATTAAGGGAACACCACGTTCCTTTCCTCATCCATCTTTCTCCCCATCCCTCGCTCTTTGCATCCGTGTTTCCTAAAGGAGTGTGTCCATGCAGCCGTGGGATTGGTGTGACAGATGAATGCACCGCGGCTAAGCTCGCCGTTCTCGCCATCTCCTTCCTCACTCCCCAGCAGGCAGCCTCTGTTTCCCCTGAGATACTAGTAAACACTCATCAAAAATGAGTGAGAAAAAAGGACAAGATCAGAAGAGAGAAAGATGAGGAGGAAAAATCAGCAAAGCACTAAAGGAAATAATCACAGCTCAAAGAAAATTGAACCAACAGATGATTTAAATACCCCAACAACTTCAAAGTGTGAGTCATGCAGACTTCAAAACACAAAATATAATTTCCACTAAACTGAGCTTTTACTTGTAAGCATTGTCTATTTTTACCCACTTATTTTCTTTTTAAAGGGCAAGGGTTTTGGAAACAAGAGTGTCTGTCTTATTACCTGACCCAGTAGGATAACATAATATTGATTTTGTGAACATAATGACTGTTTTCAAACAGGTTTGTTGAACATTTCCCTTGTATGCCATTGGTCGACATACAGACAGTCCCACCGCAAAATCAATGGTTAAGTCAATGACTGCATTTACATGGACACCAGAAAGTGACTTATTGCGAGAATGCAGGTTATTGAAAAGAAAAAGCGTTCCCGTTCACTTGCACTGTATAAGCGATATGTTTTAGTCCCATATACATGGGGTTATATACATATACATCAGTAAGCAGTTTAATAATAATGTCCCTGCAACACTTGTGCAAATAACTAACATGGGATCCGAGGAAGACTTTGCTATTTTATTCTCTATTGCTTTGCTCTGTTTCCAGACATTTCAGAGCTGTTACTGTGTTTGTTTCCTTCACTTTCTCTCGCGACCTGCAGCGAATTGTGATGCAGTAGTGGGGTTTCCCTCTTATGTAAAAATCTGGTACTTCCACAATGTACAAGCACACACGCGACTGTGAGGGAAGAGTCCATATTTTACATTGGTGTGTATAAATGGGTATTTTTATAGTGGATGTGATTTTCCCACTGTACTCCCAGAAATGCTGAATTCTTTTCCACTGTGTTGACTTGTTATCCTAGAATTTTCCATGCACATGCACTTTTCAAACACTCATTAGAATGCCACTTATGAATTTGCATGAGCACATTAAGCCGCGGTCTCCAAGAGAAACCTAGGTGATATTCTGGAAGCCCCACAGGGACACACGTTTACACTTTTCGGGGAAATCAACCTACCAATGGCTTACTTATAGTCTCTGCAAATTAAACTGATATAGTAGAAAGTATATTACATAACCTTTATGTATATTCTCTTCTCTTGTATTGTAAGCCATACATTGAACTGAATTCAGTGTCAATGAATGATGCAGAGATGACACATTTCACCTTTAAGGATGCCAAACCTTTGTCTACAAAGACATAATTCACATTTCTATCAAGGCTCTCTCTTCTTTCTCTCTCTCCCTTGCTTTATCTCACTTGATCACCATGTCTCCAATGCCTAAAGGTGTAATTAAATGTAGCCACTCTATGTCACATGACAGAAGTCAATATGTGAAATAACCAGCATGCCTTTATCTGCTGCATATAAATGAGGGAGCAAGGAGAGAAGGATGGTAAAGAGGATGAAAGTGAACTTATTTCCTTATAAGAGACAATATACAATGTACTTGAAGGATCGGGCTATTTGTATGAGTGACAGATTCACTAATTCCTCCTTTCAGTAGCTAACAGTGGAGTGAAAGGAGGATAGGTTTGGTGTATTGAGCACAGATGGAAATAGCTTAATGAACTAGGCAAATTTGAAATTGAGTCCTCTAGCTATAAACATCAGACAGTTTACTTTTTTGGAGCTATATTCTTATTTGGCTCTCAACCAAATACCAGAATCACAGTGACAGCTAGTGTCCTTGTGTTTATTATTTGTCTCGCCGTAGCTTCAGTATTGGCTCGGGATGTCAATACCCAGCTCTTCCATCTTGTAAATACTTCCTCAGCTAAAAATTGTGCTTCTTTTATTCTGCTGTCCATTGTCCTTGTGTTTATAAATAAATTTGTCTGAGGCTCTCTTCTGTTGGGGAAAGGAGTCCATTATTATAGTGACTCAAATCCCAGAAAACTGCTGGAGTCAGAGTTATTCATGGCCAGCTTTTGTTTTTACCCCTTCACCCTTCATGTTCTCAAAAACAGCTATTAACTTCCACTGACGTCTCGTGGTGCAGGAATTGAACAGGGTCTCAGGGTGAAAGAGATGTAGATTTTGAAATAGATAAGATATGTGTGTTTATGGACGGTGCACACACACATACACACACACTTTGGTCTCTTTTGGTTTATCTAGTGAGAGCCACCTTCAGAGCTTTCCGAAGGCTCAATGAAATGCTGCTGTGTGTGACATTTATCCTCTTGGTGAAGCACACTGCTTTTTATGCCTGTTAACTCCGGCACTTCAGTTCTTTACTCTCACACAGTAGGTGTTTGAGAGAGAATGTTGGGGAGAGAAAGATGGTATTTAAATGTGGCAAATATTCTATATTGGGCTGTGAGGGAGAGCTCTCTGTTTCACTTCTAAATAATGATTTCCATGTCATTGGGCAAATTCCAGTTCACAGCGATAAGGGAATAAGGGCAGAAATTACACACACGATAAGATAAGACAGGGCCTTTCTTCTCTTCTCTTCTCTTCTCTTCTCTTCTCTTCTCTTCTCTTCTCTTCTCTTCTTTCTTTGCACCTCTTCTTCAAATCTTCTGCTTGACTTCCTCTGATACTCATTTCTTGCTGCTCTCCTCCTCCCCTCCCCTCCCCTCTCACTCTGTCATTCCATTTTACCCCTCTCCCCTTCTTGCTGCCCTGCTCTCCACTGTGTTTGTAAATCCCATGTATTTCCCATGGCCTGCAAGTAGAAAAAAGTCTTTGGGAAGTCAGTTGGTCTCAGTCGGCTTTGAGGGCTGGGTCGGGTTTTCCACGACGCTCGGTGTGTGCAGCGCATGTTTGTCCAATATGAATCTGACTCACATCTTTAGTGTTTCGGCACAATAAGAATCAGAAATAGACTGCAATTGACAAACATAACAAATACGTACAATGCAGTCAACTGAGTCAGACTTAAACAATTGTCTTTTAGACATATAAGAGTGTTTATTCAACGTTGGGTCATTTCATTTCTGCAACTTACAAATTTTAAAAGTAGCAGATATTTATTTATTTAGCACATTAAGGTCACATTTAACCTGGAAACATTTTTGCCAGGCCTATACCATTTATTTTTGGTCCTTATAAAATACATTTTATGTTTAGATTTTAATGTTTTGCTCAAAACTATGATGATCTAAACAAAGAATGACACAGTACCACAGTTGTTGAGTCATTTCCACCACACCAAACACTTTTGCCCCGAATAAAGTTAATTGTATTTATATTTATTTATCTTTTATTTTATTTTATAGGTGAATAACACTTGTAAGCACCACATATTTATTGGGCATCATTTCCAATCAACCTTTAATTTTGACAAATTGTTGTTTTGCCAAACTTTGCAAAAAGTGTGGGAGTAGTCAACCATTTTATATTAAAAACTTTACAAAAAAAATGTTTGCATTCTTTAAACACAATACATTATTTCATATGTGGTGGAAATTATACTTTAGTAAGAATTTCTTTTTTTTTTTGCAGAGATTTTCTGAACAGTGACACTGTCCTAATGCGTGTAAATTTTTCTGACTGCCATCTTTTTGTCTCAAATGACAAAAGCATAGCAGCGAGCATCCTGGTCTTGACTCTACCAAATGCAAAGCAGGCTAAATCAGAGACATGATTATGGCTCCCTTTTCCTCTTGTGTCCTATATCCCCTCCTGGCTGTTCTAAGGGAAGATAAAGCAGCATATGCACTCTCCCAGCTAAAAGTGATTATTTTTTATATTTTTTTACTTCTCATCAGATTTCCAATTTGGAGAGATTACTGGGTGAGGCCGTCATTAATGGAACCCAAATAAACCTTTGAGAGCAGATGCAGGCCTATCTCAGCACAAATGCAGCATTAGTAGTACAGAGGATGCACTCTCTCACACACATTCACACGCACATACACACACACACACACACACACACACACACACACACACACACACTTTTGCTTCTATAACACATCAACACACTTTAATCCAGAATCGTCAGAGAGAGTGGATGTGTGTCAGTCCCCTCTTTGACCATAACGCATGTGTATGACCTGCCATTTGTGACGTTTGTTTTTCTGTTGGAGTGTGTTCCTAATCCTTCCATTACCAGCTGCATCTTAGGCCTCATATAACATAAGGGAGATGGAGAGAGAAGGATAGAGGAGTAAAAGAGAAAGAGGCACAGACAGAGATAGAGGTTAGTTGTGCACAGAAAACAGGGGAAGAAAGCTAAAAAGAGAACAAGAGAGTGAAGAAACAAAGCAGGGTGGAGGAGAGAGGTTTGATTTCATTTCTCCTTAAAGTGCCAAATGGAACCTTGAGGTTATTTATACCAACATCCACCCCAGCTGCACTCCCAATACTGGTGCCTAATTCACTCCTCACTGCTGGAGATAAGCACAAAATGGTGGACGTTTGGCATACATGTGTAACATTGTTAACAGCAGTGTTTGCTCTTTGAGTGTCCTCCTTGGTTTTTCAGGCAGGTGGACAGTGTTAAAATGTGAACCCGCCAACTTAAAGTTGTCTTCAGGGACATAGCTCTCAACCTCACTGTCTCTCCCTGAAACCACTTAACATTTTAGTCAACACTGTGCTCTTTGTCAAACTGAAATCAGCAGCGGAATAAAAAAAAAATTAACTTGCAAGCGACTATTGTATTGATATTCAAGACTCTTTCCAAACTTTATTTATAATTCAACATTATGTGTGCTCTCTTGGTTTTTGTAAACTTAATATATTAAGAAATGTAAAGGCATTTTCACACCTGGCTCGTTTGGAGCATTTGTTTCAGAACCTGGTGTGTTTTCTCACTTGGTTCAGTTTGTTTAGGCATATGTGAGCATGGCAATTGCACTCGGATCCGCATCAAAACAATCGGTCCATGATCTCCTGGACAAGGTGGTCTTGGACCGATTGCAAACAAACTCTGGAGCGGTTCGCTTGTGGTGAGAATGCAATCAGACCCAACAGACCAACGAACCAAACAATACCACAATGAAAACCAGGAACATACCTGATGGATCTATAGGTGTGCACGTCACTGTACTTCATCATCAAAACATGGATATAACCTTTTGGCAACTATAGTAGATATAATTGTACGTTTAAAACAGGAACTGTTTTATAATTCCTGTGTTAATTTTAGTACAATCTCTTCTTTCCTTTTGGATAGCGACAGAACACAGGTAGGACAGCGTTAGTAACTTTTTGACAGATACAAATTTTTTATAAAAACTTTACTCTTTCTGATGTGTGTACAGTGTACAGAAATAATGCAAAAGCAACAAATAATGGATAAAAACAACCATATCTTAAATTTTACAACTCATATCCGAGTGACGGATAATGTTTATTTGCAGTGCAACCTCTAGCTAGAATACGCATTATGTACCATACGTTTTGCATAGTTGTGTTCAGGTTGACACATTTTTTACAGTAATATAATTTTAACCAGTATATCAATGTATGAGCTAAATCCCAGAACAGTGCAAAAACATTATGACCAATGAGGGGCAGTTTGCTCACATGTGACTTTTTTAACACAGTTCTAGTCCATTTTGAAATGCAACATTGTAACAATTTTAGCCCATTTCTGAACTGTAGATACAGCTCTGAAAACGTCCTTTTAGCACAATCAACAGCATTTGTGACTATGTTAATTACCACAAAAAATTATTTAGACTCTAAATTCGTGGTTACAGTAATGCACTTAAAATGGAAGTAAATGGAGACGGTACATAAACATTAACATGCTCTCTGTTTCTGAAATATATCCACAAGATATACATATTAAACACCATTCTATGATTTAAATGTGATAAAACTTAATTCAACCATATCTGTGTAAAGTTAAGTCCAATATTACAACTTCATTACTATGTAAATATACTGTACTGTAACGCCGAAAAACCCTGAAATCACCGTAAGGGATTTATCTAACTAAAATGAGAGATTTTATCACACTAAAACGTCAATATGAATAATGTGAACATCTTTTGGCTATACATTTTGAATAGTGTGTATGCTAGAAATGATCACAACAAAAGTCGCAATTTCTTTTGAACATATATTTGCATAATGAATTTTGATTTATTTTTCTTTCTTCTGTTTATCCAGTATTACAGATCTTTGGCATATTTCTATCAAACTCTCTTTCCCATTCTTTCCATATTTTGCTTTTTAACTTTCTTTACTATCATTTTACCGACATCTTTAACACAGTTCCATTTCCTTCAGGTTCCTCCCCGGCAATCAGTGACTTAGCTCTAAACTCATGGTTGTGCTGCTGTGGTCAGTGCCTAGCTTTTGCCTCCATTGGTGAAACCAAGTGGCACAATCCAGCCAAGCATGCACCTCATCCCAGTGTCCTGTTGACTAAACCCAGGTGTAGATTTAATGCCACTGGAGTGTCTCTAAGATGCCACAATTCAAAGCTCAGCTTCTGTCCGTTAAGCTCCATAAAATCCTGTAAATATTTACATGTCACACTAAATGTATTGCTCCATTTACAGTATTAGTAATGACACAGTGCATTCAGCATGAAGCAACAGGGATAATAGAATAGGATGAAGATCTGTAAACAGTAATGGTTGGCATCCAGTAACATCAATTGCTGTTCCATTTGCCAGCTTAATCTTTGAATTTCTTTTCTCAGCAGTGGAGATCTGTCGGCCTCTGTCAGAGAAGTTTAGAATTCTTAAAAAGACGATTCTCACTTCCGTTTTCCTTCGTATGAACAGAATGACAGATGTTGACTCACTTCATTCTCACAGAAGTCTCTGTCATGTTGAGTTGGAATGTAGGAATGATAATTAATTTTATAATGCAGTGTGGTGAAAATGTGCCTAATTTTGATATGTATATTCAGGGCTGTTAAATCCACAGGGCCCGGCACAAAATCATTATGAGCCCTCTCAACCCAGTGAGAATGCTATACCATAGAGGTATATTTGGCCCCTCATCATCCCAGGATCAGGGGCAATAGGTATATTTGGCCAAATTAGGGCATGCTAGTGTGTGCCAGGCCCAGTTGTCATTTCTGGGGCTCAATCATGGCACTTCTGGGCTTCCTCCGGTCCAATGGCCTGGTCCAATGGCCAATGCCAGAGATTGGCTGAGTCAGGTAGAGGGTCAGCACCGAGATGCTCATTACTAGTATTTCATATCAAGTTGACAGTTAACTTCTACAGATCTATGAAAAATGGGAAAATCATTACTACTGGCCTGTAGACGAAATCAGGGCTCTTCTGAATATTTGGGCCAATGCAAATGTTCAACGTCAGATCGACGGTGTCTTCCGAAACGAAGACGTGATTAAGTACATTGTCGCTGAACTTGCCAAGGTTAATATTCATCACACATAGCACGGGTTCAGGAAAAATACAAAATGCGGGCATAGTTAATCTGTTTATACTGGACAAAGAGGCACACAAAGAAAGAAATTTCCATAGTTTGAAATCATGGATGTGTGCTCGGACATTGTCCCGCTATCAGTGGAGAGACCACTCGGGACACTATGACAGATACTGTCGGTAAGTTGTCAACTTTAATCTTGCTAGCTAAGTAACACTTACGCATGATATTAATTTGATATTCTATATAACTGATATGCATTATTTGGTTTGTGTTTGTGCTAGATTATTAATCAACCCACATTCTGTAAACAATCGACTGATATGCACCTTTTGTTTTCTGTAATGTCCACTTACTTACTTAATGCAAATGTTTGAGATTTAAATAGGTCCTATTCTGATATATAGAAAATGCTATTGGGCAGTTATAACAGTCACATTATGTACGTATTCTTTAGTCTGATAACTGTAACACTGTTAAAGTACCTAATCTTTATATCAATCACTTTATTTTTGGCAAACACTGAACTCTGTGTTGAAAAGGCAGAGTTTCAAAAAGAAAACTATTGCTCGTTGAGGGGCACATTTTGTAAATGGTTGTCTGATGAGCACCTTTTGTTTTCTGTACTGTCCACTTATGTAAGAGAGATGTAACTTTTAGATGTAAATAGTTCATATTCTGATATAATTGAAGAGGCTATTGGGAAGTAATAAAAGTCACTATTTGTGAAATGTGCAGGATGTGTGACGTAGGCACTAGGGATTTAGAGCACCTCTGTGGGGCTGTTGCGAAGGTGGGAATGCAGAGTGAATTCAGTCTTGTTGCTGGAGGTCTGAGGCTATTGGCCCAGGTTGAGCTGTTGATGGCCCTGGCTTGCACTAGTCCAACAGCAGAAATGCAGCTAGTGTTCCCGGTTGTACCCCCTGATGGGTGATATTCTATAATATGGTCACCAGAATATATTGTGTTTTTGAGACTGGCTCAAGCATGGCTCTACTGATCCATGTTCTAAACCTGCAACAAACTAGCAATAACCATCATAAACCAGCATGGACCAACATAGAAATTCATGCTAATATAAGATGGTCTTTCTGTAGGGATATCCAACAGTTATGTAAAATGGACTGAGAAATAATCATATTGTATAAGGATATGTTTAATGAGAATGGTGTTATGGTGAAGAAATCCTCTGCAGAAACATCACTGAGTGCCCATAAGGAGGATTTTAAAAAATAAATTTGGTTCTGAATGCACATGACTGACAACTGTGAATAATTCTGCAAGATGTGCATTTGGCACTAAAGCAAAGCACAAAAGAAAACTGTAATAAACTTTTTTGTTGACTTATTGTTGACTTATGATATGCTTTCTCTAAACTCTCAGGGAACATTATTAAGAATTTCTCAACTGATCTTGCTGACGTGTGTAAATAGTGGGTGCTGGACATCTGCTGTGTCAGGAACTTGAGAACTTGGTAACGATGGTGCGATTGCCCTGCAGGCCTGACAAAAACTGCTTAAACCAAAAATATCCTACATGAGGAAGGAAAGCTAGTGAGGGAATGGGGACGGAGCAAATTATGGGATAAAGAGGAGATGGGGTGGACAGAGGTCGCAGAGGAAGCTGTAAGTGAGCTGACGAGTAGCTAAGTTTGGGCTCATTTTTTATTTTTTTTGCAGAACATGAAATCGTGTCACCTGTCAAGATATGGTGAAAGGAGAGGAGGGAAGACAGAGGGAACAGCCGAGCACTGCATCTGACATTTAACTTCATAAGGAAGAGCTGCCAGTGTGTCACCACTTAGAGAAAGAGAGGAAGAGAGAGAGAGAGACAGAGAGAGAGAGAAAAGTTGTTAAGTGATTTTGTGTTGCTGCTCTGTCATACTCCCACTCTCTTCTCTGTCTTTGTCTTTTTTGTAACCCTCATTTAGCCATAAACCTTTATCGATCACACTAAAACACACACACACACACACACACACACACACACACACACTACACTGCAGCAGACTGTATGGTGACAATGGTGACATACTGGACAGATTTGGGGAGGGTAACTCCTTAACAACTACTTTGCTGTGTGTGAGAAAGAGAAGGAAAGAAGAGGGGGTGTCCGGAGAGAAGGATTGACAAAAGGAGAAAGGCAGAGGATTGATTGATGAAACCGATCTACAATAGGCAGTGTATTCATTCACATGGCATGTGTTACATCTGTGCATTTAGATGATGCTGTTATCCAAAGCAATTTACAGGGTATTCGATCTATACATTGTTTCAGTATGCAAGTTCCCTGGGAATCGAACCCATGACCTTTGGTGTTTGAAGTCCTATGCTATACCATATCCCCACAAGAATTTTAAAAAGGAACAGCTAATAATACCTTTGAAAGAAAATAGTATTACAAACTTACAGTAGCCTACTAAATAAGGTCTTAAATATATGATCTCATTAGTTAAGCTCAATCTACAGCATTTGTAACATAATGTTGATTACCACAAAAAAGTCTTGTCCCTCCTTTTCTTAAAAAAGCACAAATTGTTGACAGAAAGTCCCTAATTGTGTTCAGAAGAGCTGGCATTTTCATTTCTGATATTGTATGACAATTGTTTGCCTAATTAGAAAGTCATCAACTTGTATAAAGATTAATACCTGCAGTATTAGAAACACACAGTTATCACTCTAACACTCATATCCCCATATTTTGTACATCATTTGCATCTTCACTGTGTGGTCCCTGTTCTTCTGGTGAAGCAGATGCATCACTATCCTCTGATTACTTTCCTGGTTATGTGTGTAGCAATACTAGTGGGTATGTGTGGATCTCTTTTTCCTTTTTTAGACTGGTGGGAGGTCCAAAGGAATGCCTTAATGGCCCTCATACCTATTTGCAGAGCTGATGAGTAAAGACACTTGTCTGCTCAGGTCAGGACTGGGTCACTGTTTACTGAGCAAAAGCTTATCAAGAGAATGGGCTCTACCAGCCCTGTTCAATTACACCCAGTTAACGGCTTTGGTGAACACCTGCTGACTTGTGTCCACAGATAACAGCCATTTAGCACAAAGCAGTGATCGTGCATTAAATGCACAGTAAAGGCTGCGAGAAATTTACAGTACATCACGCCCATTTCCCTGCTAAAATAGATGTACACAAAAACCTATTACCATTTGTTTGGTTTGTGTATGTGTCTGACAAGGGGGAAAATAATTGTGGTTGGATAAAATCATCTTGAATGGGCGATTTAATTTAGTGAAAAGATTTGTTTGTGATGTACCCCGCGCCACCTTCCCCAACCCACTCAGACATAAAAACATGTACACACTCACAAGTTCACACGCATCCACAGCTTAATCTTTGTCCTCCTTGATTTCATGTAGAAACAACCTCCTGTCTCCATCATTCTGACAGACTGTGATTCAAGTCTCAGCAAACAGACATTCCCCCTGAATTAGGCTAACACCCATCAATATGGAAGCCTTCATGTGATGCCCATGCCTGTGGATAAGGCTCCCGGAGCACATTGTGCTGATCTAGTATCAGCCATTACATTCAACTCCATATCCTTCAATTAGAAACCACAAAGCCAAAACTAACCTAGACAACCTGTGACAAATCTTGTGACAAGTCATAGTAATAAGTATGAGATGGTAAAACAACACAAACAAAGTTATTGTGATTTAAGTTTAACTCCTAACCCAAACCAAAACCTAACCATAAAGTGTAACCCTTACCAAACCTTAAATCTAAATATAAATTTAATAGGAAAATAACTTGTGTGTACAAAAGAAGAAATAAAACATCAGGGTTTGGAACGAGACAAGGGAAGCATATTACAGGTTATTGACACACAACACATCATTTATATAGCATAAACAAATGTGGAGTGATGAACTAAATGTGTTCACAGATGTTTCATTTCTTAAAATAATGTGTTGGATTGGAGGCTAGCTAAAACTGATGCCTGTGCTGTATTGATTTAAAATGATGTTTGTCTCAATGTGAAGAAAAGTCCCTAGATGTACAATCCCTTACAAAAAATAAATAAAAATGTGTGAAAATGAGCGACGAATTTGCGGCAAGTTTCCATCTCGTAAAAATTATTCTGAGTTGTGATGAGACTATATTGGACCTAGAACCAGCCCTCTAGAGATAGCTAAGTCCACCCAAAAATGAAAATTCTGTAATTTACTCATCATGTACCCACCTGCAGTTGAAATCTACTCAATGCTTTAGATCAGGAGTCGGCAACCTTTGGCATGCGTTTCAATTCTGGAGGGGTATCACTGGCATGCCAGCAACGGCGAGAGAGGAGACTATTTTATTTATATAAATTCGGCACCTGCATTCCAATCTTGATGTAATCCTTCTCAGGATCATGCAGCGCGTTTCCATGAGCTGAATGGGAGGCTAAACAAAAGTTAAAATGTGACGAGACTGCAGTATACCTAACAGACTTGTGCAGTGTGTGCAAGTCATCATTTCACTTTCAGTTAATCGTGTGAGTAAACGTGCCCGATTTGATTAGGTCAGGCTGCGCGGATGACAGCCTACATTCCGTGTTTTATTTGTTTCTTTTTGCTTTCAGAACAACGTGGTAAAATAAGGAAAACACCACAATGAATCCTTGAGATTTCTTATCCAGTATACAGGTACACCCTCCTTTAAACCATGGTCACACTCAAAACTACATTAAACGATTAAGAGAGAAAACATTAACCCACATGAGTTTATTGAAATATAAATTAAACCCGGAAAAAAGTTTTTGGATTTTGCAGGTACAATTCACAGAAAAGGGCTAAATAGTAGATCAGATTGTGATGCACGAATGGCTTGCACACACAGCTCGAGTCTCGTCACACTTTAATAGTATATAAACATAGTGCATGATCCTGAGGAAGGAGTACATCAAGATGTAGATTGGAATGCAGGCATGAAAAACTCATATAAATAAAATAGCCTTCTCCTCTCTCACTGTTGCTTGCATGGTAGTGATTACATGATTGCAATAAAATAATATAAGACATTTTTAAGATTCCACAATTTCGTGATCAGTAATCAAATAAGCAAATTTGTGACATTAACTGTGTTAACTCATTTTGTTCAAAATTACATGTTTTCTTTCATTAAAGCACTTTTACAAGATGCTCTGTGAAAATTCACATGCTGGGTCATTATTATATCATAATTATCGGGTTTTGCACACATTTGTCACTCAATAATGCTGATAATTTCAACGATTAAATTAGAAAAATGCTAAATAGAAACATTTTCACAAGTGGACTGAAAGCTCAGCCATTGGAGAGGAAAAAATGGCACTCCTTATCAAAAGGTATCTGACCCTTGCTTTAGATAAGAAACCACAATACAGATGCTCAAGAAATTAATTCATGTACACACTCTTTCCTTTCAGTCAGCCTTCTTTCATATTTCTTTCCTGTCCTCCAATTGAAGTCTGAAGAAAGGGAGTTCAGTGTGCGAGCGGACCCCAGAGTGTGTAGCTAAGTGTACCTTTACATACACATTTCATGATAATGTTTCTTAATAAGGAAAACACACTGGACTGTATTCCTTAACTAACAGAGCATTAAGAGCCATGAACAATGCATGAGTGAAGACTTGAGCGCAACTTTTTTTTTTAATTAGCTCCTTGGTTTTAATGAGATTCTATTTGCGTTTGTGTTGTGTGTGGTTGAATCCTAATGAGTTTCAATTTGCTGTGGTGTACGAGGTGCCACTGTAAATTGGTTGGTTAACGTGTGATCACCCTGAGGCTGAATGTCTGTTTTTGGAAAGTGTGGCACAGAATATATCAGCAGTAGCTTCAGGAAATGTGTGTGTGTGTGTGTGTGTGTGTGTGTGTGTGTGTGTGTGTGTGTGTGTGTGTGTCAGTTTGTGTGTACTGGTTAAAGTCAGTCACATCCAATCGCATTCAATCAGTCCAGATTACAGTCTGAAAGCTCAGGAGTCACCATGGGGATCTGGCAAAGACTTGGTACACCAAAGAGATGCATCGCTAAGGAGAGAGAAGCCTTGAGTGAGACTGTATAAGATATCTTAATATATATTGAAAATGAGAGTCATTAATTATTAATACAAAATATTAAATATTAAATAGTTGTGAACTGTTTCAAAACTGCAGCAAATTATCTAGAAATTGTAACCGTAATTCTGTTTGAACGTGTTTTAATTTATGACTTCTTCAAGTCAATTTTAGAAGCGTGTGACTAGTCAAACAAACTTCTATCACCACATTTGTAACAAAGCAGATGGAGAGGCTGAAGTAGGATCCATGTGCAGTTTTAATAGAATGGTCAAACAGGCAAGGGTCACAAAATCCAGAAAGCTGAGTAGAAAAGCAGACAAATCCAAAAGGGGTAACACTGAGGCTAAATCCACTAAGAATAGGCTAAGGTCAAATATCTAAACAGGCAAACAGGAAAGAACGCTTGGAATTGCAGACAGAGAGTGTACTGGCAATACTTCGCCCTGAATGGAAGAACCTCAGGGCTTAAGCAAACATAGAACAGGTGTGAGGGAAAATGGCGGGAGGCAATGCATGATGGGGGTTGTAGTCCAAAGAGGGATCAGTATTCAGGGGATGAGGAACGTGTGAGCCGGAAGGAAGAAGAAACAGCAGAAGATGTGACAACATTACTAGACATAACATTTACATTTTTTTTTTATTTAACAAGGACAGCGCTCATTATTGAACAGAAAAATTACTGTAAATGAGCCAGAGTTAGAGGTATAGGATAATTTTCATCAGTTGTCCTTTTTTATTTAATTTATTTAAAATTTTAATAAAATAGCTTATCACAAATATCACATACAGATAATACATACAAACTAATACCCAAACCAGTACAATGCACACCCACCAAACAAACATTGCAACACAGACATGAATAAGTAGCAACACTGCATACATAAAAAAGACAAAGATAAATTATTACAGAACAAAAAACAGGAAGGTTGCAGATAAGGCCAGTAGGCAGCTAGCATTCTAATGTTCACATATTTGATTGTTAACAAACCACAGCTTCAGATGTTCAGTGAAAGAGAGGTAAGTATTGTTTTCTAATATGCACTGGTATTAAATTCCATTCTTTAGATGTTGTTACAGAGAATGCTGACTGACTGAAATACTTCTTCAAATAGGAATGATGCAGTCTTGTACTTTGCATGATACATGTCTTAAGTAGTATTTCATATCTTAAAAACAAGACAAAGAATAGCATATTTAACTAAATTTTCCCAGCTCACAAGTCTATGTTTATTTAAAATTTGACAGCTGCGAAAGCTGTTCGGTTTCTAATCTAAAACTTTGATGGTATGTTGATATAAAATTTCAAGTGGCATCATTGTCGATTTGTTGGCCTGTGCCCAGCTGTCAGACAATGTGTGAAATGTGGAATGATCATGGCGTTCATATATATCATAGCTGATTCATAGCTCAGTGATTTTCTGATCAATCTAAAATTACTTTAATTGAACCTAACTCGTTGGCATATTTTTTTTTTTTACATGAGTTTTAAAGGAAAGATTAGAATCAATCCAGACACCCAAACACTTAATCTAGTCACAACTTGCAACTTTTGCCCAGATATCTTTATATCTGGCTCTGGATTAGTGCAGGCCATTTTTTAAAAAAAAAAAAACATACCAACAGTTTTGGTTACATTTAGCTTGAGACATGATCGATTTAGCCATGTTGTAATATGGCTCAATGCATTAATAATTTTAGAAGCAACTTGCTCCTTTGTGCAACCATGTACATAGATTACTATATAAATTGCATATAACTGGATCTCTACATTAGGACAATCAGAAGGCAGATCATTAATGTAAAAACTAAATTAAAGTGGTCCAGATCCTTGTGGGAAACCGTTAAGGGTGTTAAGAACAGTGGATTTATGATTATGAACCTTTACATATTGTGTTCTTCCATTTAAATATGATTCTATCCATTTAAGTGAATCGGCTGAAAATGAATGGAAGTATTCTAAGTATTCTCTGGTTTACGATGTCGAAAGCCTTTGTGAGGATTTGATCTCGCTCCCGAATGCTGTTGCCTGCCTACTCTGACTTGCATTAGTCCGCGTTACTCTGTCCATGATGTTAGAGTTTTTACTTGGGCACTGATGGCCATCTCCGGAGAGGAGTAAACACAGTGTAATGATGAAATGGCTTGTTTGATATTTAGTTTGGTAAGATTTTTTTGTTTGGTATCAGCATGGGTAGATGAATGTATTAATCAGGGCATTTTTTCCATTATGCTTAATGCACTGATTGTAATGTAAGGTTGTAGATGCAGGTAGCTTGTCATAGAAATATAAATTCCTTTGAAAAGATGGACCTGTGTCTAAGAAGGTTAAAATAAAATTATAGGTTAAAAGTGCAGCCAGCATACCTGACAAGCCTGACCTGCCTGCTGCCATCTTGATTATCTCGTTACACCTTTTATTTGAACAAAAACAGCTACCAACACATGTACACACTTAGACCAACGAGTGACGAATGTCTGGCCAATGAATTTTCTGACAACCCTCAAACATCATAGCTCCTCCCTGTTTACATACATACACTCATATCTCCATACAAAATTATTTTGATCAGTTGACCCAAATGTTATGAATTCTAATGAATTTCCCTTAAGTCACAGACTGGTTCCACCTGTTTGTCATCAAAGTGCCTGTAACACGATACGTGTGGCCTGACTCACTTGAGATAATTGTTGACTCCCCCCCATGACAAACAAATGGTCTCACCACTATTTACCTTGAAGCTTTGGGCAATATCCTCTACCTACTGTCTTTAAAAACACATTACTCATTTGTCTCGGTCCCACAGATGGCATTAATGCTGAACAAAGTCCTGAGGGAAGCAAGAGTGGCTAATGAGAAAGAGTTCAAACATTGCTACAGTGTAGCAACTCGGGAAATATTTATACTGAATCACTTCATGCATCTTGATCGATTGGATTGATATCCGGGTACACCACACATTCTATTTAGACTTGGCCATATATATATATATATATATATATATATATATATATATATATATATATATATATATATATATATATATATATAGGTATATACAGTGGTGGGTCGTGCTTTTAAAGTCTAGGCATTCAGTGTGATTCATGCCATTAAGAAACCACAGTTTCACAATGAATAAGACTAAGATAACTAGTAATACCAATTGACATTTTAAAAACACGTCCACGCACAAAAGCCAGAACGTCTCCCGAACAGACGTTCAAAAATCATAATTTTTCATATGAATCTAAGGAGGTCTATAATACCTGGAAAAATCGATATAATAATATTTGCGATTTAAATGTTGCTTGCAATAAATGTAATTTCGTCAGGGTACACGGTTATGCTGCGTTCCATTCAAGTTGGATGTGGGATATTCCTACTTGATATCTCGACCATAAATGCATTCCATTCCCCGATATTCAGAAGATGACATTTTAGGAAACAAAACTGCAATGCTTCCATTAGCTTAGCAGGGGTTTGACTCTCATTCGAGCTGTCTCCTAGCAACCCAACTGATAAACAATGCCGCAGCACTAGCATTTCAGGTGTATGACTATCAAAAGTGATTATAATGTTTTATACACCTGTTTCTGCAGGCGTTTGTTAAACAAGTTTAATATGATGTAATGTGGCAACAAACCCATTTATCGATATTACTTAAGAAAGTGAATGTTTATCACTTACTTTGTATATCTTCCTGAGTGTCAACATGTTTGTGTGACATCATGCCCCTGCATCTCAGCGAAATCCGCGTTGATAATTTCTGCATGTACAAGTTGTAATTCTGTGATCCGACACTGAATGCTCATGCAGCCTAATTTACACTTAGAAAACTCCTGATGTTGGTATAACAATGCAAAAAGCACTTACCAATTAGCTTGAAGTGAAAATCAGTCCTCCTTTCCTGTTTAATAAATTAAGCAATCACACAGCCATGCAGAACATCTCAGGTTTTTAAATCCATGAGGATTTGTTTCTCAGTTGTGTGTAGCCTACTCCTCAGCAAATCTGTTGCTGTTTGCTCTTGAATTACGTACATCACTTAAAGTGGGATTGTTCATTCAAGGCCAGCTAGAAGGCCTGGACTAGGACATATCCTAAAGACCACACCCACCTAGAACAAATAAATCAATCTGATTGGCTGATGATTCATTTGCACTGTTGAGGGTGGAGCTCAGACTCATGTGCTACTTTGTGAATGTGATTTGTGGAACAGTTGTCACACTTTGCTTGTAAGTATCAAGGAATAAATTCTGACTGATAAACTTTTAGTTTTTCTCTATTTGTTTGTAGATTAATTAAGAGTGGAAAATACAAAATACAAAATACATGGGCAAAAAGGTGCCCATGTGTATATATATATATAAAAATAAAAGGATGTTAAGGTTTTATTACAGAATATGTGCTCTATAATGCAATAGGTAATACCTTTATTACCAATTAAGTTATGTACTCCATCTCTCCTACAACACAAAAAAAATGTACTCTCACTATTTATGCAACAAGAGGTGCTGAAGTCAACTGATTTTATTAATTGACCTACCTATCTCTCTGTAAAAATAAAACAATAATAGTGCCCTTTTTCTATGGTTATTTATTTGACTAGTAGTTTTGCTCCAAAATGACAGGTGAACATTTTCATTTTGACTCCCCTCAACAAAATTTAATTACCTACTAAATATTGATCCATGAAATTTTATATTTTGGCTTTCATCACAATTTATGTTGCCAGAAAAATCTAAAATTTCACCTGGTTTCTGAAATTTGGTTGATTTGACATGAAATATCCCAATGATATTGTAAAGGTTTCACAAGAGGGAGGACACGGGAACAGGGTTCAACACAAAGGTAAGGCTCTTTAATTATGGGTAGTAGACAGACAGGGGTAGTGCAAAACGTGCTATACATAAACTTTTTACAACTAATCTAACAGCTTCGGTTTGTCTCTCTATGGCCAACACTAGACTGGCAGCTCTCTCTCTCTCGACTGGAGGCACTGGTGCTCTTTTATGCCGCTCTCCCCATACTCACTGAAATTAGAGACAGGTGTTAGACATAATTTAGCTCAGGTGCAAGCGCCCTTACCGCTTTCTCCCCTTCGGACGGGCGCTTGACCACGCCCCCGCTGCCACATATCCCCACCGCCCGACTCAGGCCGGGGCGTCATCCGGCCTGCCTACCACTCCCCCCCCCATTTCTGGAGAGGAAGTCGGCGACAGCCATCTGCACCCCCGGTCTGTGGACCACCTCGAACTTAAAAGGCTGGAGAGCCAGATACCAACGGGTGATCCGGGCGTTAGTATCCTTCATGCGGTGGAGCCACTGCAGTGGGGCATGATCCGAGCAGAGAGTGAAGGCCCGCCCCAGCAGGTAGTATCGGAGTGTGAGGACCGCCCACTTGATGGCCAGACACTCCTTCTCTACAGTGCTGTACTTCGTTTCCCTTAAGGAGAGCTTCCGACTGATGTACAGCACCGGGCGCTCCTCCCCCTCCACCACCTGCGAGAGTACGGCCCCCAGCCCTCTGTCTGAAGCGTCCGTCTGTAATAAGAAAGGGAGAGAGAAGTTAGGTGAATACAAGAGTGGCCCTCCACAGAGTGCGGCTTTAACTCGTGTAAACGCCTGTTGGCACTGCTCCGACCATTGGACTGGATCTGGAGCCCCCTTTTTAGTGAGGTCAGTCAGCGGGCTGGTGACATCCGAATAATTAGGCACAAATCTTCTATAATAGCCAGCCAGCCCCAGGAACTGCCTCACCCCCTTTTTGGTCTTAGGTCTAGGGCAAGTCGCAATCGCCACGGTCTTATCAATTTGGGGACGCACCTGGCCATGACCCAAGTGGAACCCAAGATACCGCACCTCCACACGCCCAATCACGCACTTCTTGGGGTTTGCTGTGAGCCCCGCCCGCCGCAGCGACTTCAAGACCGCCCTCAGATGTTGTATATGCCGCTGCCAATCATTACTATAGATAATGATGTCATCTAAATAGGCAGTGGCGTAAGTGGAGTGCGGGCGGAGGATACGGTCCATCAGACGCTGGAACGTGGCTGGGGCCCCGAACAAACCGAATGGAAGTGTCACAAATTGGTGTAATCCGAACGGCGTGGTGAAGGCTGTTTTCTCACGGGAAATTGGTGTCAAGGGGATCTGCCAATAACCCTTTGTCAAATCCAATGTCGAATAAAAGCGAGCGGTACCTAACCGATCGAGCAGTTCATCAACCCGGGGCATTGGGTACGCATCAAATTTAGACACCGCATTGACTTTTCTGTAGTCCACACAGAACCGCACAGACCCGTCACTCTTGGGAACGAGAACGACCGGGCTGGACCAATCGCTGTGGGACTCTTCTATTACCCCCATATCAAGCATGGCATCCAATTCGTCCCGAACAATTTTCTTTTTATGCTCGGGGAGGCGATAAGGGCGGCTACGAACGACCACCCCCGGCTCGGTCTCGATATGGTGCTCGATGACGTTTGTGCGACCCGGTAGGGGAGAAAACACGTCTGCAAACTCTTCTTGCAACCTGGCAACCTCTGAACGTTGGCACGGGGAGAGGTGGTCTCCACAAATGACCGGGGCATTGAGATCGGTTTTTGAATTTACCTCCGGTCCGAGCTCCGCCCTCTCTGGAACCACCGTAGCCAATGACACAGGGACCGCCTCCCTCCATAATTTAAGGAGGTTGAGGTGGTAAATTTGATGCGCGTCCCCCCTATCGGTTCGTTTAACCTCATAATCGAGATCCCCCACTCGTCATGTGACCTCAAAGGGCCCTTGCCACTTGGCGAGTAATTTGGAGCTCGATGTGGGGAGCAATACAAGAACTTTATCTCCCGGTGCAAACTCCCTTAGCTGTGTTCCCCTGTCATACAGTCGGCGTTGGCGTTCTTGGGCCCGGAGCAAATTCTCCTGTGTTAATTTCCCCAAAGTGTGGAGTTTTGCTCTGAGGTCAAGGACGTATTGAATTTCGTTTTTGCTATTCGAAGATCCCTCCTCCCAGCTTTCTCGTATAACATCTAAGACACCGCGTGGGCGTCGCCCATACAGTAGCTCAAATGGAGAGAAGCCGGTTGAGGCTTGCGGGACCTCTCGCACTGCAAATAACAGGGGATCGAGCCATCTGTCCCAGTTTTTAGCATCCTCGTGTACGAACTTACGAATCATGTTCTTGAGCGTTCTGTTAAAACGTTCCACTAGGCCATCTGTCTGCGGATGGTGCACGCTAGTGCGAATCGATTTAATGCCCAATAGATCGTAAAGTTCGCGAAGTGTGCGTGACATAAATGTTGTGCCTTGATCGGTGAGGATTTCCTTTGGAATCCCCACCCGGGAGATTATTTTGAAGAGCGCCCCAGCAACACTACGTGCTGAGATATTGCTTAGAGGCACTGCTTCCGGATATCGAGTTGCGTAATCCACTAGGACTAACACAAATTGATGTCTGCGTGCTGTCCGCTCTAATGGCCCAACGAGGTCCATTCCAATTCTTTCGAAGGGGACCTCGATTAACGGAAGAGGGCGCAATGGCGCTTTTGGGGTGGCCGGTGGGTTTACCAGCTGGCATTCACGGCACGCCGCGCACCATCTGCGGACGTCGCCGGCAATGCCTGGCCAATAAAAACGGGCTATTAGACGGAGAAGTGTTTTCCTTTCTCCTAGGTGTCCCGCCATGGGATTATAATGAGCCGCCTGGAATAACATTTCGCGGCGGCTCCGTGGGATCAATAATTGTGTAACGTTTTCTTTTGTTTGAGTGTCCTGCGTCACTCTGTATAACCGCTCATTTATAATCGCAAAATAGGGGTATGCGAGAGCGATGTCCGGCTGAAGACGCTGTCCATCAATCGTCTTCACCTGATCGAAGGCGTGCTTAAGGGTTTCATCCCGTGACTGCTCCAAAGGGAAATCTACGTCAGGGAATTCCCTATGAAGGGGAGGGGCGGAGGACCCGCCCCTTCCCTCGTCATCCTGATTTGGAACAGTCGAGGATGGCCCCGGCTCCGCCTCCCCTGCCAAAGCATCGCACATCGCACATCTCCCTATTTTAGTGCAGGACCCATCCGTGCATATTCCCCCTAAAATATCTCTAAATACAGGCCAATCGGTCCCCAAGATTAGAGGATGGGTGAGGCGGGAGCTAACCGCTGCCTCCACTCTATGTTTTCTCCCTCGGAATTTAATTAGTAAGGTCACCATCGGATAATTGTGAACATCCCCATGCACACACCTCACCCTTACCCGTTTAGCCGTGCTCAAAGCCCCGGGTTGAACCAAGCGTTGATGGATGGTGGTCTGATTACAACCGGTATCCAGCAAAGCTTGGTGTGTACCCCCCTGGATTCTTACCGGAATCCGGTACGCTCCAGCCCGATCGGGGGCAGCATGTGGGAGATCGGAGACCTGAACCACCGTCCCCACCTTCATCAACGTACACCGATCATGGAAGAGGCTCGGGTTCCCGGACCTCTGACAGGCTGGCCCACGCGTTACACCCGTACCTGCTTCGGCGGACGCCCCCACCTGAGGGGGAGAGCGGTTGTAGGTTGCGGGGGAAGGAGGTGATGTGGCAGATGGCTGGGCTGATCTTAACCAGGCTCCTCGCCTGCGGGGGGCAGGAACGGGCCCTGGAGAGAGGACAGAGGGAGAGGGTTGGAGGGGATGGGAGAGAGCAGAAGAAAACACAGGGGGAGGGGGAAGAGAGGGAGAGAGAGAGAGAGAGAGAGGGCTCATCCGCCCTTGGAATCGCCGCCATGTGGTCCTCTGCAAGCTGGACGGCCGCCTCCAGCGACGCCGGGCAGTGGCACTGGGCCCACTCCGCCGTTTTCCTGGGCAAGCGTTGGACGAACTGCTCCAGCACCACCTGATCGATGAGTCCCTCGACGTTGCGGTCCCCCACTAGCAGCCACCTACGGCAGGCATCACGGAGCCGCTGGGCAAAGGCGAACGGGCGGTCTGACTTTTCCAGTTTCATATCCCGGAAGAGTTGGCGGTTTTCTTCGGGGCTCCGACCAACCCGATGCAAGATGGCTTTCCTCAAATCAGCGTAAGCCAGGAGGTTTGTTGCCAGCAGTTGTTGAGCCGCGAGTTGGGCTTCCCCGGACAGAAGAGGAACAAGGCGGGCTGCCCACTGACTCTGCAGCTAGCCCCAGATTTCAGCAGTTCGTTCAAATAAATCCAAGAACGCTTCAACGACGTCAGCTGCCCCCATCTTCTGTAAAGTGGGCGGGGGCAGCATGTCACGCGTGTCCGGGGTCGCGGCTGTGGCGGCCTCCTGGCTGAGGAGGCTCCGGATGGCCTGTCGATCGTCTGCTTGAGCCCGTACGATCTCACAGAATCGCCGATCTTGCTCCTGTCTGAGCTCAAGCAGGGACTGTTGGTGGCTTTGATGTAGAGCAGCGAGGGACTGGAGGACTTCGGCCAGCTGGGAGGACTCTACGGGGCGAGCTTTCTCCATGGTTGGATGTAGATGATCCAATTTTCTTTTCCCGGGTTTCGGCACCAGTGTAAAGGTTTCACAAGAGGGAGGACACGGGAACAGGGTTCAACACAAAGGTAAGGCTCTTTAATTATGGGTAGTAGACAGACAGGGGTAGTGCAAAACGTGCTATACATAAACTTTTTACAACTAATCTAACAGCTTCGGTTTGTCTCTCTATGGCCAACACTGGACTGGCAGCTCTCTCTCTCTCGACTGGAGGCACTGGTGCTCTTTTATGCCGCTCTCCCCATACTCACTGAAATTAGAGACAGGTGTTAGACATAATTTAGCTCAGGTGCAAGCGCCCTTACCGCTTTCTCCCCTTCGGACGGGCGCTTGACCACGCCCCCGCTGCCACAGATATGTTTAATGACACAAAACTGATAAGGCCTAGATTGGAAGGCATTATTTACCCTCCTCCAATCTCTTAATTTGGTTTCCTTCCTTCAAAAATCTACTCTTTCCAGCCAGACTTTGTCTTCATTTATGGGCATTGAAGTGTGTTTATTGACAATGGCTGTTGTGTAAAGTGGGGAACACTGAACTGTATAACTCTACTCTGTGTGGCTGGATAGCCTCAACTGACATCGTAAGTAATTATACTCTTTGGTCTTTTTTATTGAACCACTGGAAGTCACATATGTGCACACACACACAAATGCACACACTCGAGTTGAAGCACTATAGTGAATATTGAATGATGCCGCAGTCGACTGCTTGTCTTGTGTAAACTCGGTCATCCCTTGGCTTATTATGTTCAACAACTCAAACAAACTCTCCAATTTCAAAGATGAATATAAAGTATGAGGAAAATCCTCATATTGCCTATATCCATAAGCTATGTTCTGTGTTTTATGACATGTCTGTGTCACAGTCAGCTATATATACAATCAATCATTCTGTATCGCTAGACTCACATTCTGGCAAAGGACAGGGGAGTGTCTTGCAAGTGAGAGTTATAGTAACCATGTTTTAAATAGATTTTTAACTACACCAATGAATCCCATCACACACTTTTATTAAGGATGTCAACTTTAAACACAGATAAAATTAATGGTTAAATCAAATGACTTTTCCCACATATTAAAGAAAATACTTCCTTTGGAGAGCAATAGAAAGAGAAAGAGATACAGAAACAGACAGACAGAGAGAGAGAGAGAGAGAGAGAGAGAGGTGAGTCATAAGCCATTTTCATTTACCCAAAGGTCTCCACTCCTTCTACCCTCCATCTCTTTATTTGATCGACATGGTTGTCTGTGGCATAATTTGACTGGTGAGGACTTTGAAATCCAGTTCCCAGTGTAATTGCATGGTGTAATGAGAAGGGTGATATTTAATGATATTTAATTCTCCAGTCCATCCATTACAGTAAGACGCTCATTGAAAATATAACTCCTGACATCAGTGCAAGATTTTATTCCTAGGGCTGATATATTTTAGTGAAAACTCTTAACCAAGCTGTTACATTTAATGACATCATAGTGGCTTTGTGCACAGATGAAAAAAACAACAAAAAAAACAATTATATATATATATATATATATATATATATATATATATATATATATATATATATATATATATATATATATATATATATATATTAGGGACAGAGATAATTTTAATCGGTAGGGAAGATGGTAATGCTAGCTTTTGCAGTCTTTTGCTCTTCAATGTGTTATGTATTTCTACAGATATCTGACAAGTATCACCTATCATCCATGCACATTGTCGGTTTTGTCCATAGCTGTGCAAAGCCAAAGTAATTTCACTGCCTTGGCCAGGTGAACCTCATTGTTATGCTATCTGCTTGGCCAGATTAATTCTAACTATTTGCCAAACTAATCATATCCAGACTAACCTTTAACTCAACTGCCATACCATCTGCCATGTTCTCAAATAGATATAATGTCAGTTTGTCAAAACAAATGGGCCTTGGCTCACAGATTTTTCCTTGATGTTGTTCTTTTTTATTATTTTAAAGGAATAGTTCACCCAAAAATGAAAATTCTATAGTCATTTACTCACCCTTATGTCATCCCAGATGTGTATGCTCATCTGCTGAATTAAAATTAAGATTTTTAGAAGCTTTTAGCTATCTTGGTCCATGCAATGCAAGTGAATGGGTGCCAACATTTTTAAGCCCCCAAAATCACATAAATCAGCATAAAAGTAATCCATAAGACTCCAGTGGTTAAATCAGTGTCCTCAGAAGTGATATGATAGGTGTGGGTGAGAAACAGAACACTTTCACATTCTTCTTCTTGTGTTTTATGTGATTCACATTCTTAATGCATACCACCCCCTACTGGGCAGGGAGAATATTTTGTATTTATCAATAAATGACTTAAATATTTATCTGTTTCTCACCCACACGTATCATTTCACTTCTGAAGATATGGATTAAAACACTGGAGTTGTATGGATTACTTTTATGATGCCTTTATTTGATTTTAGGAGCAAAATTTGGGCACCCATTCACTTGCATTGTATGGACCTACAGAGCTGAGATATTCTTCTAAAAATATTAATTTGTGTTCTGCAGAAGAAAGTCAGTCACACATCTGGGATTGCATGAGGATGAGTAAATGATGAGAGTATTTTAAGACTTTTCCTTTAAAATCCAAATCTGTGTCTCAAATGGTTTACTACACACTCAAACTTACACTATACATCAGTGGCGGCCCATGCATTTTAAGTCTAGGTCCTCTGAGTTTTTCTGTAGAAATTCTGAAGGCCTAACAGAGTGGAGCTCAGACTCGCACGCTGCTTCGGCTAAGGAGCTCAGTTTCGGGCATGCAATTTGTGAAACAGCCGTCATGCTTCACTTGTAAGCATCAAGGAATAAATTCTGATTGCATGAACTTTTTGTTTTTTGCTATTTGTTTTTAGATTCATTTGGAGTGGAAAGCAATTGAAAATGTATTGGCAAAAAGGTGAATGAGAATGACATTTTTTTATTATTTATTAGGCATGTTAGGCCAGTAGAGAAGGCTTTGCTGGCCCTGAGAATTCACCACTGCTATACATTATGTACTTGGCCATCTAGTGAATTCACTTTCAAAGGGTATAATCATCTAAGATGGAACAAACATTTTAAGTTTTTGCTTTTGTTTTTTTTCACAGAAGTATTTGTTTTAAAAGCATGTGCATGTTAGCACTAGCTTTAGCATACTGAGTCCAACACAATAATAAAAAGATAGTGCACATATTACATTGAATGATGGTAAAGCAATCAACTCACATTTTTAAGGTTCTGTCTTCTCCTCAGAAGTATAATTGACACATCAGCCAACTTCACAATTGTTTTTTTTTTTTTTTTGGTTTTTATTCAACTGAAAAAACAAAACAAAAAAATGTCAGTATGCTACCTTCTAAGATATCTCTTTTTGGCCAAATTTAAAGGTAGCATTGCATATCCTTCAACTGAAAGGCAATCCTGCCATTAGCTTAGCAACATGTTAACATTAAACTCTTTTGGATTTAATTGTGAGTAAAATCTACCATGCCATACCAGGATAGATGATGCATTTCCCCCTTATTTAGCAATATAAAACTTGAAAACTTCTTATATTTTCTTGTTATTTTTTTTGTTATTTAGTATAGTACATTTATAACATTATTCTTTGTGCTACATTACCTTAGCATAAAGGGTGGGGGTGGGGGTGGGGGTGGCTGAGGGAGTTACACTGACTGCCATGATCCATCTTGTCCTATTTTTGTTTTCCCCTCATTTGTGATAAAGTAATAATGGATTTTTTCTTTTTTTTTCTTTTGCTGTTGTATCAAATATACAACATATATTCCGCTACATAGGGAAAGCTATGCATCCGTTGAGTGAAGATAGTGTCCAACATTTTATATTTTTCTTTATCGGTTGAACAAGTACTCATACAACACCCTGTCTCTTTGTATTTTTAAGAGAGAACACAAGACTTGCACCACTTTTGCTACAAAATTATGTAGTATAGTGCAGAAGTTTACAAAATGGGACAGACCTCAATTGTGTATGAGATTGGTGGATGTCATCTGTCTCTGGTGTGGTATGGCCATTTCTGTTGCTTGAGGTTTTGAGAGGCCAGCAGGTGCAGTAATTGAGTCCTGATAGAGTCTGGAGGTGTTTGAGAAACCTGCTTCACCACCTAGCTCTCTTTCTCTCTCTCTCTCTTTCTCTCGTTCTCCCTCTCTCAATGTTGTCCCCTGTGGTCACACTCCATTTGCTGTCATACATCACTCCCTCTCTCACTCTGATTCCTTTCAAATCCTGGTCTACTGAAAGCACAGGTGTCACCCATGCTTTGGGGAAAAAATAATTAAAAAAAAATAAATAACGCACTATTAAACCTAAATCTCCCTGCTGACCCAGAGAACATCTTTCTTCATTTTGTATTTTCAAACACCTTAGCTTACATTCACTCCATCTGTTAGAGATTATGTGTGCTTGTCCAGACAATCAGTGTACACGATTTTGATAGTGTTGAATCGTGACCGAGTGTGTTCAGCTCTCCTAGTGGTGTGTAAAACTACCTTCTTGCTGTTGTTGGTCACAGTTGATGATGGTTCTTGCATGACAGCCTGTTCCTCAGGGCCTCCCTGGAGTTTCTGCCCAGGGCTGGGACCAAAGGCCCCTTCAGGCTCACTGATGACTGACAGGCAAGCCCCCAATTCAGGTTTGAACGAGTCTGACTGCCCATTCAACAGACATGGCCCACAGTCGATCATTTCCTCAGATTAAGAAATTAATCATTCACAGTGTTTAAAGAGGCAAGTTACGTGACTGCCCTCATGCCTGTTGGTAAAGTTTGAACATGAAGTTGTGATGGTGAGACAAGGAATAAGAGAAACATCTGTTTCTTTTTGTTCCTTTTTTTTTTTTTTTTGAGAGCAGTCCAAAATTAATAGGGCGCTAGGGATTAAAATGCCATGGAAAGTGTCAACAAATACCACCAAACTTCAAATGTAGGGTCTAAAAAATACCCCTATAATGAATTACCTCTTTTTTGTAGTTTTATAACATCTGATATTTTTTAATTTATTTTATTCTAAACCTATTGTCACAGTGTGTCACCGTATTTTCTCAAGGACTCTTAATTTTTATAGTTTTTGTCTTCGATCATCAGGATACCATGAACTACATTTCCCATGATGCACTGCCCTCATCACAGCAATCTGTTCCCCATCTACCTCACCTGTTCTCTATTGCCTCATCAACACCTGTATGTATATATACCCTCATGTTTTGTCCGTGTAACCCATGTGTTTGTAGTTTATGGCTTATTTTTCTGCGCATATTATCATGTTTATTTGATCCATCAACTCCTGTCTCATCTCAGTTACAACACATGACACCACAACATACTTTTTATGCTAAATTAAATGATTGATAACAGCCTTCCTAAATAAATTTGGTATTCATATTAATTAACTGAATAAATTCAAGTATTTTTAAGTATTTTAAATGTCCTCATTTAGGAAAAATATGCCCCTGAAAATCAAATCCAGGGGGCAAGTTATTTTCTGATCCCATTTGAGAGATAAATATATATATATATATATATATATATATATATATATATATATATATATATTTATTTCTTTTGATTAAAGCCACATCACTTTACAATTGCCTTAATGTAAACCTCGGGGAAGGCACTTCCTGAAAGTCACAGCTGGAACAGGAAGTGTGTAACACCCTCAGGCCATGGAGTTATGGTTGATCAGAGAGTTGTCAGGTCACGGAATCAATGGCTCTTTGTTTTCACTCTAAAGTGATGTCATATGTCAAACAGATAATGTTTAGAATCTTATTTCATTCACATGGCATATGGAACATGAATTAATCATTTTCTTGCCTATTCTGAATGTTTTCATTGTTATGTTTTCCAGTGAGCAAATTACAATTATTTTACTTTATTTATACATTTCACAAGAATGCATTGCATGATGGGAAGTCTAGTAAATGTACTATAGTCATGAGGTGCAAGCTCTGCATTATCATTAAACAAGAATAAGGCCATACAAACAGAAAGATACTATAGGAAAACAGAGAGGGAAGAAAAACATGGCGGGAAGAACAATACAACGGTACCCATTCTCTCAGCCCTCCTATTTTTGGACTTCCCTTCACATCTTCCTGGATGAAATAATAGATAATGTGGATGCTCAGCTGCTTTAATGTATGATTGCTCTTCATTAAGTTTCCTTTAGCTTAGATCTGAGCCAATCCATTTCCCAATAATCTCTAGCGTCTGTGCTTGTATTCCTCATCGATCCCTTTGTTCTTGTGCTGTAATTACTTTCTTTTGGCCTTAGCAGCACATGATTAGACAATGTTTATGGAGGAGAACACTTTGGGTAACACGCCAGCCAACCCTGCAGACGATCAATGGCAGTGCATGCAAAAATTATCAATCAGTTCCTACTTGTGTTAAAGGGATGAGGGTGTCTGATAGTTTGTGTGGGTGTACATGTTGATTCTGTTACAGAACATAGCAAAAAACAAGACAGCATTTGAATGTGTCATAACCATTCTTTCAATGTGAAGTCTATTCCAAAAGGTATGCTACATTCTAAGATGCCTCTTTTTGGCCAAATAATAAAGTGGAATTGCATAGCCTTCACGCAGAAGGCAATTCAATGGTTACAATCAAAGTGTGACAACTGTTTCACAAATCGCATGCCCGAAGCCATGCTCCTTAGCTGAAGCAGTGTGTGAGTCTGAGCTGCACCCCGTCAGGCCTTCAGAATTTCTTAAGAATCCCTCAACAGTGCAGTGAATAGGCATCTAAAGTCAGATTGTCAGATTCATCAGCCAGTCAGATTGATTTATTTGTTCTTGGTGGGTGTGGTCTTTAAGATATGTCCCCGTCCAGGCCTTCTAGTTGGTCTTGAGTGACGCAATCACGCTTTAAGTGATGTATGTAATTTGAAAGCGAAGAGCGTGAGATCTTGCTGATAAGATGGCTGTCACTCCTGTTATTGCCATTGAGAAAGAGATCCTTATGGATTTAAAAACCTAAGATGTTCTGCATGATCGTGCGATTGATTAATTTAACAGGAAAGGAGGGCTGATTTTCACTTCAAGCAAATTGGTAAAAACTTTTTGTTCTCTAAATGTACGTTAGGCTGCTGGAGCATTCAGTGTTGGATCAAGTTTTGAAAAGTAACCGTGTACCCTGATGAAACAAAATGTATTGCAAGCAAAATTTAAATCGCAAATATTATTAGAGAGATTTTTCTTCGTATTAGACCTCCTTGGTTCTGGCTTTTGTGCATGGACATGTTTATAAAATGTCAATTGGTAATATTAGTTGATTGCCATGTAATGTATGATGGCATACAGTGTTATATTCATTGTTAAATTGTGATTTCTTAATGGCATGAATCGTACTGTAGGCCTAGACTTAAAATGCATGGGCCGTGGCTTGATGAATATAATAAATACATGACAATATGGTATGTGAAAATATGGAATAAGTATGTGACTTGTTTATGTCAGAGAAAATGGCAACAGTGATATTTTTATATGTGTTTCCACACATTTTCATTTATCATATTTCAGTGTGGGTAAGAAAATGTTTTAATTCCACCGTAGGGTCTGTTAACACGGATTATGTATTTGTGACCATCTGTTCTGTTTTACAATTATTTTTTCTATGAAAATATGCACTAGATGGACACTTTGACCATTCTCTGCAGCTCACTGTTTTTTCAGCATCTTGTGCTGGAGCGTTATGATTTTAGACACCGTGCCAGCTCAAAAAGAATGTCAGCTTTTAAAGTGCACCACGAGACAGCTGCATCTTGTCGTGTTAACCTCGTTTTAGGAGGTGAGTGATATGTAGTATTGTGGGCAGTGTTATTGGTATGCATGCTCACATGCCACAGTACTCTTGCAAAGGCACACTTACACACATACGTACTTCCACCTGAATGGCTGTGTGTGTATAGAGCCAAGCACTGATCCCACTCGATGATAACCTTTTCCATTCCCTCCATTCCCTCCATTCCATCTGAGAATATAAAGGAAAGGGAATCTTTATCCAAACATTCCTCCTGTCATCTCCCGTCAGTTCGCCATTCCCTGTCTTCTCCCCCCTTGCCAACCCCTACCCCCCAACCCTTTGCTGCTCATCTTATCAGATGTGTGCACGCGAAAGAAAACAAAGAGTGTGGCGCTTTCATTTTTGCCTCATTATTTTGTAATTTCACAATCCAATAACTTTGCCTTTCCCCAATGAGAGATACACTGTGCTGCACTTCATATGCTGGGACATTCAGAATAGAACGAAGAGGAGAAAGAATAATTGAAGGAAGGAGAGAAGACTGTATCGCAGCTACACTCCAGAGCATTTGGAGAGGAAGAGAGCTTTTTATGATGGCAGGGTAGGCAGTCAAATCACAACCGTCAAAACATAAATAAATACTACACGAAGGAAGTTGAATGAAAGCCGTATTTGTGTCATGTTGTGATGTAAAAATGCTTATTTTAGTTTGAGCATGTTAGATAGACAGAGGGTTTGTGAGTTGTTTTGCGTAATGCTAGTTAAGATCTCATAGTGTGTAAGTATCACCCAAAATTGAAAATGCGTTATTTACTGTCATTTTTCCTCCATGGAACACAAAAGGAGAAGCTAGGAAGAATATTATGGACTAAAAGCACTGGTCACAATTCACTTTTATTGGATTTCTTTTTTTGTACAATGAAAATGAATGGTGTCTGAGGCTGTCAAAATCCTTGCATTCTGGCTGCAGCGGGTAAGCAACCAGAATAGCCTTACAGCTGCGCTGGATGTACCACCACGTGAAAACTTTCAATTCTCACATACGAAGCATGTTTGCAAAATCACTGCTAGGAGGGGCAAAGGGACACCTTTGTCACCATCGTTTTTGGGCACCATCGTGTGAAGAAAGTGAGTTATTATGATTAAGAATTTGAATATTATTATTTGTATTGTATTTTCGAACAATGATCTAACAATGCAATATTAATGGCAGCAATAAAATGACCTGTTTCAGTGACGTCACTTTTCCTCACAGCCGTTGTATTTGTGACCATCAGCAGGAGGAAGTAATGGCGGTCAATGGAAAAACCCATAAAATAATATAAAAGGAAAAACTCAAAAAACACTTTTCAATCATGCCAAGTCCCTGCAAAGGTGTATACAGGTCTGAGGTCATCACAAATATAGCCAAATTGTACTTTTGCAGATATTTCAATATATTTTATCCACGATTCAGCGCCGTACACCAGAGAGTGCACACACAACTACCGGTACATCACCGTGAATATATCTCATTCAGAAGTTACACATATTTGCATTGTTTTCTGCTCTGATTTGGACACAATATTACAAAACATCTGTGAAGATCCCGTTTATATGAATGTAAGAGCTGCTTTAACTAATGAAGAACACAGAAATCAACCAAGGCATATTACTGTATAAGACTAATGTTTACATTGTAGTCTGGTGGTGTAAATAATGTCTGTGCTCCATAATTGTGTAAAGTGTTGTTTATTGACAGACATTTGTATATACACATTAAATATAACCAGTATATTCACATTATAGTGCTTTTTTATTTATTACAGTTTGTTCAATGTATGACATACTAGGTGTTCGTAACATCGTTCTACGTTCATTTCCAGTTTAATTTTCTCTGAATCGATGATGTTATAAATATAATTGACACATGTACAGATAACTGACATGTCTGAATAAATAAGCAAAGACCCACAAGTGTTTTATGCCTGCTCTCTGCTTTCACCCCTTGACTTTGGCGAAATGAAACCATGTCACTTGAAAGATAAAACATTATTACATGAAAAATGACATTTTGGCTGTGGTCAAACGGCAGTATCACCTTTTCATGATTTATAATTATAAACAAAAATGTAGCCGGCTTTTGCAGTAACCCACATCGCAGCACATTGAAAGTAGATGCAGAACCCTTCCAACATACAGGAGACTACAAGCTTAGCTTAAAATAGCATAACATGGTGTTCCCATAGACATTCTATGGTTGGTACACTGGTGAGGAAACAAGAGGCCATTTTTTAATGGATGTCTATGTAGGAGATGCTTCATTACACTGAATAAACTGCATTTGTTGAAGAAACAGCTCATCATTTAATGAACTGACTGCCTGTACAATGATCTTCAACATGTTTTACACTAAACAATATTTTTGAAAATAACTGCGTGTGGAGTTTACTACGATAAAATTGCTGTTTTAAAATAGAAGACACAGAAAATCCTGTGACAGGTAGGTGTCAGTTTACGGCTCTCCCCATTAATTTGTATGGTATCTGCAAACAGTGACTTACTGTCGTAACATGCTAGTTGTCCACTACGCTCTCTCCAATGTTGAAAAAGCAGAGTTTGTTATATCTGTATTGGAGATCTCTGGTATTTGAAATTTTGGTCACAAACATGCCGAGGCAGTCATACAGTCAGGGAATTGGTATACAGAATTTTTTTTTTATTTGATCCTGAGGATCAAAATGAAAGTACATTGTGAACATTGGTAATTTTATTTGTTAGCTCTATTGAAAAAACAACAAGAAAGCTTTTAACCCATGTTTTACTGTAAATGACATTGTAGTAGGTAGTCAAGTTCTTTGAATATAAACACATGGACTGATACTTATACAAATAATATAATCACAAAACTTCCAGTCTAATACTTTGCGATAAAATTGCGATTCTAATTCAAATATTTTACAATATTTAATTTGATGCTTCCATAAAGAATGATTCTGTTCAATTTTCTTTCATTTTTTTGCCAGTATATATAACATACAGTATGATACAATGGTTCACATGTAAATTAATTATTATCCTGTTTAAAAATAGACAATATGGGCTAGTCCATCGGCATATTAAAAGAAAGCACATTTTTAGAGTTTTAGCAGTTTTTGGATGTTGTTTGAATATGCAGTCTATATGACGCTCGTTCATAATGTCTGTATAAAAATACTCACAAATGATTATTTTCTCTAATGAAATGTGGATGGATAAATGGAAACAAATATGTCCTGATGCATGAGCCTCCTCGTGAAACGCTGAATGTTGCAGGAAAGTGTTTATCATGGTCCCCATTGCTGTGTCCCTCCAGCAAATAGACGTTTGTTTTTCTTGTTTCTTTTTCTTCTCTTTTATGGTGGTTTGCAAAACAAGCTTAAGTTGCCCTTAGCACCTCTAACTTAATGGTCGTTACGTTGGGAGAACGAGTTCTGAGGCATTCAGCTCTAGCCTGTTGAAAATCTGTGGTTATAGTGACCCTTAGCATGTTAGAGCTGCTAATGTCACAGTCACGTTGTGATCGTGGCGGTAGAAAGCCTATTCTGAATGGATAACCACTGTAACATCTCGCTTTGTGTTCCATGGAAGAAAGAAAGCCATACAGGTGTGGAACAATATGAAAGTAAATTACAACAGAATTTTCATTTGTGGGTAAACTATCCCTTTAAGAGACTGTATATGTCTCTTAGTAATTATTTGTTTCCTCCATTTTTTGCATTGAAGCTTGTTATTTTATTGCCTGTCTCAATCTCAAAGCTCATGTTTTCCACAAATAATGCGTTGTGTTTTTCACACCTTTTTGCCCTGTACACCTGGGGATTTGTTTTTGGATTTTGTTTATTTATTTCTTTACTTATTCATTTGTGTGCCTCTGTGTGTTTCGATTCTTGTCTTCAGTTCTTGAGGGTAACCCAGAGGCTATCTCATCCCTTCCCGCACAACCTGTAGGTGCCCCATACGGACTCCACCTGTGGAGACTTCTGCCCTTGCAATACAATGTCTGCCAACAAATCTGCTCCACATATCAATAAAATATGATGGATGCCACCCTCCCACCTGAACTGAAAATAAAATTTGACTCACAGTTGTTCATATACCAATCCAGACTTGAATGCTTTGGTATGCATGCATACTGACAAGACGAAGCATTTGTCCAGTTTCACTCTCAGTGTCATCCTTCACATGTATTTGCAATGCTCTTTTGATGGTGAAATTGATTTCGTTTTGTGCCCCGAGGCAGATATCACACTTTGAGAATCTGTCTGGTTTTGTGAGTCAGGGGATGTAAGATATGAAAATGTAAATAGGCTCATTTGAGTGCTTGTGTAAACATTGCGATGCCCATATAGCACATGTTTTGCAGATTGAAAAGAGAGGGAGTGTTTATATGCCTGTCTACGCAGTTGCATACAGATGCAGCTGTAAGCCTGTCCCGTTAGTGTATATGTTTAGGACAGTTGTATTTAATTTGAATAGTGTATTGCACTTCCCTAAGCCAAACAGAACAGACTGCTGCACGGCTGTGCTAGCAAGTGGAGTTTATTGAACCGTGGCTGCCTGCCAAATCTCTGTCTTTCTCTTCATCTTTAACGAGCAAGAAAAAAAGAAGGGGGTAGAGAGAGAGAGAGAGAGAGAGAGAGACAGACAGAAACAGATAGAGAGTAAGGAATAGCTTCTTCATTATCCCCTGTGTTTGAATTAATAGCATCATGATAATAATAGAATAACAGTAAAAAGATTACACCATTAATTTTGTATACACGGAGCATCATTTTGTGTTGTCATTTGTATTATTTAATGATGAACTTCATTATCGTCAAGTCTAAAGAGAAGAGATCTCCAAACACCCCTGTTCAATTTCCCATTTTATTTCTCTTAAATGCTGGACCTAAAAATTGTATTTCTTTTGTACACTCTGTAAAAATACAAGATCATTTCTATGAAATGAACTATGTCACAGAGCATTTGGGATTAATTAAACCGCTTTTTAGTGCAAATAGCTCCTCTCTATGAGGAAAAATGTTGCAGAAAATGAGTAGGCGAAAATACAATCACAAGACACACATACTTAGGCTTGAAACAGAATGTGTAAGCAATTAAAAATATGGACCTGAATGATTGGCCAACGCATTGCAAGCACACAATTATTTTATACACATTTGATGCGTGTTTTAAAGAGATATTTTAAATCCAATGTGTTATCATTCAGATGGGTAGCTATAAATATGTCGACAGTTTTTCTAACTTTTTGTTTTCGCTTTTAATTTCTTTACACCCTCATTTTCCAAAGTGCTAATGAAGAGCATTTTGTGCTACATTTTGGAATAGCAGGACATCGTTTCAGTGTGGATGAGAGGTTATAATATAGCAAACTCAATGTGCGGAAGTGGCCTGACTGTGCAGCTAGAAGTTTTTGCATTCACGTCCTAAATTTCAGGCCTTATTCACATTCAAACATAGACATTTTCTGATTTTATAATGACAGAAAGAAGGCAAGAAATAGAGAGTGAAAAAGAGTGGGGAAAAGCTGATTAAAAGAATGCAATGGTTCCGTTTTGCGGAAAGAGTTGGGGGAGGGAAGACATGGAGAACACAAAAGAAAGATCTAAATGCGTAAGAGACAAACTCACCTAGACCAAATAGAAGCATGCCGTTGGCAAAGACATTCACAGGCAGATGGATTTATAAATGTATGTTCTTCTTTTGCATATAATAATGTGTGGGTTTTGGGTCAGTATGAATGACCTACAAGATTGTATTGTATAATGTGGTGACCCCTTTTAGCTTGGTAGAAGTTAAACCTACTATAGATCTTACAACACACACACACACACACACACACACACATGCACAAACACAATTCAAAGTTATTTGTGGATACACCATCACACAAGCATTTTATCATTAATTGATCAAGAATTCTGATTAACAGGCATGTTATTTTAGTTCCTTAGAAAGTACCTGATATGAAATGTGTGTGTTTTGTGTGTTAACAATTAAAGCTATTCCTGATGCTGCCATAGTGCATTTTGCGATATTTTTCTGTTGAAGTTAGGGTTGACATTTTCTTCTAAACACAGACATGGAGAAGGACAATAAAGGAGACTGAAAGGAGAAGGAATGGGATGCAAGGAAGCACCGTACGTACGTGAAAGATGCAAACTCAACTGACAATGACAAATGTGTGATCCTCAGTTTTTCCCCAGCCATGACCATCTCTCTTTCTTGCACACACTCTCATGACCCTATTCTGTGTGGAGGTATTAGGATAATATCAAAGCTCAACCTGTCCACATGTCTGGGTTACAGTCACTGCTGTGGAGATAATGAGAGTTCCTCTAATGTTCTTTAAGAGGTAGAAACAACCTCCTGCAGGACACATTTACACTAACCCAGATCTGTCCTCTCCTGAACATGTGCAAGTTTGCATACGTGCTTATGATGTCCTCAAAACACTCTCTATGTCTTTGAAATGTATAGCATGCTTATGTGACACTGTGCTTGCTGGCGTTAAGTCCGCCATTAGTTAATAGAACTTGTCAAATTGTCAGCCCCAAACTATCTTCCAGTCCTCCATGCTTATCCCTCCTTTCACTCCTCCATCTGGAGCTCTCTCTCTTTTCCAAGACTGTGAATCACACCCACACCAACTCTTTGAAGAGAATGGTGATTTATTGGCCTCTCAGTGATTGATTGATTGATTAGGACTGACAGAGCCTTAGAGCGAATGTAAACAGCCCCCCCCACATTCATCCAGTGGATATTGACAACTCTGGGTGGCCATATATCCGACTATCCACCTCTTCATCCATCCATCAGTCTGCAGAAAGACCCTGTTTTCACTCTACTGTCTGTTTAGCAAAGGCTAGTCTGTGAGAGATAGACAAGGTCTTTATTTGAAGGTCTTGGTATTGTTGTCTGAAAGTTGTATTGTTGATTGTGGAGGAGATGTAAGGTATCAGGCCTGCCCCTAAGGGTACACTGAAGTGGGTATGCTGACACTGAGCAGTAAAACATGATCTGTGACATGACTTAGTTTTCCCACCGGGCTCTGCAAGAACACTGAAGATGATGAATGTCAAGATGAGTTTGCCCATGTGAGTTTAAGCTCAAGCAACCCAGTACTTGAACTTTATCGATAAATGTGTCTGAAGATTGTCGGTCTTTGCTAATGAAATCACATGTGCCTGATTGTAATAATACATTGTTACAATCCTGTGAAAGAAAGTCAAGATGTTTTCATCTAAAAGAAGCCCTAAGCGAGACTTTGAGTATGTGTGCCTAAAATCAGTCTAAAATAAACACTCTCCAAGCACTAAATTAATGTAAAAATCGTTGTAAAAAAAGTTGATATGTAAGAATTATATTCAAAGTATAGGATATTCAAAGGTCTACAGTCTTGTGCAGCATTTGCTAAACAGTTTTTTTTTTGTTGTTGCCATAATTACCCCGCAGTACTATCAGTAAACCTCTAGTAACTCTTCATTGACATAAAACCAAAGATGTGTACCAAACAAGTGAATGTTATCATTAAGATAATATCCCTGATGTACAAAATTAAAATAGGAAAATGCCAGTTATGAAGTTTATTCATCAACAATAAAATAAAAATAAAAAAACCTGCCAGATATGCAATTACAACAGACTGTGCTGTTAATTATACAGGGGACCTTTTAACTTAGTGGAATCTATTGGATCATTATTTTTTCATAAGTTTGGTCCTTTTGGTAGATAATACTTTCTAAATACTTTATAAAGTTAATTTTGGATTCTGAACGTGTGGGAACTTAATTGAGAAAGCTTTGATTGATGCCTGGCTCTCAGCTTTTAATTGACAGGAAATAGCCGCCAGTGACCTTTTGACCACATTTAACCTCTTAAACCCCTTGCCATCAGCAACTCACTGCATATGTGAGTGAGCATCTTGTGTCCATGTAAGTAGAAAGAGACATCTGGATTTAGTCTTTGCTGGCTACAGCTCAGTTTTTTGTTCTAAAGACCTAAAATCACAGATCTACATAGGCTCCGTTGTGCCTCCATTTCAGCAGGTGCTTTAAACATAACCAGTCTGTAGTTGTAAGAGCTCCAGAATGTGTGTTGTACTACATTTCTATTACAGTCTGGAATATAATTAGTTTAAAATGTAAATGCTTCCACTCACTGTCAAAATATCTCTGTTTAATGTATGGCCTTCAGTCGGGGTGAGTACACAACATATGCTTGGCTGAATAAGCTGTCACTCATATTGCAGCCAATCACTCGAGACTGATTGCATACTTATGGTAATGCTGGGGGCGGGCCCTGAACTGAATTGCATTTTATTCCCACTTGTGTGATATTAATTACACGAGTCAAGTAAACAAGTTAGAGGGGTGCTCCAGTGAAACAAGGGTTCCCCACAACACTTTGTCTTAATTATCCAATTTCTTCTGATTAGATTGGAACTTGAACCCTACAAATGAATTCATTAGATAAGTAGAATCCCAATAAACCAAGCAAGAAGTGCATGTGGGAGGTGACCATTTTTTATCATCAAGCATTTCCTTTTCGAAAAGCTTTGAATTGCATTTATGAAGGTTTTCATTGATTAACATTTCATGTTTTCATTCATTAATTTTTCATGAATTGAATCACATCATCTAAGTCTCTGTGGGACAAAGGATGTTCTTAAGAACTGACAAGTGTCGCTCAATGAGTGACGAATGTCGGTCTGCAAGAATGTCCTTTTGATTGTCTGTAGAGGTTGATCCATCGATCCAAAATGGCAGTCATCATGCACTTAAGGAAGCTTAATGGTGTAAAATATTGTATAGACATACCTCAGTGTTCAATTATCCAAGGTTGAGGGAACACAGAATAATATCAGAGGTCAAAATTTAGGTTATAATGTCAGCAGAGGACTTTAGGCAGTGAGATCCTGAGACCTGCTGATTGGTTGAGCCAATCAGAGAAAAATATCACCCCATAAATCTGCATTCACTCCATTTTCCACTTGTTTCTCATCTCTTCTCCTATATGTAGTCTCTCTCCTCGTTCCTCTAGCCATATCTCTGCAGTACTCCCTCCCCTCTCAGCTCCTCCAATCAATCTGTCCCATACTTTCCCCATCTTCTCCTTCATTCTTTCTCCTTTCTTGCCTCGCTTTCTCATTTACTTGCCTATCTGACAGAGCGTGTAAGAAAAAGTGACTGAGTTTTTCTTAATTAATGGCTGAGCTGGCATTCTTGAGTCTTTGCTAGAACGTGGTCAGTTGTTTAAGGCATTTCCCAAAGCGAAAACCGGGCATGTCTACGCTCCTTTGCTGGGAAACGGATGACAGGATGGATGCTTTGATTTATTGGGGAAGCGTATGACAGGACGAATCTGTTCCTATCAGAGTGACTCGTGCTTGAGTTTAATTATTCTCTTGTTTCAGTAATGGACTTTTGGAGCGTCAGAGCCCAAATGAGATGTGAGAGGCAGGAGACAATTAATTGCATTTTCTCCTCCCCCAACACCACACGCAGACACACACACACTCACACACACTCACACGCACACATACACACAAATGCATTTTTACAGGATTTACAGAGAACTTAGGGTTTTCTCATTTCTTTGTAATTCTTAAAGGGCAGATAAAGGACTGTGTGTTTTCATGAGAGCAAGAAGGAGAGAAAGAGAGAGAGAGCGCTCTGGAATTCAATGTAGTTAGGGCTGCACATGGTTCTTCCCTCTCATCCATACTAATGTCTCACTGCAGTGTGCAATGGTCTGTGCAATGGGGCTAGTGTGTGTGTGTGTGTGTGTGTGTGTGTGTGTGCTTGTGTGTCATTGTACTAAAGATTCTGTATTTTTTTGCATACAGATGAAAGAGGTAACGGAAATTACACTCAAACTCATATGCGCGCGCGCACACACACACACACACACACACACACCTGCACCCAGTCATTTAGACACATTTATACATAGTTCTGTTTCACACACAATACATGCACTCTAAATGACAAGTTGTGGACACAGGACATCTATTATTCCCAGTGAAGTGGACTTTGAAGAGCCAAACAGGTTTTTCCAAGTTAAGACAGGGGGCTCTTACTGTGAATATGTGTTTAAAGGGCTTGGCAGTGCTTTGAGTGAAGAGCCTCTACGCACACACACAGTCCTCTTCAAAAGGTCGGACGACTGTAGATGGCTCGATTTGCTTGTGAAAGGCCCCTGAAATAGAGATCAGGGGCCAGGTAAACACACCCACCCACTCCCTCCCTCTTTCAAAGCCTCCTTGCGTCTCTCCCTCTCTGTTCCTGTTCTCGTGCCCTCTCTTTCCAGCCCTCTCCTGAAGTGCCTGTCATCTGCATCTCATTAAGCATTATTCCAGAAGATAAAAGTGAGAGAGAAAAAGCAGATGAACAGAAGCCATGGTGATCTGTTTGCCTAACTTTATTTATACTTATTTGATTAATCAAAGCCAATAAATGGACATTTAGATGAGTAAACTCATGTATAGTGCTTAACTGTCTATGTGTGTGTGTGTGTAAATTAGTGTGTAGAGTATGTGTGTGTGTGTGTGTGTGTGTGTGTGTGTGTGTGTGTGTGTGTGTGTGTGTGTGTGTGTGTGTGTGTGTGTGTGTGTGTGTGTGCGCGTTTGCGTGTGCTTGTGTGCATGTGCGTGCAGGTTTTCTGGATTCGGCACTAATGAGGCATTTATCTGACAGGACTGATCTGCATATTTAGAGGGTGATGGATGATATTCTTGCCGTTTTCTGTGAGTGTGTGTGTGTTTGGATTCATGCAAATGTGTGAGTGTATTTGGGTGGGTTTGGATGGTTTAAGAGGATTTTTTTTTTAGGTCACAAACAAGTGTCCCCATAATTAAAATCACTTAAACATACTAAACAATGTTTTTTTAAATGTAAAAATGCAGACTTTTTTTTATGAGGGTTAGGAGATAGAATCTATAGTTAAAACTTCAATATGTCTATGGAGAGTCCACATAAAAAAACAATTTACCCCTAAAGAAATGAATAGTACTTTTGAGAAACATCTTTATAATAATGAACACTCACATAAGACGATGCTTCCAGTCATATCAGTTGCCTAATAAATGAATGTAAAAATCGTTGTAAAAAAAGTTGATATGTAAGAATTATATTCAAAGTATAGGATATTCAAAGGTCTACAGTCTTGTGTAGAATTTACTAAACAGTTTTTTTTTAGTTTGCCAGTTTTTTAAAGTTTGCCATTAAACTATTATTTACATTGTCAAGCCGGTTCTCGCCTCCTTTCCATTGAACTATGTTACACTAATATTTTGAAATAAGACATGCAAATCTTACAAACAGTAGTCTGTTACCAAATGAGATCATTTCATATTTTAACAGAAGAGATTATTAAATTATTATATATTATACATTCATTGATTCATTTTTATAAAAAAAAAAACATGAATTACAACAAAACTCATAATATCTTTAACTTCATATTGTCATTTAACAACACACATACAGGAATTATTCTAAATTTGTCATGTCTGATTTGAAATCAACAAAGAATTCAATGATTCCCTAAAAAAAGCAATCAGTGTTGTGGTGTAGATTCAAAACAACAGAATCCTAAAAGTCATTTGTTCGGTTATGGGACTACACTGGTCGCGCTTTATGTTGTGCGGAGTAGATTGAAGAAGAAACAAGACGGATAAGAGTCATTCATTTAGGAATCAGACTACACTGATTGCTCTGTTTGCTTCATGCTGAAAATTCAAAATAACTGGCTCATAAGAGTCATTCATTTGGGAATCATTGCATTAGTCGCGTTGTATGTTTCATGCTGCTGATTCAAGAGGGGGAAATACTCTCAGAGTATTTTAGCAAGGTGCTGCGTCCGCATTGGCAACAGAATTCATGTTCGAATCTCGTTAACCATCAGAACATCATTAAAATCATCCAATTCCAGTATTTTTATTTATTTATTTACTGAGCCGGTTCTGAATAAGAACCAGTTCTCTGTTCAAAACTGTAAACTCAACGTAATTTAAAAAAAAAATAATCTTATCTTTTTAATCCCTTTGCTTGTCTCTGTCTTATTTATCCAGGGAAACAGTGCTGAAAAAACATATATCCATTGATGGTACAAAGCACTGTGATACAGACCAATAGTGTTGCAAGCATGTGAGCTGACAGCTGGCTTGAGAGTGAGACAGTGGGATTCTCAGCAGGAAGCCCATCCATTACATGCGGTAGTAACAGGCCATCCGATATTCCACCATTTTTGTCATTCCACAGCTATATTTAGACCTGTCTATTAATCTGTGGACCCTGAATTAAACACTTGTGTTAATGCAATATAAACCGATCAAATCATGTGACTGCACCTTAAATCCCACCACTGAATGAAACATTCAGATAGTTAAGATATTTTGGTTGACATATGAAATGCATGTGCAATTTAGGTATTTATTTATTCAGATTTTAGCTCAAATTGTATATGAATGTAACCCGAATTTCTGGATTTGTGATTTTGATTTCCATTTCTTTAAAGCGTTTTTTAATATTTTTTTCCGCTAGTTGAGACAAAAATATGAGGCTAGTTTTAAATGGCACTAAGGTGTGACACAAATATATAAATAAATAAAAGTACAGATATTGTAATCTCTTAATAAATATGTATAATAATACGCATAATAATTATTTGTAAAATGCTGTTTGAAATAGATTTACTTGGGAGCATTTCACATCACAGGAGAAAAGGTATTCCAAAAAGTATTTCGAAACAACATATTTTAATATTTGCAGTATTCCAACTCTTTTCACATGCAGTAACATAATTTAGATTGATTTCAGATTACCTTGTTTACATCAGCCTGCTGTTCGGAAGAAATGGCAACAAGCATCCCATTTCCCGCGTCTCCCTCAGACAAAATGTGTTCTGTCAGAACTGACTTGTTATAGAATTCCAGTCTGTTAAAATGGTAATGCTATTCAGATTCCAGTAGACTCCAAGGCTTTTAAGATGTAAAGCCCAGACATGCGGGGAACCTCGTCTGCAGAATCAGCTGTTTATAGTCAACAATGTGTCTGCTCAGAATGATAAAGGCTTCTCTCCAGACCACTGGTTATATGTGAAAGGAGGTGATTGAGACTGCTTTGTGTCTTAAGAGGGCCCATCCCAGCAGGAAACCCGGTTGAATGTGAGCGTTCTGTGGGGGTCTTAGAGCTCCACCACTGGGCTGTGAACTGCAAACCACCCCATGTGGTTCCTCTGAAGACTGAAACCAGCTTTTGGTCTGACTTAATGACTGCCATTTAAAAAAAATAGCAAGGACAAACAATAAGAGGCCAGTTGCCGGGAAAAATTGCCAAGTCTATAGCTGCTTTAACTGCAGCATATTGTAAGAGGTAATTCTATTCATCGTATTCATTCTAAGCAAACAAAATGTAACCAGTGATAAATGACAGTAGCTTCTGTAAAGCCACAAAAAGGCTTTGAGATTTATAGTTTAGCGAAAGATGAAAGCCAGACCTAGCCTATCTGTGTCTATAGTGAATGGTTGTGTATATATATATATATATATATACTTACTAGGGCTGTAACGATACGCAATATAAAATCGAAAATCGCGATACTCAGGTCCACGAACCGTTATCGCGATGTGAGAAGGGAGAATCGCGACACACACACCCCTTCCAACTCCCAGAGTTATCCTTTCCGTCCAGATCCAATGCTACCGCATCTTTAAATTACTATTAGTATTATTTGAAGTTAACATTATAAAATACGTAGACCTACACCACAAAACTAGTTGAGGATAAATTATTTTAAATTGGGCAATTTTAGCGTTATGGACGTGACATTTGCAGTCAAAACTTGAAATATAAATTCTCAGAAAATGCATTTAATACCAATATATTGAAACTTCTGTTTATATATCCATAGCCTACTCCCTTAATAAAGTCCAGTAAATGTCCAGACATTAGAAAAATATAAGTCTACACATGCATTTTATATTTAATATGAGGGAAATACACATGCGTTACGGACGTGACACAAAACATCTTTAGCTTTTAGGTGGCAAATAGGGCTGTAACGATACACCAAACCCACGATTCGGTTCGTATCACGATTTTTGAGCCACGATTCGGTTCGTATCGCGATTCGATCACGGGGGCGGGGCTTGGGGGTGAAAAAAAAGAGAGATTTTGAGAGAAAAAAATATACCGGTATTTTTATTAAATAACATTTGAAAAACCTGTATAAACTGAACACCAAAGAACAATATTAACTATGCAAATTATTAAACTAAACTAGGCAGTGTAGGCTGCTGCTTTTGGGTTGTTTTCTGTGCTCCAACTAAATTGATTTCGGGATGGTGCCGTAGGATATGCATCTGCATGTTGGACGTGTTACCGGTTCACATTTGAGGAAGCTTCTTAAAACACTTAACCTACGGCAAATTGTGTGGGTCTTGTAGACTACACGATTGCCATCCTTATTCTCCATCGTCAACTTCATCTTGCAATAGACACTGACAGAAAACAATTGTTTATTAATAAACAATTAAAATGTCTCCTTGCTATATTTGACATATTCATAATCATTACTTTTGCCGGTTCTTTGTGACAGCTTTTTGGTGCTTTATTGGCAGCGCCCCTTATCATCACCGCATTAGCACCGAAAACATGGAGATTTTTTTTAGACAATAATCCCACAACCTATTTGATATTCTATAATTAAATACTCAGTGACTTATCCCAACCAACTATTAAAAAAAGTTTACTTGTAAGCGTCTTTTTACATGTTAGCCTAGTAGCCTACGTATCATGTGACTATACCTTTCCATGTGACGCGAGCTAGTTAAATAATGTGAGGAAACATGGAAAACAACCCAGAGATTGCGGACCCTCCCAATACATTTAAGTCAGCAGTATTGCAACATTTCGGCTAGCGGTGGAGAATAAGGATGGCAATCGTGTAGTCTACAAGACCCACACAATTTGCCGTAGGTTAAGTGTTTTAAGAAGCTTCCTCAAATGTGAACCGGTAACACGTCCAACATGCAGATGCATATCCTACGGCACCATCCCGAAATCAATTTAGTTGGAGCACAGAAAACAACCCAAAAGCAGCAGCCTACACTGCCTAGTTTAGTTTAATAATTTGCATAGTTAATATTGTTCTTTGGTGTTCAGTTTATACAGGTTTTTCAAATGTTATTTAATAAAAATACCGGTATATTTTTTTTCTCTCAAAATCTCTCTTTTTTTCACCCCCAAGCCCCGCCCCCGTGATCGAATCGCGATACGAACCGAATCGTGGCTCAAAAATCGTGATACGAACCGAATCGTGGGTTTGGTGTATCGTTACAGCCCTAATATATACACAACAGTTAGTTCTGGTCCTCAAATCTGATTGAACAAGAGACATTCCATGAGCACTGATGGTCTCACATCATCAGCACTACAACACTTCACTGTGTGTATCACTCCACTTGTGTTCATGCCATTCTAAACTAAAGTGTAAGAGCAATGCAGATGTGTTAAGAGCTACTGTTTGTCTTTGTATTTATTTTTTGACATTATATACGTTAGCCAGCAGGTGGTTGCAAAATATAATTTTTAGGTGTAATATGAGCCAGTTAGGTGACGTGAAGTGAATCTGCATCAGCCAGTGTTTACAACAGCACTCCGTGATCGCTTGTATTACTACTACACTACTAAAGCTAGAAAATTTAAACGAACAACTTGTGCATTATGGCTCATCACAGCTGAGAGACTCAACAGACTGATTAATTACACAAACTGAAGGTTCTAACCTCTTACTGGACTTACACTGCTTAAAATGGAGGAGGTTTATATAGTGAAAGACTATTGCGAACTGGCTACCGTGAAATAGGTAGAAATACCCCCACTTGGAAGGCTACTTTTCCACTGAGAAAGCTGATCTTCAGAAAGCTGGCAGCATCTCTGCTTGGGTGTGGCAACAGGCGATCACACACATTCCGTCTCTCTCTCTCTCTCACACACACACACACACACACACACACACACATCCATCCATCCTTGTTTATCCAATAACTTGTTATAAACAGTACAAGCCGTGATACTATTTCTGAAGTGACATTTTTTAATTACTAACGGAGGCTTGGACGCATCATTTGGTTTGAACCAGCAATGGCAGATTCTGATCCGCCATGTAATAAAATAGTTCCATGCACAAATGCGTTTTTGTGAACGTACTCAGTTTTTCCTTTTTTTTTTTTTATTTACTTGTTCATTGAACTGTTGTATATAAGCAATATCACACTCAAAATCTCTTTATATGGCCCTAAATCAGCTCTGCTCTGATTATCTATGGCACTTGGCCTGCGGCCGAATCACAGCAGTGCTGATGTAGGGCCTCAAAACTGAATTTGTTGATTATTATTTGCGCTAGCAACCTTCATAAGTTTCTAAACAGTTCCAGCTTAATTTAGATCAATCTATTAGCACTGGTGTTGAAGCTATGCCTAAGCATACATTAAAAGCACTAGGTGTTTTGGATCATGACAAGGGTACCTCTGAAATCGGTTGATGGATATTCTCATCTCTCTAGCACAGCAACAGTCTTGTCCATGCATTGTGTTCCCTTCCCCCTCGACCTCATGACATACCACCTAAGGGATTAAACTTCACAGCTAGTGGCCAACTAAAGCATACTGTGTCTGTTTTGGATAAAGGGTATGTGTCGTATATGAGAGTTGACACCTATTGCTTTTCTAACCCAAGGTTTGTTTTATTTGGTATTGATTCAAATAAAGTCTTGTAAATGGGAATTTGAATCAACATCAACACCCAAGGCACATTTTAGTGTGCATATAAAGTGGATTAAGCATGTCCACAACAAGAAAGACAAGACTAAAGTGTCCAGGCTAGGATCATGCATAATTGAAGAGGATGGAGCAGTGATTGGTGTAAATATCTTGACAGCAGGTAATTGCACAGTTGCTCTGGGCTAATGGGCGACCATTAGACATGCACTTCAAAGAAGCCTCAATAATAATAGACAATGATATGAACAGAGAGTAATATACAAAAAAAGAGAGAAGAGAAAAACGTTAGCGGGCATGTGTCTGTCAGTCAGATTTTTTCTTTGACTTTTGACTGTTCCACTCACCTCTGTTGGCAAGAAGCACTGCTGTTGGATCCTACGGTGCATTTCCAGCAGCGTTCTCTCACTCTGCATGCTGTGCAGTCCACGCCCCTGGACGCTTCGACAGCGAAGCGTTTCCCTCCTAAAAGAGTTTGATTTCTCTAAAAGAGTTTGTTTTCACTCATAAAAGAGCAATACACAAGCAGACGTTGAACATCCTTTTCAGGACACGTCTTTTTAAAGATGCCCTTCCGCCTCTGTGTAGTTCCTGGATGTGGTCGATATCTCTCCAAGACCGACGGCCACAGACGCTGCCTTATGTGCCTTGGTAGCGATTACACTGAGGTGGCGTTTATGGGTGGCTCATGTACTCGTGTAACATGACCATGGCAGCGTTGCGGTCGCGGCTTCAGCTGCCCCCCGCGTCGTTCCTTCTTCCCACGAGATTGAGGACGACCCAACGTTATCCTGAGACCGCGACCAGGCTTTGTGCCCAAGGTTCCTATGACCCCCTTCAGGGATCAGTTTGTGAACCTGCAAGTGCTGCACCCGGGAGGAGGCAGACCCAGCCCTTTCATTGCTTTGTCCAGTACGTGCTTTGCATATATATATTTTTACTGCATGCAGAGCTTTAGATGTTCTGAGCAGCTCTTTGTCTGCTTTGGTGGATGGCAGAAAGGGAACAAACAGAGGTTAGCTCACTGAGTCATTGACACCATGTCTCTGGCTTACCAGACCCAGGCCGTGCCCACCCCCTTGCGGGTTCGAGCACATTCGATGAGAAGTGTGGCATCCTCGTGGGCACTGGCCAACGTCACCTCCCTAGCAGACATCTGCAGAGCAGCGGGCTGGGCAACACCCAATACCTTTGCAAGATTTTACAATCTCAAGGTTGAGTCTCATCCCGTGTTTAGTCAGGTCCGAGCTGGTGGAACTTGGTAATGCGGAACAACCGACCAGGTTTTCCGTTTGCACCCAGCGCCCTTCACCAAGATGATCCAGTGCGCTTTCTCTCCCAGGTTACCAGACCCATTACGAGCCACAAGTGTTCTGTACCACTGTAAATGGCCGTACCTTATTCTTGGCTCCTCAGTGCAAAAACCTGATTTACAGACACATGCCCGCTTCCCTTTATACCCATATGTCCAGGGGCGGGACATGCAAATTCTGTCTGCCAATTTCTCAAGTTCTGAGGTATGCAAGGCTCCCAAGGAAAACCCCTTGTGTCACTTCATTCGACACAACGTCTCGTTCCCTCCCTCAGGGAGCGGTGGTTACAAAAGTAAACGTGACGTTTTTCTCTTCTGGGAAATGAGAATGTCCCCCTAATGGAGCACAATAGTCTGGTTCTGAAGGCTAAATTTATTTTTAATGGTTACCAATCAGAGAATTGATTGGTAGTTCTAAATATTTGGAATGTAGTGATTTATCTAAGAGCATTTTGGTATGGTTCATGGCTTAGAACTCTTATATGAAGGATTTTATGAAATTGCTTTGGAAAAATAAAACATTTATGGAAAAAAAAACTTCTGCAACCAAAACAGATAAAAAGTGTGAGGGCACTGTTGCACTCTAAACCATTTACAATAGACTAGCCATCTACAATCGACTAGCAAGTACTAATGCTGTATACCATTCAACTCAGAAAGTCAGAAAGGTGCAATTAAACACCATTTGAAGTTGGACTTCCATCTTGGAAACTTGTGCAGATATCTTAAACTCAGATTCTGTCAAGATGCACATACATGACAAACATGTTGGAACCTGGGTAGATGTAAAAAGTAATTGATAATTATTAAATAATAATTTGAATTGTATTAAATAATATCAATCAATGATGTTCCTACATTTCATGATGCAGAGACAAGTATACATCACATGATAAATTATACACTCTTTTGATAATTGTACACCTGAAGCACAAATGCTAGCATTGCAGCATTGTTTATCAACATCTCTGGTGACAGTTGAACACTTACTAAGCAAATGGGAGCATTTGCTTATACGTCATCTTCCGAGCATTGAACATTGGATGCCTTTATTGTCGGAAATCAGAGATATCAATCAGAATTTCCCACATCCAACTTTAAATGGATCACATCAAAAAGTATGGCTATTGACTGTGATGTAACGAAGACCTACTGGCTATTAAAAAAGGAAGAAAAGAACAAAAAATCTAAACAGAAAAGAAAACTGCAATTTCATGGGGTCTTTAATACAGTATGTGGGTGGGTGAATATGCACTTGTGTGTTGTGTGATATTTTCAGGTAATATTGCATGCTTTCATGTTGAGTTCATTTATTTCACATCTCTTTACCTGATGTATCAGCTCCACACACACACACACACACACACACACACACAACTCCTGCTGCTGCCTGGATTGTTGCTTGTGCACACCACCTCTTGAGTAATTAATTTTTGCCCTGCCTCTCTACACGTGGTGCACGTAGTGAGAGGGAAAGGGGTTGCTGCCTGTCTCCCTGCTTGACCGCCAGCCTCCTTGCCTGCATCAGTACTCATTTCTCGCAGAGGAAACAAATGTATTTAATCCCGGCTTGTCTTCCTTCCTGTTCATATCCCCCCAACCACGAGGAGTTTCGAATTTAAAGCAGCTGCCTTGGCGATTGGAGACTCGCTATGCCAAGAAAATATACTGAAGGCCCCTGTGGCTTTTTTGGACTCGATGAATATAATTTTTCACTGATTAATGAGGTAAGGTGTTGAGAAAAAAAGTGTACTTTGTGCAGGCATTTTGTTGGGGAAGTTTCGATGATGTAAGGAAGAATTCACACATATAGACAAACAGTGCACACTCTCAAGTCAAATAAATTGCAGAATAAATAGTGACAGAGCACAGGGTGAAGGAAAACGCTTGAGATAGAGTTTATACCTTCAATAGGACCCTGTGATGTCAAGCAATTTATTTTGCTGCATTGTTCTGGTGTTTTTTTTTTTTAATGTTCGCAGAGGGTACATCCCAGAGGTGCCACAATGAAGGTGAGGGAAGCCTTCCTCTGCAAGCTTGAAAACCTCTTTGTGAGAGCTTAGCTGTCAGGATCTGTACCAAATCTCAGCACAGCACTTGACTTACTCCGTTTTCATTTAAAAAGGAGTCAAAGGGGTGTCAACTGTTGCTCATTTTCCATTTTTTTATTCTCCTTGTAGCTTACTAACTCCGTCTCACTTTTTCTCACGCTCTCTGTCTCTCTTGCTCTCCTCTCAAGTAGAAAAACACAATCTGCAGAGAGAGTTTTTTTTTTCCACAGCTGCTCTTCACCACTGTGACGGCCCAAAACAACATTGCTATACTACTACAAAGGTACAAGATTTCTCTTCTTTTGGTCTCACTCTCCTTATTTTAACATGTTCAGGCTCTGCAACGGCCTAAGACACTTTAGTGAGTAAACTAGAAGCTCAAAAGAATAGAGGCAGTGGGCTGATACTTTTTCTGGTTGAGGAGCTGTGGATCTTCATTTTTGTGGGGCAGGACAGTATTTTAGTCCGTCAGTGCTTCTCCGGGAGAGAGGGGCCCACAAGACAAACGGATCACAAGAGTTACAATGGATAGAGACAGGATGTTTATCCTTTTTATGTTTTCCTTTCCTCCTTATGTATAAATACACTAAATATTGAACAAGTTAAAGGTGAAATGACCAGCTGTGGTGGCTCAAAGGACTGTGAGAGTTGAGTTGAGTGCATTGTTAGAGTCAGTAGAGGTCATTTGGAAATACGATGGGTTAGTGTATGTGACAGTAGTCAGACAAATAAATGAGCATAATGGCAACAAAACAAAACAGAAGCTTAATTTAAAAGTATTTGGGATTCAGAAATGTTTGGGATAAAAACAGACCATATGGAATAAAAGGAACTGTTGAAATAAATAAACAGAGAGGTTGCAGAAGAGAAGCAACAACCTTTTGAATAAAGGATGAGGTGGGCTTTTGCTGCTAATTCACACTCGGTTGCATAACAGCAAACGATGAAAGAAAGCGGACCTTGGCCGAGTGCAACTGCACTAAAATATGTGTGTATGTGTGATCGCCTCTACCAGTCTGTCCTTGTGTGCATCTCATCATGGTAACTGTCTCTAAATGAAGCCTCTTTGGAACCGAGATTAGGAAATCGGTGGCCGATGAAAAGGCAATATATGTTTAGCATTGAGATATTGATTGTATGGTGCAGCAGCCTCTGAACACTCTGAACAGACCATAACAGACAAGGGTACTCTGCTGAAAAGAATTCCATGCATGTTTAGGCAGGTTTATGCTGGTTTAATTGGTGGACCAGCTTTACCATGATATTCACCAGCAAATCTCACAACTGATGTTAAACTAACTAGCCAGGGACATCTTGCTGGTAAACCAAACCAAACTTATGTTGGTGAAAAGCCATGCTAGTCTTTTCAAAAGGCTAGAGGGCCATTGAGATTCAATGCATAGTCCTCTGGAAGCAATCTGTCACTGTGCAGGGTTTGTAATATGTAATACAGACCTTGCTTGTGTATTACAGCACCTCTTGTATTGGCAGGAAGGGTTGAAGAGTGACCAAATTGGGGGCCATTTCTTACTCTGGTTGTCATAGTGACATACCTTTAATTTCCTCTGGAACCTGCCTCAAAGCAAGTAGAATGTTTCAGAAAGGGGGAAGGAATTGGAAACTGTCAATTCTCGTAAAAGAACAGCATTGTAAAAGCAGTGTTGCATTATCTTTATTCCTCTCTTTCTTGTTCCAGAGAACAATGACATAAAAAATGGCGGCAAATTAAGGTGGTTATTTACTTTATGCTTTTCATGAACAAATTAAACGGGCTCATTAAAACTGCTGCTTTTTACTTCTCTCTTCTCGCCATTATGGAATTTTCAAGAAGCCTTTACAGCCAACATAAAACATTTTCTCTGCTCGCAGCAGGATTTGCTGACTGTGGAATTTTTCTATAACGGCCTTCGATATTAGGTGCCCTATATTCAAAATATACCAGCAAGCAATGCTTTCTATACAGTCGCATCTATGTTATAATCACTACCTTTCTCCCATTTCCTCTCACACCTTTGGCTGATTTCCCCCCTGCGATTTATTTTTCCCTTTACATGAACAACTGTTATCTATCTCAGTGGAGCTGTATTGTATGTGAGAAGTCTTCATATCTTTTGCCGAGACCAAGCTCAAAACATCCATCTCTCTCTCTGTCAGGCCCAGGGTGAGATACATGCAGCCCAAAACTTTTCTTTCTCAACACACACACACGCACGCGCATGAGGACTCCACATAGACATAATAATTGTTATACTGTATGAAATATAGACTCTATCCCCTGCCCCTCACACACACACACACACACACACACACACACACACACACACACACACACACACACACACAATTCTGCATTTTTACATAAAACAAACAAAACATGATTTAAGTTATTTGAATTATGGGGACACTATAAATGTCATCATAAAACACATTTATAGCATAATACCCTTGTAATTACCCATTTGTAACCATCCAAACCTGCCCTCACACACCCACCCACACACACCGCTTTAAAATTCTACTCACAAATTTACAATAGTATGTCCACATTACACTTGTAATGGTCTAATGGACATTACTGGGTTTAATTTGAATTAAAGTGTAATTTATTGAGAGATTATTGAATGCAACAGCATCAAACTCTTCAAAGTGAAACACATTCTTCACTCCCCGCACAGTGATAAAAAGAATAGATTCTTCATGCAATGCCTTCATTTAACAAGACACACTGATATTTCAAGATTAAAACCACAGCTCCAACTTCAGGCAGCATGCTGATGTAAGTTTTGGCTCTAATTCTAATGCTGGCTTTTCTGTGTAATGAGATGGTCATTTTCAGGGTGATTCTGTAACTGGGCTCTTATGACATCAGTTTTAATAGTACATTTTTTATTCAGTGCAGCAATATATCAGTGCGCTTTGTCCCGTATGTCATAAGCAGTATTTATGCATTTACTCCGCGGGGGGTACTGGAAACTATCGCAGCTACTTCATGCGGATTAACTGTAAAAATCCATGTAAACATCCAAGTTAAGTGTAAATCACTGACATTCACGTGAAAGACAACTGGAGCGCGAACAGACAGCATTTCTGTGCTTGTACAGGAAATTAACCATTGCCATGTGTACAGTACATCAAATGTGCACTTGAAATTAGAGTGCATTGTGGGTAAGAATGAGTAAACAAAAGTAGGGAATGAGTGGCTCACTCAGAATTCAGACTCTCCTACACAATAGCGGACACTCGAAATAGTGCACTATATAGTGGATAGGGGGCAGTTTCAGACACAGCGAGTGTTCTGTGACCGGACCGGCTGTTCACTCTGCATTTAGAGAGCAGGTACTGCTGTACAGAACTAATTATCTAAATACTTACGACACTGAAAACTGTAACTACACTGAAATAAGAATCAACACAGTACTTTAAAAGCTATGAAATAGCGAAAGAAGGCATTATATTTCAACATTATATATAATGTCCTTGTGGGACATTTTAAAATTTTCACTGTAATAATTACTAGTAATGTTTCCAAACCTCTCTTCTTATTGACAAATTCATCCAGATCTGACAAGAACCCTAAAAGCGATAGTTCTCCCAAAAATTACAATTCTCATTATTTACTCACCCTCTTGCCACCCCAGATGTGTATGAGTTCCTCTAATCTGCTGAATTCAAATGAAGATTTTTAGAAGAATTTCTCAGCTCTGTAGGTCCATACAATGTAAGTGAATGGGTGGCAACATTTTAAAGCTAAACAAACAAGCATAAGTCAACAATTTCTGTTGTTCCAATCCAGTGTTATGCTTTGTATTATGTGGAACACAAAATATTTTAGACAGAATATTAGGAACTGACAGTCACTTTCAATATATATATATATATATATATATATATATATATATATATATATATATATATATATATTTATTTATTTATTTATTTTTTATTTTTTTTAGACATTCAGTCCTATATCGCCTTATTGTTTTGCATGGAAGAACGTAAGTCATACGGGTTTGGAACAACATGATGGTGAAGGATGACAGAATTTTCATTAATAATAATAATTCTGTAACTTGTTCAGTGTTTATTATGTAATGAAATATAGGGGAGTAAATGCCTATTATGTCATTTGTAACAAAAGTAACAAATTACTAACTACTTGAATACTCTTTCATTAGATACTTCCTTACTCTTACTTCTACTTGAGTAATTATCTTTTGAAGTAATTGTACTTGTACTTGAGTACAGTTTTTGGCTACTCTACCCACCTCTGTCTGCAACCCTATCAAAACAGACCTGTCGCCCAGTTCACGACATGCTGTTTCAGACCTACTGCTCTAGGTTGTAGCTAACTGGTCTCATAGAAACACATTATTATTCTATCCTGGTGAAAGTAACAAGAGATGCACTGAAACAGCAATGACTTGTATTTCTCGATAATCGCAAGTAAAATGGCAGAATATTTGTTCATAAACAATAACGTTTCCCCCGTAAATCACAAAATGCTACCTGATGACATCTAAACACTTTTCTATAGTGCATGACTTGTAAAGCAATATATTTTAATGTCTGCATTACATAACCAACTACATTTATAAGATTGTTTTGGCAATGCAATACTCAGGACCAGCATGTGATACAAAAGTGTCATAGAAACACCAAAAAAATGACATTGCTTCATTGCTGTGCATTATTTGTGCATATCGCCACCTAATTGGTAGGAAGGAGAATTTATAGTAAAAACGGACTTCAATATTGATCCGTTTCACACCCATAGCTATCATATCACTTCTGAAGACATAGATTTAACAACTAAAGTTGTATGTAATACTTTTTATGCTGCCTTTATGTGCTTTTTGAAGCTTAACAATTTTGGTACCCATTCACTTGTATTGTGAGGACCTACAGAGCTGAAATATTTTTCTAAAAATCTTTGTTTGTGTTTATCAGAATAAAGAAAGTCATACAAATCTGGGATGACTTGAAAAAATTCAGTATTATCATTTTTGGGTGAACTATTCCTTTAACATTATGCTGGTATCCCCACAGATTATTTGGATATTCAAAAATAGTACGTGTTTTTACACCTCATGCAAATCGAAAAATTCAGCATCAGTTTACCGGCAGCATAGCATACACTGAAGATGAGTTTGATCCACCTGCTTCACAGTAGGGGTCCTCAGAAACTTTCCATCTTTCACGCTGAAGCGTATCTGTCATCACTGATCTTGAGGAGGGGAACAGGGATCCTTCCCTACCCCTGTCTCTGCTTTGGTCCGTGCCTCTCCTCTCTCATCCCTCTCTCTCCACAACAGTTCTTTATTTTATGCCATGTTTTAAGTGAGTACTGTAAAGAGTCAATTAAACACCACTGCCCATCTCAGTGACCAGCCACCTCATAAAAACTTTATACAGGACAGACAGCCGCTTTAGGCATTATTCATGGGATGTCCCTGATGCCTTCCTCTGATTGACACTAGCCATGATACTTGAAGCTACAAACCTCTGGAGTCACTGTAATGCCTGGGAGCTTTGTCTCTCAATAAGAATGCTGACCACTGGACTGGTCTGGTTTAAATTGGTTCAAAGGCAATCAGACACAAATTTGGGCTTTAATTTATCGTTCCTGTTTGCTGAACATCTTGAAAGGTTCTGCTGGTTGTGCCATAATCACGCTAGTAAAGCTTTTGCTTTTATTTTTATTTTTTGGCAGGAATGGTCAGAGAAACAGGTTGAATATTAAAAAGAAGAAATTAGCCAAAATCGACAGATTTTTAATTTGACAAGAAATTCTTGGATTTTCCCATCAGTGCCCAGGATCTAAAATTAATTTAAATGCCCAGAGGACGTGGGCAGACCATTTTCATTTTGTAATCTTCCTGCAAATATGCCCAGAGAAGCTGGATTTGTGTCTCTGAGTTATTTAACGTTTCGTAACTGAATCTGTGGGGAAGTATTGTGGAAGTGTATACTTTAATGTCCGGTAAAGTGACTCTCTGCCTCTGTCCTCCTTTTCCTCTCTTCATTTTTTTTCTCCTTTGAACAGTAAATGTTGAGTCATCTGAAGCTATTCCTGAGATATATTCCTTTCGGGCCTGTGCATGTGTGTGTGTATATGTGTGTTTGCCTGAGAAGAACAACCAGAGCGTACCAAAGAGCCCATCCACAGGTACTGGGATCAAGTCTGTGTAAAAACTAACACTGGTGAAACACAAGTGTGTTGTCCCTTCTTTGTGTGATGTCACCACAGGAAATTAGGTTGTGGCCTCATTACTGAGGTCTGCCCTGTAAGTAAAGGAGCATTAGGCTAACGAGCATTCAACACACTACCTGAAACAAAGAACCCCTGTTTGTTACCCAGCTGTACAATATCACACTTATACATACAGGACCAGACAAACAATTGAGTGTTTTCATTTACTGGTCTCTCACCTCTCTTTTGCGAATTCACACACTCAGGCAAATGCTCTGTGATAAATAAATAAATAAATAAATAAATAAATAAAACATGACTGGTGACGTTTTTGCAAAATGATATTACATGGCTCATCACAGCAGTTCTGAGGTGCAAAAAGGGAGTTACATTTTCTCCAAACACAAGAGGTTTTTAAAGGGATATTTCACCCAACAATGAACATTCTCTAATGATTTACTAACCCTCCTGGCTTCCAAGATGTGTATGACTTTCTCTCTTTTACAGAACAGAAATTAAGATTTTTAGATGAATATTTCAGCTCTGTTGGTCCATACAATTCAAGTGAATGGGCGTAAAACATTTTAAGCTCCAAAATCCACATAAAGTGAGCATAAAAGAAATCCATGAAACTCAATTTGTTATATCCATATCTTCAGACACAATATGATAAGGTGTGTGTGAGAAAATATAAATTCTTAAGTTATTTAGAAATCATTATAAATTCTCTTTCCTGCCCATTAGGGGGCGATATGCTCAAAGAATGTGAGTCACCAAAAACAGAAGATCAAGAACATGAAAGTAAAGTGGAGATTGAGCAGGGAGGAGAATTTATAGGGGGAAAAAAAAGACTTAAAGATTGATCTGTTTCTAACCCACACCTATCAAATAGCATCTGAAGATATTGATTTAACCAGCAGAGTCGTCTGGAGTACTTTTATGTTGGCCTTATGTGAATTTTGGAGCTTCAAATGTGCTGTAGTAAAGACACCTCTGCTTAAATCTCCATGCTCTTAAAGGCACAGCCACGCTCTTAAAAGGGCAGCTTTACATTCGTGAAGGGCACCTTTAGATTTGTGAACAAAAAGGGCAGGGGCTTGTGCCCCTGTAGCCACCGTTCTGTGCATGTCAGTGATGCACATCTTGGATGGCATGAGGGTGAATAAATTATGAGCGTTTTTTCATTTTGGGGGTAACTAACCCTTTGAGGTTAATGCTCTTTCATGTTTTAAATTAGCAAAACTCACCTCCCTATCCTAAATTTTATACCTAACTCAACATATTGTTGTAAACAGCAAAGGTGAGATGAAAAACGCAATTGCTGAAGCAACCATGTAATATTGTGGTGCTTCCGTGACACTTTCGTCTCATTTGTTGACTCGCACAAGTGCAACAATCTATCAGTTGAGATATTGCACAATTTGAACACATATGAACGAGACTCTAAATGTAGTTTATTTATGTAATGCAAACATTAAAATGTATCACCTTGCACTTCATGCACTATAGAAAAAGTGTTTATATGTCATACGATAGCATTATGTTTGCACCAGGGCGAATGATTTTGGACCAGCCTAGCCGAGCTGGTTAAATTAATAAAGAAACAACATATTCTTTTCAGCAGCGTTTGGTACCTATATTTGATCTGAATGGAAGGTTTCATTCTGTGAACTAGAGAGAAGATTCACTCTTATGTCAAACAATCAAAACATGACTGATAAAATGAAAGAACAACCCAAAGGGGCTTTATATATTGATTCCGAACCTTTTCTCTTAAATCCAAGTGAAACAGATTAAAGATCTAACATTTGAGCATTCTATTGAGCATCAAGCAAGTCTAAAAGTAAAACATTATCTATACATTTGACAATTTATAGAGAAAGGGAGACAAATAACAGTGCAAGTTTTATTGGAGGTTCCAAAGTTTTTGCACATGGTTGGTGAGTAGAAAAGAGTTTGGGTTTTTGGGAAAACGGGTGGGTATATTTAATTGAGAGAGACCATGCTTTATGTGTGAAATATGTGAACTTTTAGAGCCCAATTATCCCTTTGAATGACTAAATAACCATACAGACTGAAATGTGTTTGTGTGTGTGTGTGTGTGTGTGTGTGTGTGTGTGTGTGTGTGTGTGTGTGTGTGTGTGTCTGTGTGTGTGAAAATGTGGACCAGATGTTTAATATAACTACTGTTTGCTCACCTCATGTCCTCTCATACTGTTCTGCTTTTTTAGAGACTAATTAGATTTTAGATTTTGGACAAAAACACAGAGCCTTATCAACCCGATGTCATGAAACGTTTTACATCATTTACGAGTTGGCTATTTCGTATTGTTGCACACGATGTTGTTTGCATAAACTCGTACGACTTCATCACGTGCACATTCACAGATGTCTAATTCAGATGTAAGCACGAGTTCCGAGCATGAGGTGGCATGGACATACTTATTAATATTATAGCCTAACCCAAACCCCTTATCTAAACGTAACCAATCAGTAGAGTGTGAGAACATGATAGAAAGCTGTTGAGTGTGACAGAAGCAAGTAATTGTCATGTATTAGATGAAAACGATGTCCAGCGATGTCATTGGCTGTAATGAAAGTAGTAAGAATTCAAACAAGTGAAGTTGCACGATATCATATGAATTTAGAAAAGTCGTATGAATCCTGATGATTTCGCCATGAGAGTGTGTTGGCCTTATGCTAAAATTAACACACTTCTAACATTTTACCCACTTCCAATCTCTCCTCTTCTTGCCTTTCCTCTCCTCGCCTATCCTCTCCTCTCGTCACCTCTCCTGTCCTTGCCTATCCTATCCTCTCCTCACCTCTCCTCTCCTTTCCTCTCCTTGCCTATCCTATCCTCTCCTCTCCTTGCCTATCCTATCCTCTCCTCTCCTTGCCTATCATATCCTTCATATCCTATCCTCTCCTTGCCTATCATATCCTCTCCTCTCCTTGCCTATCCTATCCTCTCCTCTCCTTGCCTATCATATCCTATCCTCTCCTCTCCTCGCCTATCCTCTCCTCTCGTCACCTCTCCTGTCCTTGCCTATCCTATCCTCTCCTCACCTCTCCTCTCCTTTCCTCTCCTTGCCTATCCTCTACTCTACTCTCCTCTCCTTGCCTAACCTATCCTCTCCTCTCCTTGCCTATCCTATCCTCTCCTCTCCTTGCCTATCCTCTCCTCTCCTTGCCTATCCTATCCTCTAATCTCCTTGCCTATCATATCCTATCCTCTCCTCTCCTTGCCTATCCTATCCTCTCCTTGCCTATCCTATCCTCTCATCTCCTTGCCTATCATATCCTATCCTCTCCTCTCCTTGCCTATCCTATCCTCTCCTCTCCTTGCCTATCATATCCTATCCTCTCCTCTCCTTGCCTATCCTCTCCTCTCCTTGCCTCTCCTCTCCTTGCCTATCATATCCTATCCTTTCCTATCCTATCCTCTCCTATCCTACACTCTCCTCTCCTTGCCTATCATATCCTATCCTCTCCTCTCCTTGCCTATCCTATCCTCTCATCTCCTTGCCTATCATATCCTATCCTCTCCTCTCCTTGCCTATCCTATCCTCTCATCTCCTTGCCTATCATATCCTATCCTCTCCTCTCCTTGCCTATCCTATCCTCTCCTCTCCTTGCCTATCATATCCTATCCTCTCCTCTCCTTGCCTATCCTCTCCTCTCCTTGCCTCTCCTCTCCTTGCCTATCATATCCTATCCTTTCCTATCCTATCCTCTCCTATCCTACACTCTCCTCTCCTTGCCTATCATATCCTATCCTCTCCTCTCCTCTCCCACAAGCCAGGCCCATGAGGTAAAAAGACTGCAGTCAATGATGAATAATATTGATAAAGCAAGTCTAGTCTAAATATATAAATAAAAAAAAACATACTGGCAGCTCACATAATTGGAGAAATATTGATTCTGGAATGCAGCACAATCTTGGACAGGGTTCATCTTTGTTTGTGAATAAAATGGTGATAAAACGGTGCCTGCAACAAAGGAAAACTTGAGTAACTAGTGAGATTCTTTAAAGGACTGAAGCACATGATAATGGATGTTTACTTGCAACAGTACTTTATTATTCCATATTTTAAACTAGACTGATTTAAAAAGTTATGCATGCTAATATAATCCCACATAGCTACTGCTTTTGTTTTGTATTATCCATGCTCATAAACACAAATAAACACATACACAAACTAGCACTCTCACATGCATTCCCACAACAAACTATAACATAAAGTAAATGTGTAATGCCCTAGTTAATCATTTACAAAGGACTATCAGTGAAATGTAATTTTGTTTAGAGGAAAACCATGTTTGGACTTCCCCCTCCCCATTTAGAACACAGGTCAAAAGAAAAGATAAAATCCTGCCTGGCTAAAGCTAGTGCTTAACTGCCTGTAATCTCACCAAAACACACATCTGCTTGAATCAAGAGCCATCACACACACACTCCACCTGCTGGCTGTTTGTGTGGGCTTTTGCTGTATCACAGTCTTTCTCCTCTTTTGTTGCAGAATTTAATTTAATCGATTTACAGATTGGAAACTTTAATTAAGGAGAATTCTTTGCCTCTTTGTATTTTCCTTTGTATTTTTGTCTTTGTTCCCAGTATAAAGGGAGCTGGCAGCTCATGAGTGTGAGTGTAATTCTGTGAATTTGCTGAAAAAAAAAAATCCTTTGTGTGTTTGTGTGTGTGTGTGTGTGTGTGTATGTGTGTTGGCAATCAATGCCAAGCTAAATTCCAGCTAATTAATGATTAAATATACAACTATTTAAAGTGATTTCAAGTGTGACTTGACTTAATTTGACCTGTGTAGATGTCACACAAACCCCACGCCCTTCATATACATACAAAATCCTTACAATTTTTCCTGTCAAATAGCAAAAGAAATTGTAAATTACCATTTTGTGTTGAGATTACACTCTGAATTCAATGTGATGAGTTCTAAAGAGTGTGTAACATGAAATAACAGCAAAACTACACATCTTTCAAATACATTGTGTTCGCTAGCTAAAAATCTGAAACATGCAGCATGACCAATGCCGTTCAAGTCATGGAAAATTACTCTTAAGATCCGGTTCTTTTAAAGAATTGTTCTAAATGATGCACTAACTCATTAGCTATGTTTGATTCAGGATTTATTGGACAAATGACTATTAAGAGATTTTTTTTATTTTATATGAATCTCTACAAATGGCTCACCATCCTTACGAATCCCTCAATAAATTAACTCACTGAACCATTCAGAGCGGTCACTGAATTAACATATTGCTCTCTTATGACCGACTCGAAATGCATCAACTATTTAGAGCTTTCAAAGTTTGTGAAACTTAAATCAGTAGCACGTGTAGCAAAATAAACTATGTGGGGAAAACCGATATATAGAAATAAGAAATAATATGATTTATAGATAGATATACCAATATGTATGTTTAATGTAGACATTTGACTTGCATATTTTATCTGCTCTGTTTCATTTGTACTGCAGCAGAGAGAGAGAGAGAGAGAGAGAGAGAGAGAGAGAGACTGAGGCTATGTCGCATTTCTGCGGGTGGGGGGTGATGGGCTCTAGAACCTCCACTGCTCTAAATAATGCTTTCGACCTACTCCTGATGACTCTAACACCAGAATGATAAGAGCGGCATACTGAAGTGGCATCAAGAGAGAGCAAAAGAAAAGGAGAGATAAAACAAAAGAGAGAGAGGAGCAGATTGCTGTTTTAGATTCAGAGCCACTCCATGCAGTCCTGCATTTAAATCTAGGGAGTAAATGGGAGTAATCAAGAGGATGCAGTATGGAATAATTAAAAGTGTTTTTGATGAATAGGACTGAGAATCCCCAGTCTCACTTTTCCTCTGTCCCTCTATTTCTCCTCGCTCCTTTCATGATCTCCCCTATCTATCTCCCTCTCTCAGTGTATATGTGGCTAAGAGCTGGAATGGGAGCTCTCTCTCCCGTTTTCTCTCCAGCTCAGAGCCCAGTCACATTAAACAGAGCAGCGAGCTGTCAATCATGGCTGAAGGCAGACATGTCCTCAATGCACACACATATACAGTATGTACTCATAGCATCTTAACTCACTTCAGCATAGCTGGAAGATAGTTTGTACATTGTAGAAATGGGAAAAACTTGGTAAGACACAGGAAATGGTACATTCTTCAGGAATATTTGGGGTAATTTACAACTGTGTCGATAAGCGAGTGAATCCAATGAAACCTGTCAAGAATGTGCAGGGCATATTCAAGCCTATTCTGGGACCACTAAGAGTTTTTGCGTTGTGTTTAATTTTTCTACATTTATTTATTTATTTGTTATTATGACCATTAAGCATTATCATGGTTTCATTTAATTGCAATTACAAAGTATTTATGAATCACAGTAGTATATGTTGTTTTTTGCTGATAAAAAACAAACAAAAACAAAACAACAACTGGTTTACAGTATTTTATTTTACAGTAAAAATACTTTTACTACTGTAATGAGAATCACCATTGATAGTTATCAGAATTACACTGTAAATTACACAAACTTAAAAGTAAAACATCCAGATGTGTTTGTATTTAAAGGGATGTTAATTTTTATAACAACAATAATCAATCAATAAACAATAATAATAATAATAACAATAATAACAAAAAACACATACATTGTAGTTACAGTAAGGTAAATAAACTAATAAGAGTAAATGGGGCTAGTCCATTAGCACTTAAGCGTACATCATTTCAAAAGTACAGCAAAAATACATAAACGTTATAATTTTTTAGATGATTTGAAGATAAAATCTGGGATTTATCAGTGTTAACTTTTCCCAGACTACAGGGTTAACTAGCATTACATCATCATTTAAACTAAATTGTAATATTGGATATAATTTAACACAGGTAAGATTAGTAAATATTTTTATGACACATAAAGCACATATAATGTTTCTGTTTTTTGTCTTTACCTTTGAAACATTGTGTATTGTAATGATAATTGACTAGCCCCATTCGCTTCCATTGTAAGTGCCATTCTGTAACAGCCAACCACCCCCCCCCCCCCCCCTTTTTTTGAGATAATTAAAAATAATGCCAGTCATCAAAAGCTGTGGATTGAGTTTAGCTTGTTCCTTTAATTATCATAAAAATAAAGTATCTATGCAACAAATCTTAATGGTCCTAAATAGGCTTTGTTTAATTTCTGTAATATAGCATTTATTTATTTATTTTCTTTTGATTTTGGTGTTGAATGTGACTTGGACATGTTTTACCATATTATATCAGTCTCACATTAACAAGTGCTTAAGTGTTATTCGAAACAATGCTATGCTTCATAATCATGTTTTTTTCTTTCTTTTTTTTTTACGTTTATTAAAGACATTCAAGTGTAAACAGGCCTGAATACTCCTTTGAAGATAAAAGGCAACAGAATCATACAGAGATTGAAAAATAAGTACAAACTGGAAGACCTTGCAGCCATTGTGTCTCTGTCTAATAATATTATATGTGCAAGGTCTCCACCCTCATTCTTTCTTCTGCGTTTACTGCCAATGTTCGTCAGATAGATTCTTACTGAACAGCAGGGGAGTTGATTTCTCCTTGAATGTGTTTCCCTCCATCTCTTGCACTTGAAGTGAGAATTATGTGACACCATAGATGCTTCGGGCAGGGCTCCCACTGACAGACATAGAGAGAAAACGAAATGAGGATGATTTTAAGCTGTGCTATTGTTCCTCTAATGAGAGACCATTTGTAAAGCATGCAAAGGCTCAAGCTGTTAGTCGTTTGGCTTTGTGAGATGCAATCAGACTTTTGACATTGGATCCACTTCCTGTCCCTCAGCAAAGCTCAGCTCAAAATGAAAAAAATGACAAAATGTTATTGTCGTCGGCACCATGACCAAATGTTTATTGCATTGTGAGGCTTGGTGCTCGTATGGGAGAATCCGGTTCAAATCTGGCCTCTGATGTGATCTGATTCCATTCTCTCAATAAAATAAAAAGTGACAAAAAATTGCTCACAAAAGGTCATTATCATATGCAATCTTCAATTCAATTATCTAGGATGCTGTGGAATTCTATGCAGAATCTGTCTGGTGTAAGGAATTGTTTAGGATCAGTTCAGAAACAACAGTAAGATAAAAGAAGGTGGAATCAAGCTCTACTATCTCTCTTTCACATTCCGTCATCAATAACGCACACAGATTGCGATTGATCCCCTGTCAACCGACACCAAGGTAACCATCTCCGTCAGCAACAGTGTCTGTCGGCAGCTGTCTCTGTCAACAATACCACAGCCTCAGGAATAAAGAATTGTGGGTGTGTTTGTATGCACAAACGAAGATGGAGAATGTTTAGCTACTGTCCAGGTGTATGCATGCTAGAGGTGAATATTATCAAATTGTAGAGATATAATCTCACATTATACTGGTACTCTAATGCTAAGATTCAAGCTTGTTAGCTCTGTTTTTCACATTAATATTATTGGGGGTGGGGGGGTTGGAGAGATAGACCACCACTTAGAGCAAGTGTGTAAGAGCATCAAATATACTGACTCATTACTATTTATATTCAACCAAAATACAAACTGAGCAAGGGCCACATCCACTAGAGCACATTTTCAAAAGTCACCTTGTTTGGTGGCTACAAAATTCGATTTCAGTGTGGATGAAAGACATAAATGTTGCAAAATCAATATTTTTTGAACTGCAAACATATTAGTGAGGCCTAAAGCCACCTTTTCATTGTCTCCAACATTCGCATATAACTGTCGTATTTCGCCCCCTAGTTGCTGACGTGATGAAATTTCAATTTGATCGCAAAGTGTGGGAATCATCCCTGCTGATTCACACCCACAAGTGAATGTTTGTTAGTATGTATATGTACGTGAGTCTATGAGCTGCTTTATGTATTGGTGTGTGGTATGGTGAAAGATCTCTATAAAACACTATGCACGAGTGTGTGTTTGTACATGCAAAGTATTGGTGGTGAATAAACAGTGTTCAGTGGACCTCAACCTGATCTAGCTCTGATGAGAGAGTGTGCTGTGTATCTTTATTGTGACTGATGGAACAGCTCTGTCAACTCTACTGCCCTCTGTCCAACTCATGATGAACGAGATGATGTCCTGCATCCTCTCTCCCTGACCACTGTGCACTGGTGCCTGACAGAGTGTGTGCATGTGTGTGCGTGTGTGTGTATTAGAAAGAGAAAATCATGGAGACTAATATAAAAGACTCAAACTGAATTTAATCTAATTATGACAAATGTGAAAGTGTCTCAGGCATGTTTTAATCAAGCTGAGATTCTTATTAACATTGCTGTGTTTGTTGCTTTGGACTTTCCCTATAAATACAGATTGTGTGTTTGACTGTGCAAGTGTACAGCTTGACTGCAGTCAAAAAATAAAGTTCTCACTTTTTCTGCACCACCCATCCCAGCCTAGCCTCATCTCCCTCCCTTCTCATCCAGTCCCAGCTATCAGACCGGACTGCATGCAGGCTTAATGAAATATCCTCGACTAAATGCGTATTTATATTTCCCCCCACAAACCCTCCCTCTTATTTGTCTTATTTCACAGTTTACCTGATTGTTTTACAAAGCCCAAATGAAGGTAAATGGAGATAACACCTCTTGGCATCCAAAGACATACCATGTCTCCGTTAATAACGTATTAGCCATGTAATAATGCCTAAATTGTCACGCCATATTAAGAAGATATACTGAGATTGAATGGCCTGTTTAGCGAAGGCCAGACTTGAACAAGAAAATATTCAGGCTGACAAGGGAATTGTTTTCTTCTCCACCCCTCTCAAGAGTCTGTGTTTCTTATGTAAACACATTTGAAATGCAAACCGAATAATAATGACATAGTAAACGACTGATCCACTCAGGAAGAGGAATGCTTTTTCATTTTTCCCTTCTGATATAGAAAATATTGAAAGCATTGTCAGCTGAATGTGCCAAAACGGCCACAGTGGAATTATCAATGCTCACAAATTTGCATTAAATAAAATAGCAGAATTCCACTTTAAGGAGACATCACTTATCCTTCTCAGACAGAAAGGCAGCCTTGAGAAATTCAAGCGAAAGGGGGCTTGTGCAGTTAAATACACTATTAAATTGGTTCTTTAATATGGAGGAGCCCCTGTGTATCATAACATAGTTGTAGTCAAAGTTTGCCAGTGTGTTTACAAGCATCTTATGGGGATTGTAATCTCCACCCTGTTTGATTAAAGGGATTGTTCACCCAAAATGAAAATTATTTTCTCACCCTCATGTTATTTCAAACAAGTATGATTGTCTGTCTTCTGTGGATTTCAAAAGGAGATAGACTGTTAGCCTCAGTCACATTCACTTTCATTGAATTGGAGAGAGTAGTGTCGACAATCCCTTAACATTTGCTCATTTCTTTATCTCAGAGAAAAGTAATAAAGGGTTAGGAAAGATTTTACACTCACAGTGTCCAATGAGGTCATAAACTGACCACAAAAGGCTGTTAGTAGACCAAAGTCAAGTGAAACCTGCATCTTTAACAGTGGCAAATGAGTGTTTCATTTGGGTCATTTGTTTGGAGTTCCTGGTGTTTGGCATCCCTGCCCTTGCTAATGTTTACACACAAACAAAACAGGACAAAGACCGAGGTTGCGCTTGTCAGCACACTGCTCTCCCACAGGTTGACAGGAGTCTAGGAGAGAAATAAAGACACTCTAGCCCTGTTTACACCTTGCATTAAAATGCCTTTTAGGCACTTAGATCACAAGTGGACATACTGTTTATACCTGGTCGCAATATGCATCTTTTTAGATTTGTTTGGATTTCAAGGGGAGAGTCTTTGATTTTATGCCAATTTACATTAATCACAACATCCGTGTGTTACTACATTTTAATAAACCACAAAAAAGGTATGATGTTTCATATGCATATGTATGCACTTTTTTTTAATTTTTAGAATGGACCGGTTGTTTCCCTTCAAAGCCACATATAACCAGCAAAGTCTAACCTCTTGAGACCCGAGCATGTCTGCTGTGTGCATTTTCCACTTCCTTTTTTGATTTGTAACTAGTACCTAATAAACAAGAAAAAAAAAAAATAGAGAAAATTGTTTTCCTAAAAATCAATGTCCACATATGTGGACAGCAGGAATAAGTATAGAATGACTTTTTTTTCAGCAAATTGTTTATTATGTTTCCAGGAGTGTTGCTTATTCATGATTTAGAGATGTTACAGACATTAAAAATAATGGCCAGCATCATCAAATCACTGCCAACCATGTTAAGATCAAATTTAGCTTTATAAAATTCTGAATCTATGTACTGATTACCATTTGCCCCATGTCTGCCAAACAAGTTTAGTGGTCCAAACATCATCTGCAGCCTGAAACTGAACTTTTGGTCAGATTTTAGGAGTGAATGCAGGCCCGGTTCTAAGCACCCTCAAACAAAAGTGAAAGCACCCTCAGATGAAATGTGTAATAGCTCAGATGTAAACGAGATTTTGCCGAAAATAGAAACACAGACGGATTTCACACTCATGCAATACACAAAATAAAACCATTAACACGATTTAAATCAGAAATTATTTCATGTTTAATGCATTTGATTGGTTGTGTCCTTTCACGATCGTGATACACATAGGTGAAGCTGTCTCTTTAATTTTCCACTTTGCTTGCGTGTGTGCGTCACGCTCAGGAAATTTCCCACTCTGACTTTCTGAGACGGGCTTAAGGTAGCCTAAAATATTATTTGTCCATTTTTAATCATGGACATACGAAATTGGCTCAAGAAAGCTCAAACCTCTACATCACAACAAGACGAAATGACACCGCCTGCCGATGACAGCAGCGAACCCCGCCCTACAACCTCACTCTCACCGCATGACACCCATTCAAACACCGCGATAAATCCCAGCAAGTGCCGCGGCCGATGGCGCCGACGCCGCCGAGTGACCTAGGTGATGAAGAGCCCTTACAGGTGATGTGCTTGTACCCCAGTCGATCTTTTAGTGGCAGTGGAAATAGTCTGATATTTGGGGAAAAAGCACTCTGTGTGTAACATTTCTTAACTATATCATATGATATATATGTAAAGGACAAAAACTTGTAGGCCTACAGGGCATTTCCCCCCCCCCATTTTTGAATTTTGGCCATTCTAGCTGCATTTAAACCGTGCAGTGAAACAATCTAAATGCATGCGCCATAGTTTGAACTATAGGGTAACATCACAGTGTAACTTAGGCTATGCGTGGCATGTTTTTGTTTGTTTTCTGCAAAAGTGAGTGAGATAGGCTACTCGATCATGCCAGATCGCATATCGTTTAACATAACAGCAATTCAATATTGTCGTAGACAATAGGTATCGCTCAGCCCTATTTTGAGGTACTATTTTCAGACTGATGACGACTGGGAGCCATGTTTATGTAAGCACCCTCACTATTTTCAGAAGCACCCTCAGTGATTTGGTTCTAGAACCGGGCCTGAGTGAATGCACCTAGCTGCATAGAAAGCTATAGGATGCTTCCTTTCTCCCTATTTATTTCTTTAACCTCCAGAGTGTGATGTCTGTCTGCTCTGGTCTCAGAACAGTTCAAAATAACTCAATATAAAGCCTCAGAAAGCAAAATGTTTCAGCTTGTGGATGAATACACTGACTCTTAACGTGAAAATGCGCAATAAATATATAGGAATGCATTTACTTATGTTGATGAATATAACCGTATTGTGCAGTGATAACAAAATCAAATATGACAGAATTTATATTAAAATGAATCAAAATTATCCACAGATGTGTTCATGTTGAAAGTTATTAAAAATAACTAACCAGTTTTTTTTTTTTTTTTTTTAACTTCTGAAGGACATCATGTTTATCAGCACACTGATGCGCAAAAAATGTATGGATTTTTTAAAGCACCATATCAAATGAAACTAGAGACGTTACTCTTTACACCCAAACAGATTTAAATGGAAAAAACAAAACATTTCTTACCAGAGGTACTTTTGTTGTCGATGTGCCATAGAAGCTCTTCACAGAAATCGACTGTTCTGTCACGTTACGCAGTACGCCAGAAGTCGAACTGTTAAATGACAGTGTAGAGTGTTGTGGACAGTTTTCAGTGAGTTTAAATTCATTTCAATTATGCATTGTGTATAGCGAAGCCAAAATACAATGTCCACACATGTGGACGCAGGGTCACACGAGGTTAAAGCTCTTACAATAGGGAACGGGTTGATATACAGGTGAGTAGGTGGTACTTTGCTGTTGTTTGAATGAATTTGGATGGACGAATCTAATGCACATACATTTTAGACCATTTCCGAATGTGGTTGAAGTGGACAAATCTCAAAACCTTTTGAACTCAATTTACAGCTGTCTTTAGCGTTGCACCATTTTAAACATATCGTCCAAAAATGCATTTATTTATTTATTTAATTTGTATTTATTTTTATCCAGTTTTTTCCTAATTTGGAATGCTCAATTCCCACTACTTTGTAGGTCCTCGTGGTGGTGAGGTTACTCACCTCAATCAGGGTAGCGGAGGACAAGTCTTTATTGCCTCCGCTTCTGAGACCATCAATTCGAACATCTTATCACATGGCTCATAGTGCATGACACCCTGTGCATGACACCATATTACTCTCTGCGATCCACGCACAACACCACATGCCCCATTGAGAGTGAGAACTACTATCGCGACCACAAGGAGGTTACCTCATGTGACTCTACCCTCCCTAGCAACCAGGCCAATTTTGTTGCTAAGGAAACCTGGCTGGAGTCACTCAGCACACCCTGGATTCAACTCACGACTCCAGGGGTGGTAGTCTGCATCAATACTCGCTGAGCTACACAGGCCAAAAAAAATGCTTTTTAATACATGATGTATAAGGGGACACCCACATTGTTGCTACTCTCTCTCTGTCTTTTTTGTGTTTTTGATTTTTACATGGCTGATTTGATTGACATTATAAGGGATGGTAGCAAGTTAGAAGCTGTTAAAAAAACACACATTCACACCCGCAACTGCACTCACAACCACGCACTGTTTAAGCCATTAACCCAATGTTTTCTTTCTGCCCCACAAGCCACAAAAGACATGACAAACTGTAATGTAGACAACATTCTTCCCAGACACTAACCCCTCTTAAACAATCCTCATGCATGCTCCAACATGTCCTCTGCAGGGGTCACTCAGAGTCTGCGCCGCAGGAACCAGCTGAGGTATCGTAGCTGGCATTGGTCCAGAGTTTGAATCACCCGTATTCGGCTTTACTCACAGCATTTGTTGTGAAAGAATAGCTAGTTCAACCAGTCTGGCAGAAGCCATGGCTGTTGTTTTACTTGCTCAGAGAACATGCCAAGTGTAAATTTGTGGCTCTCCATCACAACCTGCTCCCCTCGGGGGCATCTTGCAGCAAATGGCAGCCATTGTGCACATAGTGTTTTTATCCACCCATATCTCATTTTTTGCTCTTTAATTCCCCTCTTTCCAGAGGCTGTATCAGGCTGATAAATGCTGCCCTGCAGTTGTTTCATGATTGCAAAGAAATGCAGATGGGTGAGAGAGAAAGAAGCCTAGATGCCCCTGCCAATTCTGCATGCTTTCCATTTCCTGCCTCCTGTTTGTTTGTCTTTATTTATTATGTTATTATTTTTTGTAAAAAAAAAAAAAAATCAACCCTGTTACAGCATGATAATGGGCTTTCACTACAGTTAAGTCTCCAATTTCTCTCACCCCTCCCTCTTATGTTGCCTTCTCTTCTTGCCTTCATGCCAAAAAAGTGATGCGTGCTCAGAGAGATAGTGGTGTGGTGCTCCAATTTGATTGGTGGTCACCACTCAATCAATCTCTCTCTCTCTCTCTCTCTCTCTGTATCTCTTACTATCCAATTGGATGAGATTTTTTTTATATATATATATATATATATATATATATATATATATATATGGCAGAGCCCACAGCCCCATCCCACTCTGCATGCCATTTGGTGTGACCATTAACATTGCTGTTTTATCACACACACTCAAAATGGGCCAGCGGCATAATGCAAACAAACACTCGCAGCTATATAGCACATGATTATGTATTTCTCCAGTAGTATAGAAAATGTATTGTTGTGATCTAATTTGTTCTCTGTTCTCAATATTGTTTCTGGCAGGCTGATCAAAGTCTCCTATTTATTGGGAAAAGTTTCAGGCAGAACGTAGGACAAGGGACCAGTTGACCTATTGTGTACTGCGACCAAGATGAAAGAGCCAAAATAAAGGTGTCTCCATCTGGGCTGACCACAGAGAACTAGGCCAAACTATGCGCCCAGTAGGGAGACTCGGGTTCCATGCCATATGTGATGTTGGACTTACTAGATAGCAACTACAGCCATGTTTAAGGCATAAGCATTTAGTCACAGTTACATTAATTTAATTAAATAGTGCCTTGCACAACACACATTGTTTCAAAGCAGCTTTACAGAAGATCAGACATTACAGAATATGTCTATTAGTTATCATTGTGTAGCTTGATAAAATACAATTGTGAATTGGGTTTAAAAATAAGTAATTAAATAATAATTGTATTTATAACCCCAGTCAGTAAGCCGAAGGCGACTGTGGCATGCACATTTATGCACACATTGTGTGAGCCTCTTCCTCCCAGGATGCTCTGAAGCAGGACTTGTCTATTGTTACGGGGGCCAGTTCCTGGTTTTCTGTTTGAAGTTGATGTTACTATCCCCCGGTGAACATTTACAAGCAACAGGTACCACTATTATCTGTCTACTGACGTCAACTAAAAATAATTGAAGTGTGTGCATGTTAGCTGGAAAAACAGGCTCATGTGATTGATTGGTTGGTTTGCATAGACACACATTTGCATTTGCATTGCACTTTTGGCTTTGCATCCTGGATTCACAAGCATTCACAAGCCAAGCATAGAAAAACCGGCCGCTCTGTGTGTTTCCGCTAGTGTGTATGTGATATCCAATGCACACAGAGTGTGTAAACACTGCAACCCATGGACACACAAATGCGCCCATAAGCAAACATGGGATATAACTTAAATACGTTCAACCAAGTGCATGCTGGTCTTCATTTGACCCATGGAATCGAGCGGTTTACGTGTAACAGCCTCTCTGGATGACAGAAGAATCAGTCAGACAGTAAAGGCATGAAAATGACGAAGAGACTGTCATTTGTTTAAGTCTGAGAGCTTGCTTCGCCACCACCCTTGAATCCTAATGGCTTGTGCCAGTATGACTGAAAGAGGTTGCTGTTCAATGAAAAATGATGCTAGGAAGGAAGGGATGGAGAGAGGACGGGAGAGGATGAGAGGGAATTTGATCCACACCTCCGAGGTGTATAGAACTTTTGCTTGCATATTCCCGATCACCTTATTCTCTCCTAGCAATAATTTTGTCATTTTTTGAAAGAGCACTACATGCTAATCTAAGGCTTTTGGTTCTGGCAATCATTTTCTGCTCACAAATGCTATGCCATTGTCTGAATATCTGGATTCTATTATAACTGCTTCCTGAACTGTTGAAAGAGAACATCCAAAAAGCTTATTTTAAAGCTGAAAGTGTGTGTGTGTGTGTGTGTGTGTGTGTATGTATGTGTGTGTATATATATATATATATATATATATATATATATATAATTATAATTATTTTTTTTTTTTGTATTTTTTATTTTTTTTTTAAAAATATGTTCTCCCATTAATTTCTCAGTTTGTTTAAGCATATTGACCAACCTGACATAGCAACATTGGATCAGCCGTTAGCATGAGTATGGGGCAGGTCTATCTGTTTGTTGGCCAATGGTAAATGAGGGAAGTGTTTGGGAAACCTATATGAAAAACAATCAGTACTTTTGCATATACTTTTGATGAAGCTATTGAAACGCACTTCAACTTTAAAAGCAAAAGGTAACGGCTTATTAGTGGAAAAATATATTTAAATATATTTAATATATATTTAAAAGAGTTAGTTCACCAAAAATTAAAAATATTTTATCATTTACTCACCCTCATGCCTTTCCAGATGTGTATGGTTGCCAGAACTCTCCAAAAATCAAATAAAGGCATCATAAAAGTAATTCATACGACTCCAGTGGTATAATCAATTGACACTTTTCCACTGCACGTTTCAGTTAGTCTCGACTCGACTCTGCTCGCTTTACTTTTCTGAGCTTTCTTTACCACTGCAGTTTAGTGCCGCCTCAACGTGGGTGGGATTATAGGCTGATCGTCATAGTTGTGCCACCTCTACTGCCGTGACATCATCTTAAACATGACACAAATATTACTGTCCGTAAACAATAATATGACTGTTAGCTACTTTGTTAGCTCATTGTTGGCGATTGTGATTTCAAGCACTATTACACTTCCTATAGCACTATCTAGTGCTCTGCACATGTGTCAAGCACTAGGAAGCGTATTTGAGCTTGAAATCATGTTCATGCCTAGAGACTGCAATGACAAGATGTACAGTGAAAAAGGAGTAACATTTTGTTTTGTGTTCACCCAAAACCCTTTGGATCGCTTCAGAAGACATTGATTAAACAAATGGAGTCGTATGCATTACTTTCATATTGCCATTATGTAATATTTGGACTTCAGAGTTCAGGCCACCATTCACTTGCATAGTGAGGACCAACAGAACTGAGATATTCTTCTAAAAATCTTCATTTATGTTCTGCAGAAGAAAAAATCTGGGAAGGCATGAGGGTGAGTAAATGATAATATAATTTAAATTTTTGCGTGAACTATCCCTTTAAGCATTGCTCAAGTGTTGATTGTGGTCTTCAGATTAGGAAAATGTCTCTTCTATTTTTATTGGTGGCATTTTGATAATTCATTCTGGAAAATAAATGGATATAGCAACTAAGGGCCGATAATCTAAGCTCCTTTTTTTAAAGGACA
>JAVLUX010000016.1:21729760-21742260 GCA_032164185.1 Moxostoma hubbsi
ATGCATCGACTTGTTCCTATTCACTTGGGCATGTGGTGCATTACATCTCCCAGTCAATCATTGTGTTCAAAAATAGAACTCCTCCCCATTGAGGTGACCATACGACTTTTTGAAGCTCTGGGCTTGCCAGATTCTAGGAGGAACTTTGAATCCTGGCAAGTGGATTTACCATCTGTACTTTTGAATTATGGCATCTTGTTTCCTAAAAATCAAAAGCTCTACCATAATTTCTAAATGAACACTACCGTCTGTAATTTGTCTTTAGAGAAAGAAAAAAACCTCTTCCAAATATGATACCAATAACTTTACTTCCAGTAAAGCCACTGGAGGCTTTAGAGACACCAGCCAATATATCACAGAGCTCATCATTTACATATAAAAACGACTGCTGTTCCACTCTAATAATGCTGAATAAAGACTCTGGCATGCAAGGGCTGTTGGGAGTCATTTCATAATTGTGCTAATTATCATTGTGGTTTCTATGGTCACTTGTTTGTTCATTCACTGCAAGGCATTTCGGTAAATGAGCAAATATGCTTTATCAGAAAGTAAAAGCTAGATACATGTTATGCGCACACATCACCACTTTTTTTCTGTGGAAACTCAGTCTGGCTTGATTAGTAAGAGCTGGTCGATAGCTTTTGATTGTTGGGTTTGCAGAAGCAGGTTTTTTTCATGCTTATTCTTGATATGATCTCACAATATCTTTCTCAAACACCCCCACCCCCCCACACACACACTCGTCCTAGTGTCATTTTAGTACTATTTAACAGATCCATTTCCATTCCTGTGATCTTGCAAAAAAACAAAAAAAAACAAACAAAAAAAAAAAAAAAAAATCAATTAAGGAGCCAATGGCTCCTACAGGGGGAAAAACAGGCGCCAAATATTTTAAATTTTTTTAACTCCATCCATTCCTTTTCGTCCCGCAGCTCGCTAACAGTGTAGTCTGTGGAGCATTCTTCGCAATTATGTGATCACGTGCATTTTTATGCTTGTTACTGTCACCGTGTTTTCTAACAGTCTCTTTTTTGAAATTGTTAGTTCCTGCAATGAACTCCGTTTTCCCCGCTATTTCTTTGATATAAACTTTTGTTATGTATCTCGGGAAATGTAATGCAAATTTTAAAATCAAAAGGGAGTAAACTTTTACTGTCGCCAATGGCGACCTTGACAGAAATTACACTCACAAATAAATTTATTTGGTCACAAATGCGACCATTTTTAGTTGCAGTTTGGAGCCCTGCACAAGGATGATGATTTATCGACTTTATAGACATTACATTTTTATCGTCTGTTAATGCTGAACTTCTGTAAAGCTGCTTTGAAACGATGTGTGTTGTGAAAGGCGCTATACAAATAAAATTGACTTGACTTGACTTGACTTGCTTTTATGGACACACACACAGACACACAGCATTATCTACGCTACTTGGCAACCCATGTTATAAAGCAAGTAATGGCCTTAAATTTTTTTATTTTGATGTAAAAAGAAATAGGCTAACAATACAGGGCCAATGTTTCACCTGAAAGCAGTGGCGGGCTCAAGGGAACATCAATATCTCATATATGTGCATACATTGGAAAATATAGCACCTAAAATAAACAAAAGGTGTACAAAGTGAGTAGAAGAGGCTTTGCGTGCACATGGAAGAGACCGCTGCTTTGTCTGAGGTGCATAAAAGAGAGCTTTGTATTCTGGAAAGAGGTCCTGAACTGTAAGTTCAAATCAGATGCTTGTCTAACAACACAAAGAAGTCATACTCTCTGTCCCTTGTTTTTCTTATTTCTTTACTGACTGATTTATCTACTTTTACCTTTGCTCACTCTCTTCAATTGTGACATATGGGAGAGAAAGAAAAAGTGAAGCAAACAAACAAAAACATCAGTCATTGCCTTATTGACAAGAGCGGTTTGACATATGGAATACGTATTTCCTGAGTGAGAACACAAAAACACATTCAGTTGCATAAATTAAATGTATTTTCAAAGCACTGTTAAAGATACGTCAGGATTTGTAGCAACATGTTCATGGATGCCTGAAGTTTAGCAGTGCATCTAAGCGCCTTGACAAGCACATATCAAAGGTTCCCATTTGTGAAAAAAAAAACATTTAGAGATTTCAGAGGTGTATCATATTTGTGGTTTTGTATTTGTTGACATGATTTTCAGCTGAGGGCATAATGCTGAAACTTTGTAGCAATTTAAATCTGATATAGCAGTCAAAGTTGACTGGAAAAGAATGACAAATACTTTGGGGTGTGTGTGTAGTCTGGTTTAGCGAGGGGTGAGATAAGGCTCAAATGAAGGCCTCAGTCTAGTGAAATGTTATTGCCACTGATGATGGAGTGCTTTGAATGATGTATGGTTTTGAACTGTCTGACTTCCTTGAGGAAATGTATTTGTTGTGTAGTAGTGAGTATAAATGTGTGTGTGTGTGTGTGTGTGTGTGTGTGTGGAGTTACAGTTACAGGTGAACAAAACATGATAAACAGATAATGTGTTATCTAAATAAAGCGACATTTGTACATTATTTGTGAGCAAGATTGTTTGTAGCTGTTTTTTTGTCGGATCCCATTTCAGTAGAAATCTCCAGTTACAATATCAGTCTGCCAAAATCTCTTTCCTATTTCTGTCTTTTCTTGTGTTTTTTTTTTTTTTTTAGCTGGTTTCCCTTTTCCTTTGTCCCATTAGATGTTTGCCATGGCTGTCCAGTGGCAAAGTTCAGGTATTCTAGGCATTATCCCCATAATGTAGGATTCCCACAGGATTCATTTTTTTGTTTTGTTTCAGAATTCCTTTTGGGATCATTGCATTTACATATGTCCTCACCCAGAGTGCTTCGCTTCTCATCGCTGCACCTCTCTATGTATGTGTTTGGGGCATTGTGGTTTTGACGCTGTCTGGGTGTAGTTTTATTTTATTCATTTTTATTTTTTGCTTTCTTTTAACAGTAAAATATCATCTGTCTATCCTTGCCAAGGTTGCTGTCTCTCTCCTTACCAAACTTGCCTGTTAGACATGTTGTAACTGCTACAGTGTTTTAAAAATGAACCAATTATGTAACAATCCTTTAGAACCTTGGCTTCCTTTTTTTGTCCCTAACACAATCAGTGTTTTAGTATACATATACCTTCAGACACAAATTACTGTTTTTTTCTTTTTTTCTTTCTAAAAACTGCAGTGCATTTTGTACGCCTCTAACATCACCAAACAGAATAGGAAATTTTTAACCTTTAATTTAGTTTAATTATATATTTCTATGCATATAAAGCTGGGATAGAATCTGGCTTTATATAAACACGTTAATATACCTACATTTTTTGGAAAAAATATTTTTTCTTTGTTTGTGGTATGTATTGTGGCCAAAATATAAATTAGCTTTTAGCACCACTCAGTGGAAATTTCACCTTGGAACTGCTGTGTTACGTGTAAGTAACCACAAAATATAATTTTGCAATTGTCATCACTGTCACAAAATTTTTATGAGATAAGGCACAATATGAGAATTAACAACACAAGCTCATTATGTTCATGTTTATCTCTTTTTTGCATAATTGTGAGGCAATTTTGACATGCAAAACAGCAAAGTTTGCATTCTGTCTTCCTTAAGTATACACAAACATTGTAAAAGAAGGTGACTTATCTTGCACACATGTATTGTAAGCATGAAAGAAATCAAGATGTCAGCAGTAAATGGCCATGACCTCACCATCTCCCTCATTTGCCTGTGCAGTACACAGTCATATATTCATATTTCTGCTGGTTGGAAAAGAGTGCATGGCTGTAATTGTGTTGGGCTGCATTTGCCTGCCTATTGGCGTCCGTAACCTCTCCTCTGAGCATAGAGCACCATCTGTTCCCCCCTCTTTCTGACACCAGCACCATGTGTACAGATTCATCATTCTGCATGCAAGTGCACAGTGAGAGAGAAAGATGAGGGAGACTTGGAGTCTCCACTGACCACATATCAGATATGTATGCAAAGTAACTGGGTGGGTCTTTAAGATCAGATACTCTCAGGCCTGGTTGTTTTGTAAACAGACTGAGACATTTTACGTTTGTAGGGTCAGAATGAGAGAGCTGCAAATAGAGGAAGAGATTAAGTATTTTGTCCCAAGGCAATGCACAAGAAAATTGGCTGGTGTAAGGTGTAAAAAGCTTTAGCTCTACCAGATGACTCAGATAAGCTCTTTTCTCTCTTCTACTGCTCTCTGTGGGTTTTAACCCAACTGAGATTTAATTTATATATATATATATATATATATATATATAAATTAAATGTCAAACTTAAAGTTTCCTGTGTGAATTTGGAGGTTGATTGGTTTTGGGAGGGGCCTTATCTGACAGGAGGACCCAGAAGGGCCCTTGCCACACAAGCACATACCCCAAAATGCTTTAAAGAGATTTCTTTACCAATACACACAAACAAATACTCCAGCAAACTGAGGGGTCATGGTCTGGTTGTTTGTACTGTATATTTTATAATTTATATATTTTGTATATTTAACGTTTTCCCTTTGATAAATAGATATAAACCCAATTAGTGTCTCAACATTTATATTGTGTCAACATTGATTAAAATCTGTAATAAGAGGGGGGCCTGGGTAGCTCAGTGAGTGTGTACTCTATATGACGCTAACTACCAGCTCTGGAGTCGCAAGTTCGAATCCAGAGAATGCTGAGTGACTCCAGCCAGGTCTCCTAAGCAACCAAATTGGTCCAGTTGCTAGGGAGGGTAGAGTCACATGGGGTATCCTTCTCGTGGTCACTGTAATGTGAATAAATCATCAAAAGAGGGTGAGTAAATCATGTGAGATTTTTCATTTTGGGGTGAATTTTCCCTTTGAATTAAAAATTTTGAGATTAACATCAAAGCATGGCTGTATTAGATTATCTAAATTTACCCTTTAACCTACTCATGAATGCAACCTGACCTGAAATCAGTTTCACTCTTCACAAAAGCAGTGACGTTGGCCACAATTTCATTATGTCAAAATGATTAAACTTGCTTGATTTTTTTTTTTTTTTTTTTTTTTGCACCCCTTTGCGGATTCCTAATCAACACTAGTTTATATTGGTCTTACAAAGAAAAATGTTTACGTGATTAACTTAAGCATTAACAGCTTTCAGCATTTCCCACTACTCATATAGAGTACACACGTGTGCACTTTAATATACAATACATGAGCACATTAATATACAGTACAGTACATGAGCACATTAATATACAGTACATGAACACATTCGTACAAGAGGAAGACTCTTTAATAACCTCAGTAGAGAATGGTGCTAATATCCTTTCTTATTATTATCATCCATTCTTACCACCGTCTATCAGGCTATATATCAAAAAGCAGCCATTTAGCTTAAAATCTTTCACTATATGTGTGTACGTTTTGCGAGGGAATGTTAATCTGGTGTCTTATCTGTGTATTGCCAGGCACAATCTGATAGAAGGTTGTCTAGCTAACAGAGAGCGCAACTCAGCTGTTTTGCAAACACCTCACCAACCCTCACACGCACACGCACGCACACACACACATTGTGTTTCCATGTTTTATGGGGACTTTCCATAGACATAATGATTTTTATATTGTACAAACTATATATTATATCCCCCTTACCCTACCCCTAAACCTAACCCTCACAGAAAACTTTCTGCATTTTTACATTTTCAAAAAACATAATTTAGTATGATTTATAAGCTGTTTTCCTCATGGGGGCAGACAAAATGACCCCACAAGGTCAAAAACGCCATGTTTTACTATCCTCGTGGAGACATTTGGTCCCCACAAAGTGATAAATTCATGCTCACACACACACACACACACACACACACACACACACTCACTCATCATAAACACTAAAATGACCTCCTGATTTCTTTCAGAGGAGTAAGCGGTTATAGCTTTGTTTGTGAGTAGAGATAGAGAGAGAGATACTCACAGTGTTGGGCTGATTAATGTTCTGCTTGGAGAGAGGGAAGGAAAAATGCAAGTGGAGAGGGTAATGAGGGAATGAGAGGACTATGAGGAGAGGAAGTCAGGGGCACCTGGGGAAGTGACCTGACTTCCAGGTCTATGGTGCCTTCTGTAAAAGTCATACACCTTAGCAGTGTCCATATTGAAGGTGAAGCCATATAGTGCAACTAGGTAAAGCTAAAAACACTTATGATTCTCTTGTGAGAGAACAAATCATTTAAGCACTAATGAATGATTTAAGGCTATTATTTATAATTTTGTAACCCTTACAAAGACGTTACATGGTGTCTGTCTAAATATATTAGTTAGTACTGTATTTTAATTATTATTTACTGCCCTAAAACCATAATTACCATAACCATAAAAAAGTACACTCTATTTGTACAGTATTGACAGTATTTGTAGCCCAGAAAATGATTTTGGCTTGTACCTCAGTTTATAGAAGCAAACAAGAAAATAAATATTAATTAAAGTCAGTACGGTATTTATATATTTTACATTTAGCCGGAGTATTCTTTTGATATGCAAAGTCCTTCAAACAGCTTTCAGAATAGCCAATTATAGTATTTTAATTATATAGTAATCAGTGACTTTGTGTTAGGTTTCTGAGCACTTTGTCAGGGTTTACTGATCCTTACTTGCCACTAACAGTACTAGAAATTATAGTAATCATGGTACATTTTTTGTAGGGTAAAATCGCTACTGGCCTTAAAAAAAACATTTTTAACATTCTTGACTTTTTATTTCTATACAAATCCTCCATTTTGGAAGTCTTACTGTATATTGGCAAGGCTAATGGTTGTTGTGTGATGCTAAACACGCTTTCACTAGTCAGAGGTCTGTCAGGTGATTAAGTGGTTTTTGTTTTCTCCAAGACTCTGATGTCCTACTAAAGGACCCCCTCCAGAGATAAAAAAAATAATAATAATTTATACATAAAAACACACACATACATAGTCACACCAAACCTGTCTGAAAATACAGAGTGCCTATTATACTGTCGGGAATAGATGACTCAATTGATGTCCTTCAAAGAGACACAGTGACTGACTGCTGCTCATCACTTTATCTCTGTCTATTTCACTCTTCTTCAATCTTTATTTTTCACTCTTCATCTGAACAAGAGAAGGGCTTGATAAATGACAGATATTGAGAAAGAAAATGTGGCATCTACTGAAGATACTTGAGTTCGTGTTCACATGGGAAATAGAGAGAAAGAGAAATACATTTCAATGCAAATTTTTTTCTATGGTAAGGTGACACATAAAAATATGACCATGCCTTATCATTTCTATGGCACTAATCGCTGAAGTCTGACATTGTACGCCTTTAGGATGCATCAATTTAATGTTTATATGACAGCCTCAAAGGAGCAATAGTCATTTGAGGAAGCCATTGCTCAGTACCTTGAAACACATAGAACATCGGGAGAGATTAGCTATTTAAACAGAGGGAGGTGTCTGGTTTGGTGTGTTTGTTTCTGTTTGCAGTTTTGCCTGAGGGAAGTGCTTCATCTTGGACATATATTCAACAGCTTAAGAACTCCTTTAAAAGCATTAACTCCAGTTGAGCCTAGTGAACGCGCTCACTCTCACTCTCTCACTCTCACTCTCTCTCACTCTCTCTCTCTTTCTCTCTCTCTCTCTCTCTCTGTTTGTGTGTGTGTGTTTGTTTTGGTCTGTGTCAATGAGTTTGATTTAATGTATTTGACGTCAACAATGATTTGGGAAGCATTATCTCCATTTTAAATGTTGATAAGCCTATTTCAAATTTTGCCATCAATTTGCTTTCATAGCCCTGCAAGATTAAACATTATGGTAACTTGTATTTTATCATCTGCTTTTAGATTTTTCCTTGCTATCCGTGACCCTATCAAAACAGATCAGTGTATCATTTGTGGGTCATGACCCACTAGTCAAGATTCACAGCCTTAGATCGAGGACGAAAGTGTGTGTGAGAGGGAACAATCATTAAATTAGCTTTCTTGGAATTGTCAGGAATATGATGGTTTGGAAGTGGTTGCATGTTTTATGGCAAAATGCTGTTAGTAAGACTGTATGAACCTTTCTACAATGAAACAGATGGTGCAGCACAATTTGTCACAATTCCCCCAAGCATTTTTTTAACTTGCTCATCGCTGACTATGTTAGGTTTTGACCATATCTTTCATTTTGTCGGGTGGATTTGAGTTCACACGGATATTGGAATGAACATTTTCTATTTGACTCTTAGGAGGAACCCATTGTGAGAGAGCACAGGTGTTTTAATACCATTTCTCAATTGGCCCCTTGATTCTTGTGTGTGAGTGGATGTACTAGCTGATCGGAAATACCCTTGACATTGTAACTTCCAGAGTAATCTAACTTGAGCTGATAAGTGTGTGACTGGAATGCTACCGTTTTGTTGCCAGGTATATAAGAGCATTTCTGGGCTGACATGTTTGATGCACTGAGGCAGCAAATTGAAAATATATTCACACAGACTCTTGATGTTTTAAAAGTTGATTTGTTGGGTTGACGCAAGATTTGTGCATCAGAATCTATGAGCTTCACTACCTCACTCAGTTTACAGTATTGGTGTGTCCATCACAGATCCCTGTTGCCATGGCAAACCTTCATACCTGTCACTCTGTGTTTCTTTTAGCAACTCCTCAGGTCATGTGAAAGGAATTCAAATGATAAAACATCAGAACCATATGTACGAAACAACGCAAGGCATTGATGTAGGGTGGTAATGTTAGTTGAGGTTGTGTCAGTTTTCTTTTTCTTTGTTTTAATATAGAATCACCTGAAATTCAATCTTAGTTATCTATTTTTTCCTCTTCTGACCACTTGTTCCCATTTGAGTTATGTTTAGTACGAAACATTGAACATTTCATTTCCATTGTAATTTACATAATGGCCATTTTTTTTTTGCAAAACAAGCAAGCTCCTTCCATGACAGTGACAAAAAACAGGTATATTAAAGGAAGAGTTCACACCTAAATGTTAATTCTATACATTTTAATTCAGCCTAATGCTGTTCTAAACACATATTACTTTATTATATGTTCTATAAAATTATATTTATTATAATACTTTCTTATAAAGATCTAAAAGTATTTATATATAACCTTTATATATATATATATATATATATATATATATATATATATAACCGTGTTTATTTGCCAAATAATGCAGTCATGGCTCTGGTCTTTCAAGCTTGACTGTAGTTTATTTCTTTATTTTACTTACTTTCGATCTCGACAGACCGGATTCACTATTCACTTAAAGGTGAATAGTTTTTGTTCACCCAAAAATTACAATTCTCTCATTATTTACTCACCCTCATGATATCCCAGGGGTGTATGACTTTCTTTCTTCACCACCAGAACACATTTGAAGTAAAATAGAAAAATGTCTTAGCTCAGTAGGTCTTTAAAATACAAGTGAATGGCGATTTCTCTTTTGAAGTTTCCAAAAATCACAGATAATCAGCAAACGTTTTTATCTCTCTAAATCATGCTTCTGGTCAGCAGCAGTAAGTGAGTGTGAAGTAATTGCATTGGCTCTTGAAACACTTGAGAACTGAGGCACGTGTTTCACAGGCAGAAGAGCCTGGGATATGTTTGTGAGTAAATAATGAGAGAATTTAACATTTTAGGTGAACTATCCCTTTAAATAATACAGCAAATAACTTTTTGAATATACCTTTAAAAAAATTACATTTTGACTTCCACAAAAAGAAAGGAAGTTATTCGGGTTTGGAATGACATTAGGGTAATTTAGTACAGTTGTGATACATAAATACATAAAGAAACTTAATCTGGCTTCGTCTCTATGACCAAGATACAAGTACCATCCAAAAATTTCCATTGGCTCCATTCTGCAGTAGTTTGCAGACCCTGTCTGTTTGAGGGCCTGTTAGAGGTTGTTAGTCTTCAGTCAGGTGATTGGGCAGCTGCTGTCTGATCACATCACATCTCTCTAATCCACAGGCGGAGTTTAGACCTGCCCCTCTGGCTTCTAGCAGAATAAGACACACATGCTAATGTTGCATTAAGAGCCTGTGTCGGAGAGGCGATGGAGAGAACAGGGAGGGGGTGACGGAGCTATAGAGAGTAGAGTGCTATCTTTCTGTTCCTCAGGGGAGGATGTATCTGCTGAGAGCCTCGGAGAGTGCAAATGAGTCTTCACTCGATTAGAAATGATGAAGGTATAAATATCTGTGAGTTTTGACAGCGTGATGCTGCCCTTCTGAGGAGAAACCAGAATGGCAGATGCATCAAAGACTTTAAAACCACAGTCCCCCAGGATGGAGTTTTTGGGTCGGTTTGGTGAGGACATGTGGAGTCAACGTAAAACAGCACTTGAACTTCATTATAAAACTGAGAGTTCTAACTGTAAATTCGGAATGGATAAGCCATGTTTGAAGCCATTGTTAATGACTATAAATGCTAAGCGTGTGCAGCAAAGCCATTATCTGCATTTGTATCTGTAGCTGTATCTGTATTCGGATAGAACCTGGTGTGGGTTGGGCTTGAACCGCAACTGCATCAACACTAAATGAAATGCCCATTTTTAAGTGTCACTCTTACATTTATAGTTACTATTAATAAGATATTCCTTTTCATAATAACAGCCTAAAAATAATAATAATAATAATTATTATTATTATGCAATTAGAATTACAAAAAATTATTATACTTCATTTTTCTTACCAGATGAAGCTGAATTTGTTGGCTACATTAACTGTGAAGTATGAAGTATTTTAACTGTGGTTTCTCCTGGGATTTCAGATATTTATATCTGCATGAAACCGAATTTAAGTTTGACTGTTCATGCAAAACTACATTATTCTGGAGGCAAGAGGTGTCAAGCAAAATGTGAAAATGTCAAGCACACATTTTGCAGTGAATAATGAATACAAATTCAAACATTAAATTACATTAAATAAAATAAATATAGTTTACATACAGGTGAAAGACCTGTAAGTCTATCATGCATTTATATGATGGGACACCATTATTTAGTTAATAATAATAATTATAATAATTTTACATTTATATAGTGCCTTACCAGAGCTCAAGAACACTTAACATTTTAAAAGTTAGCACAGTTTAAAGAAGTTTCAGTTTCTTAGTTTTACATAAGCAGGAATATTCCTAATAGATGAATACTCTATGGAGCATTTAACCCTTTATAGGGCACTCATTGAAATACTTGGAAATTCTAAATTTCAACCATAGAGTGTTATTGGAGGATATTATAAGACTTCTAAACATTTGTGAGTTTTTTAAAAAAAATATTTTTTAAGGTTGGAAATTAAGGGCAATGAAGTTACCATATATGGTTCCTCGCCAGTCTAGGGTAATTTTTTTTCCCTAAAAAGTGTATATATAAAAATATATTAAAAACACATAAACTTGTTACAAACATAAAAATATTTATTTAGGAACATTTAAAATTATTATTAGGAACATTTTAAATTATTATTAAGAACATTTTAAATTATTATTAGAACATTTTTTTTCAAGTCCAGCGAATTAGGCCACTGCTTCGTGGTACTTAATGAAGCAGTTGCAACCAGCATTGAGGCACAGATGGACCTTGCAGACCCTGCAGACCATGTGTGACCTCGTGATATTCCCCTTCTGCTGCAGTACTTGCAGGTCTGGCGGTTAGTGTAGACAGGGGCGTGGAACAGGGACATGTCAAACCGCACATAACTATCCGGATTTATGCTGCAGTGTCCCCGGACAGGTGTGGGGATGTCATCAGAAGTGCTGAGGCTGCCTGGAGATGCTGAGCTCCTTCGGGGATGTGATGTGACTGACCTCTGGCTGCTAGCTTCCCTGAACACCTGAATTCTAAATTTTTTTAAAGACAGGCCATCCAGAAAGCCAATAGCCTTGCAGTCCCGCCTGTAGAAAACCCAGGCATTCGTGAGGCTGACATCCACAGAGTAGGCAAACATGCGCATGTACCACCTCTTTGATTTCATGGGGGTGCGGTAGAGATGGACCAGCATGTCACTCTTGTCAATGCCCCCCATGTTGGCATTGTAGCTTTTGATGACAGAAGGGCAGCTCACTTGTTCCTTCCTCTTGGTTTCACTGCAGTACCTGTAGACTGAGGAAATGGGCTCTGCCCCCATGTCTGTTGACAGCAGAGTGACAATCCTATTGTCCTTCCACCTGAGGGCCAGGATCCCATCGTCACTGGTGACGTAGTCATACGTACCACGAGGGACAGCCTTATTCTCCATCTCCTTGATGATTTTGAGTGGAGGCTTGCCTATTCTGTTGTCCCTGTGTACCTGCAGTTCTTGTCCTTCAGGTACCGTACTATCTCCAGGCTGGTAAAGAAGTTGTCCGCAAAGATGGCTGTGGTGGTGGAGGAGGACATGGTGCTGGCTAGGACGGTGACTATCGGTCGATGGTGCCAGTGATCTGGGTGTTGTCGTTGAAGTGGACAAGACTCTTCATCAGCCTGAACCTCTTCGATGACATGAGGTTTGCGACTTGAGGGACCC